>CAUJRU010000322.1:0-600000 GCA_963277665.1 Viscum album
AAAAGATACATCATTAGATAATGTAAAGCGCTTTCAGATAAGCTATACAACTATTTTTCTTTTAATAAAGAATCTATTGCCACTATTTTGTAGAAAAAGGAAATCTATTAGATACAATACATTTTTTATGTAAATTATTGATCTAAAATCCCTAGGGCATACTGCAGGTGTTTTATTATGGAAAACTGAAATTTTGGATTCTATAAAAACACTATTGTAACATGATGTCCAATTATCGACATAAACCATGTAATACATAAAAGATACCATAATACTAATTAGTGTGGTTATATATATGAAAAATATATAAGAAAATATGATTATAAATATCAACAATAAGTGGTTATAGTCAAAATATTTCCAAAAGTCCATGAGAATTCAATGAATTTCTGAAATGAACAAAATTCCATATGTATTCTTATCAAGGGATCGATGATGGTATAATATATTTTATTCTTAAATTTACATTTACAATAAAATTGTTTTTCCTTAAAAATAAATAGTTTATGAGTGAATCTAAACTCATATGTATTCTTCATGATATTGAACTAGAATTTTTGTCTGTGTTTTATGTAAGTCGGTATAATAATGTAAATTGAATTGTGTGCATAAAAGAGAATTGTATTAATATTAATGGATTAATAACTACATGTAGATGTAAAACCATGCTATATAAAATTGAAACTTAATAAATGAGAAAATTTAAATATAATTTCTACAATATTTATAGTCACATTAATTTGGAGAATTATTGATGTCATTGTTTTTCTAAAACTAATATTAGAGAATATATTAAAATAAATGGTATTTGATTGATTATGAAAATTAATATAATGACAATGTATATAGAATTTTGATTTTGTACCCAGTTTTAGTAACAAACTATTGAATTTTCATCACTACATGGACATCACAATGTGTAAGAACGTGGGATATATCAATTCCAAAAAAATTGGATTCCCTTAAAATAACAATTGTGAGAAATCATCCAAAATCCACATCTAAAAAAACAGTTATGAGGAAATAGTGATCAACACTCAAAGAGAAAAAATATATAAATTACATAATAATATTATAAATTTTAAAAAAATGGAAAACATTGGTATAGTTGGAAGTAGAGTCGTATACACGACATTCCATTGCCACCTAGAACACACTATACACTGATTTGATGGGATTTTCAGCACCTTAAGTAATCAAAATTAATGGAAATCTATGTCCATGGACATATCACTAGGAAATAGCATGTAATAAGATTCTTGTCAATAGATAACATTGATTTATAATTATAAAGTATTCACCAAGGCACAAATATGCAAGGCTAGTTTCAAATAATGATGGTATCTCATGGTTATGATATGTTATGCTATTAAATTAGCTTTTTTTCATGTATGATTATCATATAAATCATAATTGTATACCCAAACCAATCCCAATAATATAGATAAATGTATACCCATGTTTAGAAAATATAGTGGTAAAAATTCTTTTAAAATAAAACAAAAGAAGGTAAAAGTACATAATATTTGTTATTTAATTATAAATTGGATTCAATACTATGAAAAACTAGTTTCATTTCATTGGGTACTGGTTGTTTCAGGTATCATTAATATATCCAAAAACTGATAGTAAATTATACCAATCTAGTTTCATTTGCGTTTATTTTCCAATGAAAATCCATATAAAAATTATTATGAAACTGTAGCAAAATCATATTGGTAGAGAAGACATTTTAACCTCAAAATGTGATAGCATCCGGTCAAACCAAAATTTGAGGAACCCTAAAGGGAGACATCATACACAATTAGAGAATCAAATTTGACATAGGGAGAAAAAGTACATAAAGTGGTTAGGCACATAGTTCATGGGTTGAATAAATTTAGATGTGGAATTGAAGGGGGTGTATGCAGTAGATAAATGGATGGGAAAATATTGGGTGGGGGTATTTAGAGAATAGATTTCACATCTCAAACAAGTAGAAATTATGGTTTCTAGAAGTGGATATATAAACACTTAGAATTAGCCAAACCTATATAGAGAAATGGGGGAAGTGAATCTTGAATAGATAAAATGGGGATACCAGAAAAATTGGGGGTCACATTGGCATTGATCGAGGGTGGGCGGCGACTAGTAGAAGGCTCCAGAGCAGTTGTGATGAAAGGAGGAAACATCGGCAGGTAGAGGGCTATGGAGAGGGTGAATGGTCAAGGTAGTTGAGGGAGATAAACTTAGGTGGGAGGATCGGGGGCGGCCTTCAGAGCTACGACAACAATGACATAAGGTGTAGGGTGATGGATCCAAGAAAAGGGAGGTGGGGTGGGGGTGTGTGAGCATGGTGAGGGTTAGGAGGGATGAAGTGTGTTATTTTACATATAGTGACTGCCTGTTGTGGTCCCTATTTCCCCCTTTAGTGACCACCATAAGTGGTCTGCTATGTGCCCCACCTCAAAAACTCAATTCTCATGTAGTGATATATATATTTACAATTATATAGATTTATTTATAATTATAATATTTCATTTATAATTATATGAATTTATTTATAATTATATGAATTTATCTATTATTATATAAATTTATTTATAATTATATAAATGTCATCATAAATATAATTATATATAATTAAAATCATTTATCAATATTCCCAATTTTATAAAAATATTTATAATCATAAATATATTAATATTTTCATTTCTAAATATAGTAAATATACTTTAATAAATATATTTATATAAATTTATATAAATATTTGTGATTATATATATATATATGTTTGTAATTATATAAATTTATCATTAATTATATAAATATATCATCCTAAATATATGTATATAAAAATATATTTGTGTATAATAATAATTGTAAATATATATATTTAAATACATATGTTAAATTTTTTATTTTTTTGATAATTATCAAATAAATTTGATGACATAATATATATATATATGATCAATTACCAAAGAAAAATTTATTAAAAATACATAGTCGGGAACACCCAATAAAATAAAACAATTAATTAGAGATCGAAAAGTGTGATCACACTAGATATGGGGGTCTCGGTGCATATATTGACACCACTAGATGGTGTTAGAAAGAACATACAGGTTGTTGGGGGAAGGCCATTAGTTGTCACATTGCCTTGTGGATGGGCGTTTTGAGGGAAAGAAGGGTGAAGGGAATTCTGGGGGGATCAGAAAGGCTAGTGGGGCAACTATGAGCCTGGGTGTGATGAAAACCAGTAGTATCCCGATACAGACTAGGTGGAAGGATGCATAGAATAGAGATCCATATGGCTGACATCTTAAGATCTTTAAGATGAGAATTATGATTAGTAGGTTTTCTTCTATGGGATTTGTAATGAAAAGAGAATTAAGCTTCAGTTGCAAAAGGTTTGTGATGACATGAAGAAGGGTCATTAGAAAATTTCTGGGTGTCTTCCATCGAGGGAGGATGAAGGTTCACTACCACATATCCGGGAAAAAGATGCACCAGGTTTAATCAGTGTATGTCGAATGTGACATTAAAAGAAGGGGTCTTTATGAGTGCTAGATAAAAGCACTGATAAATCTACAATTTATCGCCACTAAAAAAGAGTTGATAAGTATCAGTGCTTTATATATAACAACTCTACTATTTGTGCTGATAAATGTTATAATTAAAAAATACTATTAATTTATATAAAATTAATATATATATATATATATATATATATTAAAAAATATTGTTTATATGTATATATTAAATAGAAAATGCAAGTTTATAATTAATATATATATATATATTAATACATACAATATAAAAATAATAAATATCATTAAATAATAAATATATTTATTATATTTATTAAATTTAGATATTTATAATTATATATAAATACCTTTTAAATATATATATATTATTATATATAAATAATTTTAAAAATGTATATTTATAATTAGAATTATAAATTTATTTATATACTTAAATAAATATATGTTTTCAATGATTTTGATCAATTAATGAATGAATATATCTACAGTATATATGTTACTTATTCATCATTAATGTTTATTTATTCATTACACCCACCTTACTATCCATGTTGTCCACATATATCATTTTTTATGATTTATACTTTACTCGGTATATGATTCCTTCATGTTCCCATAAATCCATTATGTCCTCACAAATACTTCAAATCATGATAAATATATTTATATAATAAATATATTTATTATATTTATAATTATTAATATTGAGTTATATATAGATAATTTTTGAATTTTTTTATTTATAAATATATATATGTAAAAACATATATATATATATAATTATAATTATATAATTAAATAATTACTATAATTTATTAAATTATTAATATATTTTTTATATTTATAATTATATAAAAATATCATGTAAATATTTTTTATTTAAAATTATATTTATAAACAAATATATTTATATTTATATAAATATATCCCTTTAATGAATAATCACTTTTTATAAAATTACAATAAATACATTATATATATATATTTATATATTTATATATTAAGGTACATATTTATATAAAAATATAAATATAGTTACAATTATATACAAATATTTTGTCGGATCAGGTTATGCCAAATATACATAAGAGGGGTTGAATTGTGTCATTTACAATTTCATTACGAGATCGTGACCTGCCCATTTAAATTTATCAGCAAGATTAAGAAGCGGAAAATAAATATAAAATGACACACGATGAATATTGGTTTTGGGAACAAAAGACCCTAGTCCACTCTACCAACGCTCTACTCCATGATCTCAATTATTTTCACTATCTGGTCCTCTTATCAAGTGTAGGTAGTTGACGCCAATACAACTTTAAGGCTAAAACAGATCCTTCTGGTTCATACACAGAACCAAATACACAACTTAGTATGAGAATCCAGTTACTCTAAGTAAAAGAGTATTTGTTTTAAAATTCTTTCCAGTTGTTCTTCACAATTGCAACATCATGCAATTGACAGTTGATGGGTCGTTGACTTCAGAAAGAATGATCATTAGGTTGAAGTAAATCTGAGTAGATCCAGTTGCAGTATATCTTGAAATATAATTTGTAACTTTAACTATAGTCAACTAAAAAAATATATTCAATGTAGAATCGTTGAATCTTCAATCGTGTTTCGTCTTCTTAAGAAAATAACTCTTTCTCAATCTTCGTAACGACAAATCTGTAAGTCTTGATTGACTCTGTAAATTGTAGCAGTGAAAAACTAAAGAGTCTGATATATATATTTTTTCTTTTCGATTATTCTCATCTATATCTATAATGAAAAATAATACAGGTATATATAATAAAGACCATCAATATTCTTTCAAATTTAGAACCACAAAAGTTGCCTTAAAAATCATAATATTCAAAATTTTCAAAAAAAGAGTAGTCGTAACTCCCCTGAAAATTAGGCATAAAATGATCCTCTTAAATTGATCCTTTGAATCATAAATAAAGATCTTCAAATCAGTCAAGTATGCTCTTTATATTTGAGATTTTATTCAATCTTTAAATCAGCGTAATAATCTGCACAGATATTGTTGCTCAATGAAATCATAATTTAATCCTTTTATGTCAAACGTAGGGTTGAACATTATAGCATACATTCTCTGAACATAAGGTTCATAATGTAAGGTTTAGAACGTAAGGTTCACTACATAAGGTTAATCATCCATACTTTTCTCTTCAACTCTCAAACATAAGGTATATAATCCATACTATTCTCAGAATCAGAACATAAAATTCCTAATCCATAATTTTCAATCAAACGTATGGTTGTTCACAAAAGTAAGGTTGCTAAACCATACTTTTGAGAAATAAACACTATATTCCATACTAACGTAGGATTCTTCTATCATACATTTTTGAAATTCCAAATTCAAGGTTCCTTCTGAATGTAAGATTCTTCTTTCATATTTTCTTGATAATGTATGGTTGATTAACCATACTTTTCTGATAACGTATGGTTTCATAACAGTAATTACTTGATATTACAAATGTAAGCAACATTTTTCATCCTTATGCTACTCTATTGAACATAGGGTATGAAAAATGTTTCCAGAACATGCTATAAGTAATTTCTGAACATTTAGAGCATGAACAGTGTTTATAGAACACGCTAATAGTAATTTCCGATAACGTAGTCAATTATTCCACATGGATTAAATACTTTAACAATTATCTTGAAATTAAAATATAATGAATATAAAAATCCTGAAATATACTTAACAAAAAATCACTAGAATAAAAAATATGGGTATTTTTTAGCATCAAAATATTCAAAAAGAGATAGAGTATTGTTCTCAACAATCTACCCTTAATAATAAATTAATTTATTATTGAATAAAATACATGCTCAAAAAACTCCTCCTTTTTAATGATCACAAAACCCATGAAATAACCAATGGAATTAACCTACATAATTATGTGCATATAGTTTAAAATTTTGCAACGATAAAACAATATTTAATTTCAACAAAATTATTTCCTAATTTTTATCCCCCATTACAAACTAAAATAATATCTCCTCCTTTATAAATAATGAATTTTGTTTTTAACAAAATTTCTCCAAAAATTTCACCCCAATACAATATTTAGAAACTTTAAATTAAAAATTTTGTGTTTATACTTATTTATCCCCCTTTTTTGATATCAAAAATAATGATAGAATATGTTATATAACACATTTTAATGTAACACTGAACATTAGTAAATACTATGATAATCTAATTATCAATATCTGACTCTAGATTACTAGAATTCTAGTAGAGATAGGACTGTAAATCAAATTAATAATAGAAACACATGGGATGAAAATATATTTTATTGAAAATATAATTAGATGTACATTAAAGAAAAAAAGAATCAAGGTTAGGCTAAAAAGGTTTTGGGAAACTGTTTTTAGCACCTCTGAATGACATATGTGATCTATGACAATTGCAGTCTCAATTATTTCATTATTCCATCACCTAAATAGACTTTGAGATATATTCCTTCCAGAGTTATATGGATGTCTTCAATCAAATTGATTCTGAAGAACTCATATAGCCTCTCTTCCTTCTCCATATTAAGAGTTCACTTATAAGAGAACTGATTCAGTAATGTTCTAATTCCAGGTTCATTTAAAGTCAATTACTCAAAAAGAAACATCTGACTATCCAACAACACATATAAATGTTCACTATTGCAATAAAGGTCTTAAAATCTGTTATTTGTATTGATCATAGTTGTTGTAATGTCTTGAAATAATCTGATCAGATCTGGTTAATTACATGATGTACTGGCTTCACTATTTCTGAAGGCTATGAATTGTTTCCCCATGAAGTATTTAAACTCTAGTAAATATGACTACATCACCATTGCATATTTTATATTTGAATTTTTTTCCAACATTCACTTCTTGAAAATTTCTACTTCTTGCTTAAAAACAGAACTGTATTTTAGGTTATGATAATTTTGCCTCTCCTATACTAATGCACTTAGAAATGATACATTTTCGTCTTGATCTTTATTAAACTATCTAATCCAATCTTCCAAATGAACATTTTAAAAATTTGAGGTTCCTTGGGCTTGATTTTGAGTCTGTGATTCCATGATATTTATCAATGCTAGAGGTACAGTTTCATCATCTGACTTCTCTTCATCATTCCTCTGTACTATGTTCTCTGTTACATTTTCCTCAGATCCATGATGGAACTCGTCCATAGGAAAATTATAATTACTTACATCAGTATGAATATCAGAAGTGTTATCTACTTGATCTATATGAAACTGTTCTTGTTCCTTGTGAGCATCTTCATCATTGATATCTTCCAATAAATGTTCTTCTAAAATTGGTTCCTCTTCATCAACTTCCTTTTAAAGATCAGTTCCAAGTACAGCCTCTGTCTCTACTTCTTGATCTGCCTCTACTTCTTCTTGAGGTACAAATTCTTCTTCAACTTGAGGTTTCACCTCAATCTGAGAAACGTTTGCATTTTCTATGTCATGTACTATAGAATCTCCAAGAAATATATAGCTTATAATAGGGTCTGTCTTTTCTACATTTATGTGAGTATGCTCCTCTTGAGCTTGAGTTACTCTATATATTTTTCTCTTATGTCCTTGTTGAATTTCATCATCTTTATATAGATAAACTAATTAAAACGGTATCCTCCTTGATACTCCACTATTCCACTATTCAGCTACACATTCGTTTGATTTTGCAAGTAGCGTCTAAGAAATCTCTCGAACTTCTTCTTCTCTAATAGGTATGAGTTTTCCTTTTATTTTTCTCCAAAAGAAACCAATATTTATCAGCATTCCAACAATGAAAATGTTTCTTATGGTGACATATTACTCGAACATCCACCATCCATACCATATCATTCATTAATAAAATCTTGGAAATGATTCTTCCAATCAGATAGAAGTTTACCCTCTCTTCGGGATGACAGCAACAATTGATATATATTACCATAAATCTTATAAAATTCAACTTAATATCACTCATGAAGGGAATGATTATGTAAATGTCAAGGTACAAATTTTTCTCCATAATTGATGTTCTGTGTGCAATACCTATTTCTAGGAATTTATCTAAAATCTTCTAGTCATGCTCTAGATCTCTCACTAACATCTTCCATATATCTGTAGAGCCAAACAAAAAATACATAATTTCCTCAAATATATGGAAATTTTCACCAATATTCTTTAAATCCAAATGGAAAACTCCATCATGAGTGTAGTAAATAATTTTGGCTATCTCCACAGACAATATCAAAAAATATCTATCCTGGATCATAGATATTATTGTATCATCATCTTCTCCCAGACTGAATTGAATAGATTTGAAAAAGTGATGTAGTTCTACCTTATATAGAATCTTTGTATAGTATCCATTGATTGTTTTCACTAATTTTTGAAATTCTAGGGATTTCCTCAGCATCATATTCATTTGGTACAACCATTCCAGACCGACCAATTTCCTTGAAAAATATTTCATATTGTTGAGAGCTGCCACATGGCGTTGCTGGTTTATGGATCATATGTCTTTTTGTTTTGGGCCATTACACTCACAGATTTTGGAAGGTTCAAAAAATTATAGATTTGAATGATCAGGTGTGGGTAGAGAAGAGTGGTTGAAGATTTCGAGATTTTGAAGGGTTTTGAGAAAATGAATGGATTTGGAAGTGGAATCGGTTTCTGACTCCCTTGATTTTCATGTCATTATGCATATAGTAATTATTACATTATTTAAAATTAAAAAATTACATGGAAAAAGATAAAAAATATACCAAAAAAATTAAAATAATTAAAAATTAGTATCAATAAAAATAGTTAAAATAATAGTAAAGTAAAATATTATTTTAAAATAAATAAAAATATATCCCCGTTAATAAAATAAAAAATTGTAGTGGGAGGTGGTTTAGTAAAAATATCAGCTAATTTATTTTCATTGCTTACAAACACTAAGAATATATACTTTTTAAAAACATGATCTCTTAGAAAATTATGTATGATATCAATATGATTATTCCTAGAATGATTAATATGATTTTTTGAAATATTTATATACCTTTTATTATTATATAAAATAGGTGAATTAATAAAATTTAGTCCAAAATACATAAGAATGTTTTTCATCCACAAAACTTGTACACAAAAAATGCCTATGGATAGATATTCTGCTTTGATTGTTGACAGGACAACTTAGTGTTTTTTCTTAACATACCATGAAACTAACTATTTTCCTAAAAAGTAAAATGTCCCTAAGGTGATTTTTCTATCTAATCTACAACATCCAAAGTATGTGTCACGACCCGTCCTCGGGGCCCGTGTCGTGACTACCCCAAGCCAGCCTTCCATAGGCTAGGGGATGGTGACTAGCACCAAGGAATAATTCCCGGTAAGAAGGGAAGACATTGCCTTTTTAAAGTAAACAAACACCACAGAGCAAGAAAGTATAAGTAAACACTAAGTAAAAAATGGGTACAACAGTATGTGCGGAAAAGTAAGTGGGCCAGAATAGAAACCCAAACTGAAAGTAAAGTACAACTGAAAGGGAGTACAACAACTGAAAAGTAAATCCACTACGACGAGCCGTCCTCTAGTACTCACACCTGAAGGGTGGGTACAGATAGCCTCTATAGCTCCTCAGGTCTAGCCGTCCGCTCCGAGTATGTCCCGCCAAGTGGTCCACCTCCAGGTACTGACCTTCTCTGCATGCCTCAACCACGATCAGCGTTGTCCATCGTCTGCAACCAACACAACGTAGTGTGGGCATAGCCCGTGCAGGGGTGAGTATAAGCTGCTCAGTAGGGACCCCGAGAACCTCGAAGGTCTCTCAGAATCCACAAAGGATAATCCACAAAGAAAGGATACAAACACGAAGTAACATCCAACACTTCGTAGGTATATGCCCAAACATATACCTAAGTCATCAATTCTCATTCGACTCCAACATCCGATCCCAAGTACAACCCAGTCCACACAGGAAAACACAACCCAATCCACACAGGAAAGAAAAACGTAATCCACACTGGATATGAAGTCAAACTTATCGAAGATAAGGATTGAAAGTCAAGATTCAGCTCACACAGGTATACTTCTTTATAAGACGACATAGATTATCATATATTTCCACTGATTTATCTAAGCTGTTAGACCCACACATGATCGATAGGTACTAACCCCCGCAAAGACCCACACAGGATCGGACCCACACAGGATCTATAGGCGCTGGCCCACACAGGACCGCTGAGCGCTGACCCATATAGGATCTGACCCACACAGGATTGGTAGCACTCATACACGTAGGATCTCTGAGTGCTTTAGTCGTCTCCGTCAAACCCGCGAAGGATTTCTGTACAGTCGTCATCATCGTTGTAGTCGCAGCCAGCTCTAGGGTTCCCGCACACAAAAAGCTCATTCGGGAGGGTCTGCTCCACGAGCCGAGGGGTTGTTACATCAACTGACACACAGTCTCGAGTTGATGTATCCAAAAGTTCTTTATCGTCAATAGGAACTCAACGTCACAGACGGCGCGTCAATCGGACGCCCGGTCTGAGAGATATTGGCTTTTCCGTCACAGGGGCCCGATTGGTTTTTAAGTCAATACCAACCCAATCATACTCCAACTATGTCTAAACCTCGATCAGAGTAATCCAAAAGGTCCATCTCACTTAGAGGAATCCCTCAAAGTCAACGGTACGTCAATCGGACGTTCGGAGCTCAAGTTATGAGTGTTTCTGCTCCAAGGGCCCGATTGGTTTCGTGTATGAACCAACCCAGCCAAACCCAAAGTACTCCTAAACCTTGAGTGTAATGTATCGAAACTACAGTCCCGATCCAAGGATCGCATCTCCACTAACGGTGCATCAATTGGAGGTCTGCAACCCAAGTCATGGGCAAAAGAACGTGAGAGGTACGGAAGTGAGGGTTTCGGGCCCGGACCGACACGGACCGAGACCCCCGAGGTCAGCCCAAATCGGGTCGACCCGACCTTAGTCCGGGTCCGGCCTGGGCGCGACCCGCCTCGGCCAGGGCGGCCCGGCCCGGCCCGGCGCGCTGGCGCACTGGCCAGGGCCAGGAGGCTCGGCCATTTTGGCCGAGCGGACGAGGGGTGGGGGGGGCACTGCCCACCTATCTTGTAACCGCAACCCCCATGATGGGGGCCCGCTCATGCTGGCAAGCCGGGGGACGTAACCCCCGACTCCTCCATGATCGGCTGGCCCGCTCCGGCCAGCTGGCTGTTGCCGCCACAGGACTGGTGGTGGCTTGTCCGCCTGCTCCAATGCCGGCGGCCCAGAACCGGCTGCCGGTCCCTGCTCCGTTGCAGCTTATGGCCGCGGCCTTGGTCTGCCTGGTGTAGCGCGATGGCTTTGCGCCCCTCCACCACCGCCTCGCTCAAGAGGCACTGCCTTCGGGGTTCTCCGGCATGGTGCTGCGGCGCCGCGATCTTGTTTGATTCAACGGCATGGCACGAAGGCGACGCGCATTCCTTACCGCATGACACCATGCGGTGCAACGACACCATGCCTTCCTTGTTTCATTCCACCACAAGGTAGACAAGAGAAAAAGGGGAGGAGGGTCGGCCGTGTTTGTGTGGTCTAGTCCCCTCCCGTTTACTGGTAACAAGCGGTCCAATTGTACAAGGAATGATGAAGGAAAAAATTCACAAATATAAATGCATAAATACCATAATTCGTTGAATTCATTGAGTGAGGGTTCGTCACGGAAATAACCATCGCAGAAGAATGCATCGCGGAAGGAGAAAAGATTCGTCGGTGTCCCGTTTTCGATCTCCGAGGAACCAACGTTCTTGTCGACCTTCGTCGGAGGTCGGTGTTCTTCGCGTTCTTCGTCGAAGAAGAAGAAGATCTTCACCCCTTAGCTTTTCTCCAAAAATCATCTCAACAAAACATGTTCCAACAAAAATAAAATAAGTACTTCATTTATTTTTTTAACATTACTTATGTTTGAAATTCAAAAATTGAATTAATCCACTCAATTAATTAACTCAAGTTGTCTAAATAAATGGAGGGTTATGGAAGGTTAGGGAAAATGAAGGGGTGGGGTTCGTGTGGGCCCCACCACTCTCATAACCTCCCATGGGAAGTTGTGTGGTTACCCTAACTTCCACTAAAAGGATTAACCACATAGAAAGAAATAAAAATTCTACCTCAATTTTTATTTTCACCTTCCACGTTTTTTAACAACTCCTCTTATGTAAACACAACTCCGAAAAATGTGTTCCAAAGCAATTACTGGCATTGTGAATTCATCGGTGCCCTCAAGAATTTGATTCCGAGCACAGGTTCAAAAGTTAGGAAAACCCACTCATTCATTCACTGAATGTACCCAAGCTAAACATCAGATAAAAATTCTGGGAAAACCGGGACTCAGAATGAAGTGCCGTCAGAAACCGCATTCTTGTAAAATCCCAATGATATTTATGAAAAAATTTCCCTTTATTTTTATGGGTCATTACATTACTCCCACCTCAGGGATTTACAACCCCGTAAAGATACATCAAAAACAAGGGGAACAAATGAGGGTAGTGTGCATGCATCTGAGCCTCTCGCTCCCAAGTGCTCTACTAGAGGTTCTCGTGA
The DNA here is from genome assembly GCA_963277665.1 of Viscum album. Classification (NCBI taxonomy): domain Eukaryota; kingdom Viridiplantae; phylum Streptophyta; class Magnoliopsida; order Santalales; family Viscaceae; genus Viscum; species Viscum album. The sequence goes on from CAUJRU010000322.1 coordinate 13,117, forward strand.
TGCCATCTAATGCACACTGGAGGAATCGACCGTCCACGTAGTACCCACTCATGTCGATCCTCAATCTCCACTGGGACCTCCGCAAAAGTTACCCCATCATCAATGTTCAGCTCCCCATGGTCAATGATGTTCGTCGGGTCGTGCACGTATCTCCTCAGCAGGGATACGTGGAAGAAGCCGTGCACCCGGTGAAACTGAGGTGGTAGATCCAGGCGATAAGACACCTCGTCAATCCTGCTGAGGATCTGGAATGGTCTGAGGAAGCATGGAGACAACTTTCCACCTCATACAAATCTTTGTAATCCACGTCGAGGTGAGACCCGCAAGAAGACGTGGCCGCCATCCTCGAACTCCAATGGCCTCCGCCTCCTGTCAACAGAAGACTTGTGCCTGCTCTGAGCTGTCCTCATCCGCTCCTAGATGACTTGGAGGATCTGCGTTGTGGACTGGACCGTCTTTGGTCCCACAAGTGCTTACTACCAAGGGTCTATCCAGCAGAGAGGAAATCTGCAAGGTCGGCCATACAAGGCCTCGTATGGTGCCATCCCAATGGTGTAGTTGTAGCTGTTGTTGTACACGAACTCCACCAAGGGTAGGTGGTCCTCCCAGCTGCGACTAAGGTCGAGGACACATGTGTGGAGCATGTCCTCAAGAGTCTGAATGGTCCTCTCCATCTGAACATCTGTCTGAGGGTTAAAGGCAGTGCCCAGGCGTAGCTGCGTCCCGAACGCCTCCTGCAACCCCATCCAAAGCCGGGATGTAAAGCGAGCATCTCGATCAGAGACGATAGATGAAGTCACACCATTAATCCATACAATCTTTTGAACGTAGAGACATCCAAATCTCTCCAATGATCCCGGCTCTATGATGGGTAAGAAGTGAGCCGACTTGGAGAGTCAGTCCATAATCACCCAAATGGAGTCGTGACCTCTGGAAGTGCGTGGAAGTCCAGTCACGATGTCTATAGATATTCCGTCCCACAATCACTTCGGGACCTCCATGGGCTATACCAAGCCTGCTGGTACCTGGTGCTTTGCCTTCACCTGCTGGTAGGTGAGGCATCGAGAAACAAACTCTGCCACAACCATCTTCATTCTGGGCCACCAGTGTTTTCTTCTGAGATCCTGGAACATATTCTCCACTCTAGGATATACCGCCAAAGGGGAAGTGTGAAAATCTCTCAGCACCTCCTCCCGTAAAGCAACTGGTACCAAGGTACGTCCTCTGAAAAGGATGTCGTGCTCTCCTCCTAAATAGAAACCATCAGTTGCCTATCCTGTGGATATCTTCGCATGTCGCATCTCGTAGTCGTTGTCCCCACGCTGTGCCTCTCTGACCCGCTATAGTAGTGGAGGAGTGACTGTGAGTGACTGAAGAAAGGCTTCTCCATCTCTATTCACGAAGGATATAGGAAAAACGGCTAGCTACTCTGTCACCTCCCCAAGTAGATGAATGTCCGTCCTCCTGCTTCGAGCATCGACCACCACGTTCTCTTTTCCAGGAGTATAGACTATCTCAAAGTCATAGTCCTGGAGGAACTCAATCCATTGCCGCTGTCTCAGGTTCAGGTCCTTCTGCGAGAAGATATACCTGAGACTCTGGTGGTCAGAATAGAATGTAAAGAGCTTGCCCATCAGACAGTGTTACCACATCTTCAGAGTGATGACAAATGTTGCTAACTCCAGATCATGGGTAGCGTATTTCTGCTCATGCTGCCTCAACTAACGTGATCCGTAGGTGATCACGGCCCGCTCCTACATAAGGAAACAACCGAGTCTGCTCCCTGATGCATCGCAGTAAACTACATACCCAACTCCCTCCTCTGGTAGCCCCAAGATAGGTGCGCTGGTCAATCTCTGCCTCAGCTTCTGGAAGATCTACTAAAATCTATCTGACCACACAAAGGGTCTCCCCTTCTTCGTCAAAGCTGAGAGTGGTGCTGCAACTCTGGGGAAGTCTTCAACAATTCTTTGGTAGTATCCAGCTAGTCCCAAGAAACTTCGCACCTCCGACATGCTTCTGGGTGGCTCCCAAGCTAGCTCTCCCTCGATCTCCGCAGGATCCACCACAACTCCCGCCTTAGAGATGAAGTGTCCCATGATGTGGACCTCGTGTATCCAGAACTGACACTTCGAGAGCTTTCCATAATGACTGTCCTCTCGGAGTGTGTCTAGTACAACCTGAAAGTGGTAGGCATGCTCCTCCTTATTCGTCGAGTAATCAAAATGTCATCGATGAAGATCATGACAAATCGATCAAGGTATGGGTGAAAGATCATGTTCATAAGGGCCATGAATAGTTATGGATCATTGGTTATGCCGAATGGCATAACCAAGAAATCATAGTGACCATACCGACATCTGAAGGCCGTCTTCTGCACGTCCTCGTCCCGAACTCTGAGCTGAAGATAGCATGATCTATGGTCTATCTTTGAAAACCACCGTCCTCCCTTGACCTGATCGAAGAGGTCATCAATCCTCGGTAGTGGGGACTTGTTCCTCACTATAACCTGGTTCCGGTGACGATAGTCGACACAAAGTCGCAAGCTCCCATCCGCCTTCTTGGCGAACAATATCGGGGAAGCCCAGGGTGAAACACTGGGTCGGATGAATCCCTTTCCCAGCAAGTCGTCAAACTGTACCCGTAACTCTCAAAGCTCAGCGGGGCCATCCGATATGCTGGAGTGGATATCGGGGCTATCCCAGGGTATAGATCAATATAAAAGTCTACCTCTCTGTGAGGAGGTAGTCTTGGAACGTTGTCGGGGAAAACGTATGCATACTTATCCACCACTGCAGGAAAACCAGGACTTCGCATGTCAACTTCTCCTAGGATGATGCTAGCCAACTGATGAGTGATGGGCTGTCCTCTCCTCTGCAAGAGTCCATCCTGTGCTGCAAAGGCTCCCTTCTCACCGGTGAAGGTGAACCTGCTCCCGTCGGTGCGTACACACCGCACCTTGCGCCTAATATAGTCAATCTGAGCATGGACTGTAGATAACCAATTCATGCCCAAGATGACATCGTAAGACCTCGATGCCACTACAAGAAGATCTCAGCCAAAGCTCTCTCCTCCAAGTGTAAGATCACACTGTTGGCACCAGTGCGTAATCATTGAGTCTGCTCCCGTAGGAGTCTCTAGCCGTAAGGATCGAGCCAACGGCTCTGTCGGAATCTCCGAGCTCGGAACAAGGGCAGCGGCTATGAAAAAATGACTCGATCTTGTGTCTATAAGAACTACAGTAAGGGTAGAATAGACACAGATAGTACCTCGAATCATCTCGATTACACCGTGGTCATAGGCCTCTACTGCCTGAAGTTGTGCCTGTCTCTGCCCGCCAGCTCTTTGTGGTTGGAGTGGACCTCCTGGGGGTGGTGGTGGTAGAGCCTCAAAGAGTCTCCCACCACCTGCTGCTCGGCTAGCTCCTCTGCCTCGTCCGACTACTCCCTATAGACCGCCACGGTCGACCCTCTGCCTCTGCCTGGGTAGTCCCTCAACCGTCTGCTGCTCCTCTGCACTGCGGGTCCGGAAGTCACAAGCCATGTGGCCCTGCCCGCTACATGCGTAGCACTGTCTACCTCTCGAAACACTGGCTCCATGCTGTGTGACCTGCACCACTGAGCCAGTGTCCTGAGGTCGTCTTCCTGAGGGTCTGGTCTTCCTGGACCCATGAGTTATCCGTTGAATGCCTGCTGCAGAAGACTCTGCTATGTGCCGCCCTGCGGTAGGTCTCGCCGCTGATGTAGGCTCCACAAGGAAGCTCTCGATGAGAAGGGCTCGCTCTAGTACCCATGTATGTGTCAGAATGCTGAGGGAGATCAGCGATGCCCTTATCTCATGCCTGAATCCATGCTCGATAGTTCGGGCCCGGAAGAATGGGTCTCAAACCATGTCCTTCGAATAGCGCGAGAGATAGGTAAATCTCACCGAGTACTAGTCAACCGTCAAGCTACCCTTCCGCAGTTGTAGAAGCTCCTGGATGTGCACCGCATGGAGGGTGGCTGGGAAGAACTCCGAGCGGAAGAGGCTATCAAAGTACATCCATAGAAGAGATGCCTCATTGTGCAGCAGGAGCATCAAGCTCCACCATCTGTCTGCTACCGCGTGCAGGAGGCTTACTACGAGGATCACCATGAGGTCTGCTGGTGTCCTCACTAACCTGAAAACTCCTACAACTGCCTCCATCCAATCCTTGGTGGCATGAGGGTCCGTCTCCCCGTGGAACCTGGGAGGTCACTGACGCTGAATCTCATGCAGTGCACTAAGGCAACGTGCATCGTCAGTGGCTGGGGATGGTAGCATCGGTGGCTCGGTGGGTAGAGTTACCGCCGGTGCCTCTGCTTTCAAAGGGCCCTGTACCGAGGCCTCGTCGCGTGGTGGGTTGTCATCACGTACAACGCTCGGAACCCTAGCTGGCTGCCGTCGTGGGGCCATCCTGAAAAGAGACAGTTGTGCAATGGTCAGAACAGTATACCTGGTGAGCTGACACAATGTAATCACAAATAAAACATGAAACACACATTCAATCAATGTTTTCATGCATTAAGTTGGAAATCAGAAGTCAATGTCCTTGTGTACGGATACGTCGGCCGCCGCACCAAAACTGGACTCCCTGGAAAGATAAAAACACTCAATACTCTTAATATTATTGCTTCACATAGAAAATATCAGAGTCTAGAGTTATGTTGTAGAACTGAACTCCTCTGATACCAATTTCTCATGACCCGTCCTTGGGGCCCGTGTCGTGACTACCCCAAGCCCTCTTTCCATAGGCCAGGGGCTGGTGACTAGCACCAAAGCGTAATTCCCGGTAAAAAGGGAAGTCATTGCCATTGTAAAGTAAACAAACACCACAGAGAAAGCAAGAAAGAGTAAACACTAAGTAAAAACTGGGTACAAAAGTAAGTGCGGAAAAGTAAGTGGGCCAGAATACAAACACACACTGAAATTAAAGTACATCTGAAAGGTAGTACAACAACTGAAATGTAAAGCCACTATGGCGAGCCCTCCTCTAGTACTCCCACCTAAAGGGTGGGTACAGATAGCCTCCACAGCTCCTCGGGTCCAGCCGTCCGCTCCGAGTACATCCCGCCCAGTGGTCCACCTCTAGGTACCGACCTACTCTGCATGCCTCAACCACGATCAACGCTGTCCGTCGTCTGCAGCCAACACAACGTAGTGCGGGAATTTCCCGTGCAGGGGTGAGAATAAGCTGCTTAGTAGGGACCCCGAGAGCCCCAAAGGTCTCTCGGAATCCACAAGCAAAGATACAAACGCATGTAACATCCGACACATCTTAGGTATATTCCCATACATATACCTAGGTCATCAATTCTCATTCGGCTCCAACATCTGAGCCCAAGTACAACCCAGTCCACATAGGAAAACACAACCCAATCCACACCGGAAAGAAAAACGCAATCCACATAGGATATCAAGTCAAAAATATCCAAAATAAGGATTGAAAGTTAAGATTCATCTCACATAGGTATACTGGTTTGAAAGATTATAGAGATGATCAGATATTTCCACTACTTCATCTAAGTCGTGGAACCCACACAGGATCGATAGGTACTAACCCCCACAATGACCCAAAAAGGATCAATAGGTAACTAACCCCCGCAATGACCCACACAAGATCAGACCCACACAGGATCTGTAGGCACCGGCCCACACAGGACTACTGTGCACTGACCCACACAGGATCTGACCCACACTGGATTGGTAGCACTGATCCACGTAGGATCGTTGAGTGATGTAGTCTCCACCATCGAATCCACGGAGGATTTCTCTATAGTCGCCATCGTTATCGCAGTCGCAACCAACTCCAAGGTTCCCACACACAGCGAGCTTGTTCGGGAGGATCCGCTCCACGAGCCGAGGGGCTGATACATCAACTGACACACAGTCCAGAGTTGATGTATCCAAAAGTTTTGTATCATCAATAGGAACGCAACGTCACATACGACACGTCAATCGGACGCCCGGTCTGAGAGTTATTGGCTTTTCCGTCTCATGGGCCCGGTTGGTTTTTAAGTCAAAACCAACCCAACGATACTCCAACTATGTCTAAACCTCGAGTGGATTAAGTCAAAAGGTTTTTCTCAGTTAGAGAAATCCAGCAAAGTCGACGGTACGTCAATCGGACGTCCGGAGCTCAAGTTATGTGTGTTTCCGCTCCGAGGGCCCGGTTGGTTTCGTTTACGAACCAACCCGGCCGAACCAAAATTACTCTGAAACCTTGAGTGTAATATATCGAAACGACCGTATCGATCCAAGGATCGCATCGCCGCTAACTGTGTGTCGATCGGATGTCTACAGCACACGTTATGGGCAAAAGACAATGAGAGGTCCAGAAGTGGGGGCTTGGGGCCCCGACCGACCCGGCCCGAGACCCCCTAGGTCGGTCCGAACCGGTTCGACCCGACCCGGGTCCGTGTCAGGTATGCCAGGGCACGGCCTGGCCCGGATGGGCACAGCCCAACCCGGCGCGCCGGCCAGGGCCATGTGGGTCGGCCGTTTCGGCCGAGCGGATGGGGGGGGGGGGGGGGTGCTTCCCCCCTCTCTCGTAACTACGACCCCCATGATGAGGGGTCGGTCATGCTGGCCAGCCGGGGGTCGTAACCCTTGGCTCCTCCCTCGAACGGCCGGCCCACTCCGGCCGACCGGCTGTAGCCGCCACGGGACCAATGCTGGCCGGTCCCCCTGCTCCGATGCCAGTGGCTCGGAACCGGTCATCGGTCCCTGCTCCGCCGCGGCCTATGGCTGCGGACTTGGTCTGCCTGGCACGGCGCGATGGCCCCACGCCCCTCCGCCGTGGCCCCTCTATGTCTGCGGTGCCTTCAGGGTTCTCCGATGCGGTGCGACGGTGCCGCGATCTTGTTTGATTCAACGGTGCGGCGCGATGGCACCACATATTCGTTGTCGCATGACCCCGAGCGGTGCGACGACATCGCACCATCATTGTTTCATTCCACCACATGGTAGACAAGAGAAAAAGGGGAGGAGGGTCGGTTGTGTTTGTGCGGTCCGGCCCCCTCCCGTTAACTAGTAACAAGCAGTCCAATTGTACGAGTAATGATGGCAGAAGAAATTCACGAATAGAAACGAATAAATCCCCTACCTCGTCGAATTCGTTGAGAGAGGGTTCATCACATAAATAACCATCAAGGAAGAAGGAGCCGCGGAAGGAGAAAAGATTCGTCGGCGTTGTGTCGTCGATCTCCGAGGATCCGGCGTTCTTGTCGACCTTCTTCAGAGGTTGGCGTTCTTTGTGTTCATCATCAAAGAAGAAGAAGATCTTCAACCCTTAGCTTTTCACAAAAAATCCTCTCAACGCAACAAGTTACAACCAAATATAATAAGTAATTCACTTATTTTATTAACATGACTTATGTTTGAAATTCAAAAATTGAATTAATCCACTCAATTAATTAACTCATGTTGTCTTAATAAATGGAGGGTTATGGAAGGTTAGGGAAAATGAAGGCATGTGGTTCGTGTGGGCCCCACCACTCTTATAACCTCCCATGGGAAGTTGGGTGGTTACCCCAACTTCCAATTAAAGGTTTAACCACGTAGAAAGAAATTAAAATTGTTGCTCAATTTTTATTTTCATCTTCCACCATTTTTTAACAACTCCTCCCGTGTAAACACAACTTTGGAAAAGGTGTTCCTAAGCAATTACTGACACTGCGAATTCATCGGTGCCCTTGGAATTTGATTCCAAGCACCAGTTCAAAAGATATGAAAACCCGCTCATTCGTTCACTGAATGTACCCCAGCTAAAATTCGGATAAAAATTACGGGCACACCGGGCCTCAGAATCAAGTGCCTCAGAAACCGCGTTTTTGTAAAATTCCAATGAAAATTAAGAAACAATTTCCCATGAATTTTACAGGTCATTACAGTCTGCATCTGAATATGAAATTAAATTAAAATCAGATTTTTTTTGGATAGAGAAGAGATTGAAAAACAGTTCCCTTTAAATATATAAAAATTATTTCCACAAAACAGAGGTGAGATTCTTTAGTATCAGATTGAAATCTAGCATAAGAAATAATGAGTTCATTATTTCTATCTTTCTAGTTGTAATATATAAAAACTACTAATTATTCCTCTATATAACCTGTTGTCAACTGATTTTCTAGTTTCATCCAAATCAAGTTTTATATTAGTAAACATAGTAGTTGAATATGTCTTGATGTTTTCAAGTCCAAATTTTATTATGAAATCAGTAATGTATTTTTGTTGATTTAAAATATTTCCAAAATATTTTTGATAAATTTTAAGTCCAAAAAATAAATTTAATTCTCTCGTCATACTCATTTCAAACTCTTTTTGTGTAACACCCCAAGCTTCTACGGTACGTTTCCCTTCGAATAATGCGATAGCGTGTGTTGTACGCAACCTCGAGTTCTAACACACACCACAACTAATTAAACTAGCCGTTGTGAATAGTAATACCTAATTTTTGAAATCATATATATTTTATATTTTAAAATGGACTTCATTTTTAGATTCGGAATATCAAAATTAGCCTAGGGTGAATTTTTGGTACTTTTCGGATAACTTTCATATTTTGATGAATAGTGAAAATTACTAAATTTTAATTAAAAACAACTTTTTTAATCAAAATAATTAATAGTGATAAATTGTGATTTTGAGTGGTTTTAAAGTATATTTAGAATATATTTTTACCATTTAATATAATGTTGGTCATTGGACATAATTTTACAATTAAACCGAACATAAACAAGTGTCAATCTTTTGATAGTTATTACCTCTTAAAAACACGCTTTTTGTTTTGACAGCGGGAATTAATTTTAAATTAATTTCTGCCACTTCTGTGTTTTGAATTTAGGAAAATGGATTCCATATTTGGAATCAGGATGTTCAAATTGTGTAAATAGGTAACTTTTATTTTTAGACATTTTGAATAGTTACTGTGGTAAATATTTTATTTACCATGGTTAAAGGGTAAATCCGGTAAATAAGGGTTAAAAAATAATATTATAATAAAAAACATTACCCTAAAACGTGTCCTAACCTTATTGGTGGACACATACCCGACCATGAGCATCCTTGGGTCAATTTGGGGACCCCTTGGAGCCCCTTGTATGTGGTAGGGACACATTATATTAATAAAGTTAAAATAAAAATAAAAATGGCATAAGCTTACATCTTTTAGAAGAACAATTTTTACATAGGGTTATACATGTTGGATTTTCGATTATAAATATTCATTAGAAAGATAAAAAGATTTCCTACATAATGATATTTTATTTATAATTTTTAGACATTTAATAATTTATTTAATTTATGACACAATGATGATGTAGTAATTACTATAATAGTGAAAAATTAAAATAATTGATATTATAAATACCCAAATAAATATAATATGAAACTTTAAATGAATTAAACTAATTTTCTAGGATAATTTGATATATTAGGATTGATTTAATTGACTTTTTTCGAAGTAATAAATCTGTTATGAGTTTCACAAAAATCAACTATTGAATAGTGTTAAAATTGACATAAAAGAGTTCTTAAAACAAATATTATATTATTAATTGATATTAAATTCCTAAAAATCTAAGGTTCGGCCAAGAGACTTATATTATGATAGGTAAATCATTAATGTACCACTTGGGGGTCGCTTGTATGTATATGGTAAGTCCATTAACCATATAATATAAAAATACAAAGAGACATTGTAAAAGTGAAACTAATTAACTTAGAGTTAATACTTAAAGATAAGGTTAATATAAGTACCCAAACCTGTCTAAATTCTATTGGATGAGTTGTTTTTGACCTATCCCAACCTCAACCTTTGAATAGTCAACTTTGGAGCCTTTGTAAACCGAATATGAATTTATTATAAATTAATATTTCTAGTTTTTCCAAAGGTGCCCCTCACCCCTCTTATAAAAGGGCACTCCTCCTTCTCTTTTCCTCACACCTCTCAAGCCACATGACTCGTCCAAACTCTGCCCAACTAAGCTCCCCACATCCCTCTCCTCCTCCTTGAAGCTTCCCCTTAGGCAGAAAGAATTTCAAGAAGTCCTTTGGTTCCAACCAAAGTGAGTTACCTAAATTAAAGGTAACAATTTCTCTTAAAGTATCTTCATTTATTTTGCGTCTCCAACCCCCAAAATCTTTTTATTTTATTTCTTTTGTAACAACAACAGTATCCTAAATATACTAGGATGTTGTTATAAGAAGGATTAAAACTACACATACACACAACTCCATCTAATGGATGATGAACATAATGTTTCTGTGGATGGCAAACTAACGCCTCACGAAACGATGATTGTTCAAATACATCTTACCGCCTCTCATGGTGGCCATTATGATGGCACTGTAATTAAATATGATATTAATGATATATATTTTATATATAAGCTTCTGTAATTCCATTTTATTTCATACCATTATTCGTTTCATGTTTTATATACATACGATAATTTAATTTGAGGAAGTGCGGACTACCGCCCCCTTAAAATGATATGACTCGTTCATACCACACATGGAACGTATAAAGGATGGTGTTAATGAACTTAAGTAACATATATAAAATATTATATTATACTGGAATAGTAATATACCTATGTATCATTTGTATTCGATTCTTTTAAAATAAAAATTAAATGGAAGTAGCGTTCGTGCGTACGTACGGACTACCGTCTCCACGAACGCGATGAGATTCATTCTCCATCGTATCCATTCAAGTATAATTATCATTTAATTATTTAAAAATGATGTTTAAGGACTTGATATCATTCTGGATATGAATAAGATACAACAAACATGACTTATGTAACAAAACATATAAAGAAAATGAGTAAGTTAACACCCGAAACGGCGATAATACTAAGATATTATTATCAAATCAATATTAAAAGATCATATATGATATCATATTAATGTATATTATTCTTGTATAATTTAGTAACAATTATTTCACTATTATACAGGAGGTTAACCTACCCCAACCATGGAAAAGTACAAGGTAAGGGTTATTTCACAATCTCTTCATTATCCGAGGTTGTTTATACGTAATAATCTATTGGGACCTCTTTATCATCCACATCCATGTTTCTTTGAAATTTATTTCAAAACATTTTTACTATTTACAAGAATATGGGTTAAAGTCATTTATACCCTTGTTTGACTTTTTATAAGAGGTTTATAAAGGAATCTTTCCGTCGTTTTCAAAACAAGGTCCTTTTTAACCTTTTCGACTGAATTGAGGTAAGAATGTTTTTTTAACTTATACGGCGGGTGCGGTTATTTTCCGCCGTTATAAAATCGTCGAAGCTTTCCATACAAGCTTATAAGAATATTTTCAAAGAAAATGTTTTATTTTATATGGATCTTAAATGATTTCAAAATAAAAGGAGATACTTCTTTAAAAAGAATTTTGATTTCATCTATGTCAACATCCTTTGATGGATTTTATGATTATTTGAAGTTGATTTATTATGATACAAAACTTCTATATTGTATTGAAGGTTTTGTGATATGTTTGACTGTGGATGTGCTATTTTTATACCATTCATAGTTTATGGTGAAATTATTGACATTTCGTATGCTAGTTTTAATACGAATGTTTATGTTATGTTTAAACCTTTTCATATGGGAATGCATTGGACTTAAAAAGTGACGGGTGGAGCCCGCTATAGCTCCTCGATGCATCGGTAGGTCTCATGAGACAAACTAGTGTCTTGGCACAAGGCCTTGACAAAATCTTATTTGTAGTCTTGGCACGAGGCCTTGACTATGTGGTTATGATAGTCTGGCATTATGCATTCCAACATTATGAAAGTGGTTATTGATTTTTGCATGTGATTATTCGATTAGTAGAATATCCATGTGAATAAGTAAATGGCATTATTTCATTTTATTTATGCCATACCATGTTGAAAGTTCATATTTAAAAGGCTTTTGTTTTAGTTATACATTGCCTTAAATGTTTATTCTTATTTATGAAAGTTTCCACTATATTATTATCCTTACTGGGCATTTGAGCTCACCCCTTTTCTATGTTTTATTTTTCCCAGGAAGTGAAGATGTAAGTTATGAATGACCTGCAGGGATATTATGAGGGGATTATAGAGTGGACTGTGGAAACGTTATGTTGTTGTAGTAGTTTTTCATTTTATGATGTAATGTAAAACTTATGAATATATCTAGTGTTTCCAAGGCTACTAAACCAATCGGTCTTTCGAGATTTGATATTTCTTGTGATCATGCCAATGTTATGTAATAACGCACCGACTCTGGGTAGCTGGGGTCGGGGCGTTACAGTTGGTATCAGAGGAAGTTTAGTACAAACCTTGGAAGCTAGATTTAGATAAACTCTGATTAGAGCACGTAGACCTAAGATGAACTTTGAGGATTAGTATAGAAGAACTTCCTAGAATTTTGGTATTGTAGAGATTTTGTGAGTTTTTCGAGCAATACATCCCTGTCTGGATACGAGCAGGTAGAGGCGGCTCTGGCACAGATGTACCTAGGGGTAAAACCCGAAAACATCGCTTTGAGCTAGACTCGAACGAGAACTGGTGCACGACAACGGGCCTTGCTGCACTCTTGGTTACGACACTCCTGGGGGATATGCTTAGGATAACTCTCACTATCTTTACAAATCATTATGAAGGGTTTATGAGTATATACTTCCTCAAAGAAAACATTTTTATGATTATGGATTATATCCATAAATAGTTCAATTTATGCTAAGTGTTTTATAAGTATGGGATTATGTATTTTGATTCATAAACTGATCTAGTTTATGCCATTGTTTAGAAATGGCGCCTAGTGGAAGAAATGGAAACCGTATCAATGCATGCACTCCATGTAGGGATTGCCCTCCTGCTCAAGATAATTATAGTGGGGCTGGTGATGCAACTGGTGCTGATCAGCTAATCACCATACTGGGACAACTTACTCAGGTTATGAATAATAACCTTACCCGTATGGAGCACCCTGATCCGCAGCGTGGAGGATCAATGTTAGATCGATTCATGAGGCAACAACCACCAACGTTCAATGGGAATACAAATCCCATAGTAGCTGAGCAATGGATATTTTCCCTAGAGAAAATATTTCAGGCTTTGGGGAGCAGTGAAAGGGAAAAGGTTATCATGGCAGTTTACCGCCTCACTGGAGATGCTGATCAATGGTGGTCATTGATTCAAAATACAAAGTAAGATTATGAAGTATCAAATATGGAATGGAGGGAGTTCAAAGATCTGTTTTTAGAAAAATACTTTCCTCGCGACCATCGAGCAGATATGGAAAGGCAATTTCTGAGTCTGAGACAAAAGGAGGATGAGAATGTCACAAAGTATGAGGCTAACTTTACAAGGTTAGCGAGGTATGCTGGAGATTATATTCGCAGCCCAAGAAGTAAGATTGATCGTTTCTTTGATGGGTTAAAACCATTTCTCCGTCGAGCATTAGTCTCACAATCCTTTTCGTCGTACGAAGACATTGTCTCATGTGCTATCAAGACCGAAAAAGAATTCTCTAAGTCTTATGACTTTAAAGCAAAGCAAGAGAAGAAGAGACCTGCTGATCAATCTGGGAATGGAAATAAGGGGAAGAAGGGAAAGGTTGAATATCCATCTTGTGGTAAGTGCGGGAAGAAACACCCCGGTGCTTGCCTGAAGGGAATGGGAGTCTGTTACAAGTGTGGTGAAAAAGGCCACCAAGCTCATGATTGCAAGGGGAAGAAGGAAGATACCAACTTTCAGTGCTACAATTGCAGGGAGATGGGGCATTATGCAAATTCATGCCCTAAGCGTCAGGATAACTTACCTCAGAAAAGGCCAAGGGATCAAGGCCAGGCTTATGCTATCACTACTGCTGAGGTAGAAGCTCCGAAAGACATGGTGGAAGGTAATTTAATGGTTTCCTCAAGTTTAGCAAATGCATTATTTGATTCTGGATCATCGCATTGTTTCATATCTTCCCAGTTTGCTAAGAAAATTAGATATTTCCAATTTGATTTAATAAGGGAGTTGTCAGTTAAAACTCCTAAGGGAAGTATCATTGCAACAAAGTTTTGTGAATCAGTCCCCATTAGAGCACATAAATTTTCTTTATCTGCTGATCTCATCGTCATACCTATGATTGAGTTTGATATAATCCTCGGTATGGACTGGCTTTCGGACTATGATGCGAAGATTTATTGTAAGAAGTAAGAGGTTACGATTCTTGATGATAATGATAAGGAGCACCTTATTTTTAGAGCAGAATCGTCACCACCTAATTCTTATTTAGATCCACCCCCAGTAGCTCAACTAAATTCAATTATTGGGGAGGAAGAGAATGAAGTAACTATCGGTGAGGAAAGGAATGTTCAAATAGAGGATGTACCTGTTGTGAAAGAATTTGTGGATGTATTTCCGGAAGATTTACCTAGACATCCTCCAGAACGAGAAGTTGAGTTTTCTATTGATTTGATTCCTGGATCAAGGCCTATATCGAAGACCCCTTATAGAATGGCCACTGTAGAGTTAGTCGAACTAAAGAAACAACTAGAGGAATTGAGTAATAAGGGATTTATTCGCCCTAGTGTTTCTCCATGGGGAACCCCTGTTCTTTTTGTTAAAAAGAAAGATGGGTCTATGAGGTTATGTATCGACTACAGGGAGATCAATGCTATAACTATAAAGAAAAAGTATCCCCTACCTCGTATTGATGATTTATTTGACCAACTGCATGGAGCTCAATACTTTTCAAAGATTGACCTTCGATCTGGATACCATCAGTTGTGTGTAAAGAAGGAAGACATTCCGAAGACAGCATTTCGAACCAGGTACGGGCATTACGAGTTTACTGTAATGCCGTTTGGATTGACTAATCCACCCTCTGTATTCCTGGATCTGATGAATAGAGTTTTCAAGGAGTATCTCGATGAATTTGTGGTGGTATTTATTGATGATATCTTGGTATACTCCAAAACCTATGAAGATCATGAAAATCACTTGCGCATTATCTTGAAGACTCTGAGGAGGCATGAATTATATGGGAAGTTTAGCAAGTGTGAATTCTGGCTTCAGGAGATTTCTTTTCTTGGCCATATTGTCTCTAAAGATGGAATCTCTGTTGATCCTTCTAAGACCAAAGCAATCTAAGAATGTCCAGCACCTACGAGTATAACTGAGGTACGTAGTTTTATTGGTTTGGCAGGTTATTATCGACGTTTCGTCCAGAATTTTGCCCGATTGGCTAACCCATTAACGAAGCTCACACGTAAAGGGGTTAAATTTGTTTGGACAAAAGAGTGTGAAGAATGTTTTGAAGAACTGAAGAGAAGATTAGTCAATGCTCCTATATTGACTCTACCATCGGGGAATGATGGGTTCGTTATTTATAGTGATGCATCAAAGAAAGGACTTGGTTGTGTCCTTATGCAGAATGATAGAGTTATTGCCTATTCATCACGACAGTTGAAAATTCATGAACAAAACTATCCTACTCATGATCTTGAGTTAGCAGCTGTAATATTTGTTTTGAAGATATGGAGGCACTACCTCTATGGTGAAAAATGTGAGATTTATACTGATCACAAGAGTTTGAAGTATATTTTCTCACAAAAAGAACTCAACATGAGGCAAAGGAGATGGCTTGAATTACTCAAGGATTATGATTGCACGATACACTACCACCCGGGGAAAGCAAACAAAGTAGCAGATGCTTTGAGCAGAAAAGACCATGGAGTTCTGAACATGATGAGAATTGAAAGGGATCCAATTTTCATGGATCTAGTGAAGATGGACATGGGAATAACCAGGGAAGGTGAAACATCAATGCTTTTTCAAATGGTTGCCAAACCATCTTTACTATAAAGGATTAAGAGTTCTCAGACCGATGATGAAGAATTTCAGAAGATGATTAAAGCTGTGAATGATGGGAGATTGAGAGACTTTGTGTATGAAGATGGAATTTTGAAATTCGGGAAGAGACTTTGTGTTCCCAATATACCTGATCTAAAAAGGGAATTGCTGGATGACGCTCATAGTTCCAATTTCTCTATACACCCTGGGAGCACCAAAATGTATAGAGATTTGAAGGAACATTTTTGGTGGGACAACATGAAGAGGGAGATTACTGATTTTGTGTCAAGATGTATGGTTTGTCAACAAGTCAAAGCTGGAAGGCAACAGCCTGGAGGAGTCATGCAACCTCTTCCCATACCGGAGTGGAAATGGGACAATATTACGATGGACTTTGTCATGGGGCTACCAAAGACTCCTAGAAGGAACGATGCAATATGGGTTATTGTTGATCATTTTACCAAGTCAGCAAATTTTCTTGCTATAAGAGAAGATCTACCCCTGGAACGTCTAGCAAGACTATATATTAATGAAGTTGTGAGACTTCATGGAGTTCCCCTATCGATTGTTTCTGATCGTGATCCCCGTTTTACTTCAAGATTTTGGAAAAGTCTTCAGAAATCCCTGGATACTGAACTTCATTTGAGCACTGCATACCACCCTTAGACAGATGGACAGTCAGAACGGACTATTCAAACCTTAGAAGATATGTTGAGATCTTGCTCACTTGACTTTCAGGGTATGTGGGATCAATATTTACCACTGGTAGAATTTTCCTATAACAATAGCTTCCATTGGAGTATTCAGATGGCACCATATGAAGCGTTATACGGAAAGAGATGTCGTACACCAACCTGTTGGGATGACGTTGGTGAAAGAAAACTTGTTGGCCCAGAGCTGGTGGAGGAAACGGTGGAAAAGGTGAAAGTAATCCAAAATCACATCAAAGCAGCTCAAAGTAGGCAGAAGAGCTATGCCGATAATCGAAGGAAGGATTTGGAATTTCAAGTCGGTGATCATGTTTTCCTGAAGGTATCTCCATGGAAGGGAGTCATACGTTTTGGTAAGAAATGTAAATTGAGTCCCAGGTACATTGGACCTTTCGAAATTCTAGAACGAATTGGGGCTGTAGCTTACCGATTGGCAATGCCGCCAAGTCTCTCCAAAGTTCACGATGTGTTCCACGTATCTCTGTTGAGAAAATACATACCTGACCCAACGCATGTACTCACCTATGAGGAATTAGAACTGGAACCCGATCTGTCTTATTGCGAAGAGCCCGTCAAGATTCTTGATACGAGAGAACAAGTACTGAGAAACCGGACGACGCGTCTGGTAAAAGTTTTGTGGAGAAATCATAAGATGGAAGAGGCAACGTGGGAACCCAAGGAACTTATGATGAAGAACCACCCGAGTCTTTTTATGCAGTAATACCCTAGAAATTGCGAGGACGCAATTATTTGAAGGAGGGGAGAATGTAACACCCCAAGCTTCTACGGTACGTTTCCCTTCGAATAATGCGATAGCGTGTGTTGTACGCAACCTCGAGTTCTAACACACACCACAACTAATTAAACTAGCCGTT
The DNA here is from genome assembly GCA_963277665.1 of Viscum album. Taxonomy (NCBI): domain Eukaryota; kingdom Viridiplantae; phylum Streptophyta; class Magnoliopsida; order Santalales; family Viscaceae; genus Viscum; species Viscum album. The sequence continues at coordinate 30,553 of CAUJRU010000322.1, forward strand.
GTGAATAGTAATACCTAATTTTTGAAATCATATATATTTTATATTTTAAAATGGACTTCATTTTTAGATTCGGAATATCAAAATTATCCTAGGGTGAAATTTTGGTACTTTTCGGATAACTTTCATATTTTGATGAATAGTGAAAATTACTAAATTTTAATTAAAAACAACTTTTTTAATCAAAATAATTAATAGTGATAAATTGTGATTTTGAGTGGTTTTAAAGTATATTTAGAATATATTTTTACCATTTAATATAATGTTGGTCATTGGACATAATTTTACAATTAAACCGAACATAAACAAGTGTCAATCTTTTGATAGTTATTACCTCTTAAAAACACGCTTTTTGTTTTGACAGCGGGAATTAATTTTAAATTAATTTCTGCCACTTCTGTGTTTTGAATTTAGGAAAATGGATTCCATATTTGGAATCAGGATGTTCAAATTGTGTAAATAGGTAACTTTTATTTTTAGACATTTTGAATAGTTACTGTGGTAAATATTTTATTTACCATGGTTAAAGGGTAAATCCGGTAAATAAGGGTTAAAAAATAATATTATAATAAAAAACATTACCCTAAAACGTGTCCTAACCTTATTGGTGGACACATACCCGACCATGAGCATCCTTGGGTCAATTTGGGGACCCCTTGGAGCCCCTTGTATGTGGTAGGGACACATTATATTAATAAAGTTAAAATAAAAATAAAAATGGCATAAGCTTACATCTTTTAGAAGAACAATTTTTACATAGGGTTATACATGTTGGATTTTCGATTATAAATATTCATTAGAAAGCTAAAAAGATTTCCTACATAATGATATTTTATTTATAATTTTTAGACATTTAATAATTTATTTAATTTATGACACAATGATGATGCAGTAATTACTATAATAGTGAAAAATTAAAATAATTGATATTATAAATACCCAAATAAATATAATATGAAACTTTAAATGAATTAAACTAATTTTCTAGGATAATTTGATATATTAGGATTGATTTAATTGACTTTTTTCGAAGTAATAAATCTGTTATGAGTTTCACAAAAATCAACTATTGAATAGTGTTAAAATTGACATAAAAGAGTTCTTAAAACAAATATTATATTATTAATTGATATTAAATTCCTAAAAATCTAAGGTTCGGCCAAGAGACTTATATTATGATAGGTAAATCATTAATGTACCACTTGGGGGTCGCTTGTATGTATATGGTAAGTCCATTAACCATATAATATAAAAATACAAAGAGACATTGTAAAAGTGAAACTAATTAACTTAGAGTTAATACTTAATGATAAGGTTAATATAAGTAACCAAACCTGTCTAAATTCTATTGTATGAGTTGTTTTTGACCTATCCCAACCTCAACCTTTGAATAGTCAACTTTGGAGCCTTTGTAAACCGAATATGAATTTATTATAAATTAATATTTCTAGTTTTTCCAAAGGTGCCCCTCACCCCTCTTATAAAAGGGCACTCCTCCTTCTCTTTTCCTCACACCTCTCAAGCCACATGACTCGTCCAAACTCTGCCCAACTAAGCTCCCCACATCCCTCTCCTCCTCCTTGAAGCTTCCCCTTAGGCAGAAAGAATTTCAAGAAGTCCTTTGGTTCCAACCAAAGTGAGTTACCTAAATTAAAGGTAACAATTTCTCTTAAAGTATCTTCATTTATTTTGCGTCTCCAACCCCCAAAATCTTTTTATTTTATTTCTTTTGTAACAACAACAGTATCCTAAATATACTAGGATGTTGTTATAAGAAGGATTAAAACTACACATACACACAACTCCATCTAATGGATGATGAACATAATGTTTCTGTGGATGGCAAACTAACGCCTCACGAAACGATGATTGTTCAAATACATCTTACCGCCTCTCATGGTGGCCATTATGATGGCACTGTAATTAAATATGATATTAATGATATATATTTTATATATAAGCTTCTGTAATTCCATTTTATTTCATACCATTATTCGTTTCATGTTTTATATACATACGATAATTTCATTTGAGGAAGTGCGGACTACCGCCCCCTTAAAATGATATGACTCGTTCATACCACACATGGAACGTATAAAGGATGGTGTTAATGAACTTAAGTAACATATATAAAATATTATATTATACTGGAATAGTAATATACCTATGTATCATTTGTATTCGATTCTTTTAAAATAAAAATTAAATGGAAGTAGCGTTCGTGCGTACGTACGGACTACCGTCTCCACGAACGCGATGAGATTCATTCTCCATCGTATCCATTCAAGTATAATTATCATTTAATTATTTAAAAATGATGTTTAAGGACTTGATATCATTCTGGATATGAATAAGATACAACAAACATGACTTATGTAACAAAACATATAAAGAAAATGAGTAAGTTAACACCCGAAACGGCGATAATACTAAGATATTATTATCAAATCAATATTAAAAGATCATATATGATATCATATTAATGTATATTATTCTTGTATAATTTAGTAACAATTATTTCACTATTATACAGGAGGTTAACCTACCCCAACCATGGAAAAGTACAAGGTAAGGGTTATTTCACAATCTCTTCATTATCCGAGGTTGTTTATACGTAATAATCTATTGGGACCTCTTTATCATCCACATCCATGTTTCTTTGAAATTTATTTCAAAACATTTTTACTATTTACAAGAATATGGGTTAAAGTCATTTATACCCTTGTTTGACTTTTTATAAGAGGTTTATAAAGGAATCTTTCCGTCGTTTTCAAAACAAGGTCCTTTTTAACCTTTTCGACTGAATTGAGGTAAGAATGTTTTTTTAACTTATACGGCGGGTGCGGTTATTTTCCGCCGTTATAAAATCGTCGAAGCTTTCCATACAAGCTTATAAGAATATTTTCAAAGAAAATGTTTTATTTTATATGGATCTTAAATGATTTCAAAATAAAAGGAGATACTTCTTTAAAAAGAATTTTGATTTCATCTATGTCAACATCCTTTGATGGATTTTATGATTATTTGAAGTTGATTTATTATGATACAAAACTTCTATATTGTATTGAAGGTTTTGTGATATGTTTGACTGTGGATGTGCTATTTTTATACCATTCATAGTTTATGGTGAAATTATTGACATTTCGTATGCTAGTTTTAATACGAATGTTTATGTTATGTTTAAACCTTTTCATATGGGAATGCATTGGACTTAAAAAGTGACGGGTGGAGCCCGCTATAGCTCCTCGATGCATCGGTAGGTCTCATGAGACAAACTAGTGTCTTGGCACAAGGCCTTGACAAAATCTTATTTGTAGTCTTGGCACGAGGCCTTGACTATGTGGTTATGATAGTCTGGCATTATGCATTCCAACATTATGAAAGTGGTTATTGATTTTTGCATGTGATTATTCGATTAGTAGAATATCCATGTGAATAAGTAAATGGCATTATTTCATTTTATTTATGCCATACCATGTTGAAAGTTCATATTTAAAAGGCTTTTGTTTTAGTTATACATTGCCTTAAATGTTTATTCTTATTTATGAAAGTTTCCACTATATTATTATCCTTACTGGGCATTTGAGCTCACCCCTTTTCTATGTTTTATTTTTCCCAGGAAGTGAAGATGTAAGTTATGAATGACCTGCAGGGATATTATGAGGGGATTATAGAGTGGACTGTGGAAACATTATGTTGTTGTAGTAGTTTTTCATTTTATGATGTAATGTAAAACTTATGAATATATCTAGTGTTTCCAAGGCTACTAAACCAATCGGTCTTTCGAGATTTGATATTTCTTGTGATCATGCCAATGTTATGTAATAACGCACCGACTCTGGGTAGCTGGGGTCGGGGCGTTACAGTTGGTATCAGAGGAAGTTTAGTACAAACCTTGGAAGCTAGATTTAGATAAACTCTGATTAGAGCACGTAGACCTAAGATGAACTTTGAGGATTAGTATAGAAGAACTTCCTAGAATTTTGGTATTGTAGAGATTTTGTGAGTTTTTCGAGCAATACATCCCTGTCTGGATACGAGCAGGTAGAGGCGGCTCTGGCACAGATGTACCTAGGGGTAAAACCCGAAAACATCGCTTTGAGCTAGACTCGAACGAGAACTGGTGCACGACAACGGGCCTTGCTGCACTCTTGGTTACGACACTCCTGGGGGATATGCTTAGGATAACTCTCACTATCTTTACAAATCATTATGAAGGGTTTATGAGTATATACTTCCTCAAAGAAAACATTTTTATGATTATGGATTATATCCATAAATAGTTCAATTTATGCTAAGTGTTTTATAAGTATGGGATTATGTATTTTGATTCATAAACTGATCTAGTTTATGCCATTGTTTAGAAATGGCGCCTAGTGGAAGAAATGGAAACCGTATCAATGCATGCACTCCATGTAGGGATTGCCCTCCTGCTCAAGATAATTATAGTGGGGCTGGTGATGCAACTGGTGCTGATCAGCTAATCACCATACTGGGACAACTTACTCAGGTTATGAATAATAACCTTACCCGTATGGAGCACCCTGATCCACAGCGTGGAGGATCAATGTTAGATCGATTCATGAGGCAACAACCACCAACGTTCAATGGGAATACAAATCCCATAGTAGCTGAGCAATGGATATTTTCCCTAGAGAAAATATTTCAGGCTTTGGGGAGCAGTGAAAGGGAAAAGGTTATCATGGCAGTTTACCGCCTCACTGGAGATGCTGATCAATGGTGGTCATTGATTCAAAATACAAAGTAAGATTATGAAGTATCAAATATGGAATGGAGGGAGTTCAAAGATCTGTTTTTAGAAAAATACTTTCCTCGCGACCATCGAGCAGATATGGAAAGGCAATTTCTGAGTCTGAGACAAAAGGAGGATGAGAATGTCACAAAGTATGAGGCTAACTTTACAAGGTTAGCGAGGTATGCTGGAGATTATATTCGCAGCCCAAGAAGTAAGATTGATCGTTTCTTTGATGGGTTAAAACCATTTCTCCGTCGAGCATTAGTCTCACAATCCTTTTCGTCGTACGAAGACATTGTCTCATGTGCTATCAAGACCGAAAAAGAATTCTCTAAGTCTTATGACTTTAAAGCAAAGCAAGAGAAGAAGAGACCTGCTGATCAATCTGGGAATGGAAATAAGGGGAAGAAGGGAAAGGTTGAATATCCATCTTGTGGTAAGTGCGGGAAGAAACACCCCGGTGCTTGCCTGAAGGGAATGGGAGTCTGTTACAAGTGTGGTGAAAAAGGCCACCAAGCTCATGATTGCAAGGGGAAGAAGGAAGATACCAACTTTCAGTGCTACAATTGCAGGGAGATGGGGCATTATGCAAATTCATGCCCTAAGCGTCAGGATAACTTACCTCAGAAAAGGCCAAGGGATCAAGGCCAGGCTTATGCTATCACTACTGCTGAGGTAGAAGCTCCGAAAGACATGGTGGAAGGTAATTTAATGGTTTCCTCAAGTTTAGCAAATGCATTATTTGATTCTGGATCATCGCATTGTTTCATATCTTCCCAGTTTGCTAAGAAAATTAGATATTTCCAATTTGATTTAATAAGGGAGTTGTCAGTTAAAACTCCTAAGGGAAGTATCATTGCAACAAAGTTTTGTGAATCAGTCCCCATTAGAGCACATAAATTTTCTTTATCTGCTGATCTCATCGTCATACCTATGATTGAGTTTGATATAATCCTCGGTATGGACTGGCTTTCGGACTATGATGCGAAGATTTATTGTAAGAAGAAAGAGGTTACGATTCTTGATGATAATGATAAGGAGCACCTTATTTTAAGAGCAGAATCGTCACCACCTAATTCTTATTTAGATCCACCCCCAGTAGCTCAACTAAATTCAATTATTGGGGAGGAAGAGAATGAAGTAACTATCGGTGAGGAAAGGAATGTTCAAATAGAGGATGTACCTGTTGTGAAAGAATTTGTGGATGTATTTCCGGAAGATTTACCTGGACATCCTCCAGAACGAGAAGTTGAGTTTTCTATTGATTTGATTCCTGGATCAAGGCCTATATCGAAGACCCCTTATAGAATGGCCACTGTAGAGTTAGTCGAACTAAAGAAACAACTAGAGGAATTGAGTAATAAGGGATTTATTCGCCCTAGTGTTTCTCCATGGGGAACCCCTGTTCTTTTTGTTAAAAAGAAAGATGGGTCTATGAGGTTATGTATCGACTACAGGGAGATCAATGCTATAACTATAAAGAAAAAGTATCCCCTACCTCGTATTGATGATTTATTTGACCAACTGCATGGAGCTCAATACTTTTCAAAGATTGACCTTCGATCTGGATACCATCAGTTGTGTGTAAAGAAGGAAGACATTCCGAAGACAGCATTTCGAACCAGGTACGGGCATTACGAGTTTACTGTAATGCCGTTTGGATTGACTAATCCACCCTCTGTATTCCTGGATCTGATGAATAGAGTTTTCAAGGAGTATCTCGATGAATTTGTGGTGGTATTTATTGATGATATCTTGGTATACTCCAAAACCTATGAAGATCATGAAAATCACTTGCGCATTATCTTGAAGACTCTGAGGAGGCATGAATTATATGGGAAGTTTAGCAAGTGTGAATTCTGGCTTCAGGAGATTTCTTTTCTTGGCCATATTGTCTCTAAAGATGGAATCTCTGTTGATCCTTCTAAGACCAAAGCAATCTAAGAATGTCCAGCACCTACGAGTATAACTGAGGTACGTAGTTTTATTGGTTTGGCAGGTTATTATCGACGTTTCGTCCAGAATTTTGCCCGATTGGCTAACCCATTAACGAAGCTCACACGTAAAGGGGTTAAATTTGTTTGGACAAAAGAGTGTGAAGAATGTTTTGAAGAACTGAAGAGAAGATTAGTCAATGCTCCTATATTGACTCTACCATCGGGGAATGATGGGTTCGTTATTTATAGTGATGCATCAAAGAAAGGACTTGGTTGTGTCCTTATGCAGAATGATAGAGTTATTGCCTATTCATCACGACAGTTGAAAATTCATGAACAAAACTATCCTACTCATGATCTTGAGTTAGCAGCTGTAATATTTGTTTTGAAGATATGGAGGCACTACCTCTATGGTGAAAAATGTGAGATTTATACTGATCACAAGAGTTTGAAGTATATTTTCTCACAAAAAGAACTCAACATGAGGCAAAGGAGATGGCTTGAATTACTCAAGGATTATGATTGCACGATACACTACCACCCGGGGAAAGCAAACAAAGTAGCAGATGCTTTGAGCAGAAAAGACCATGGAGTTCTGAACATGATGAGAATTGAAAGGGATCCAATTTTCATGGATCTAGTGAAGATGGACATGGGAATAACCAGGGAAGGTGAAACATCAATGCTTTTTCAAATGGTTGCCAAACCATCTTTACTATAAAGGATTAAGAGTTCTCAGACCGATGATGAAGAATTTCAGAAGATGATTAAAGCTGTGAATGATGGGAGATTGAGAGACTTTGTGTATGAAGATGGAATTTTGAAATTCGGGAAGAGACTTTGTGTTCCCAATATACCTGATCTAAAAAGGGAATTGCTGGATGACGCTCATAGTTCCAATTTCTCTATACACCCTGGGAGCACCAAAATGTATAGAGATTTGAAGGAACATTTTTGGTGGGACAACATGAAGAGGGAGATTACTGATTTTGTGTCAAGATGTATGGTTTGTCAACAAGTCAAAGCTGGAAGGCAACAGCCTGGAGGAGTCATGCAACCTCTTCCCATACCGGAGTGGAAATGGGACAATATTACGATGGACTTTGTCATGGGGCTACCAAAGACTCCTAGAAGGAACGATGCAATATGGGTTATTGTTGATCATTTTACCAAGTCAGCAAATTTTCTTGCTATAAGAGAAGATCTACCCCTGGAACGTCTAGCAAGACTATATATTAATGAAGTTGTGAGACTTCATGGAGTTCCCCTATCGATTGTTTCTGATCGTGATCCCCGTTTTACTTCAAGATTTTGGAAAAGTCTTCAGAAATCCCTGGATACTGAACTTCATTTGAGCACTGCATACCACCCTCAGACAGATGGACAGTCAGAACAGACTATTCAAACCTTAGAAGATATGTTGAGATCTTGCTCACTTGACTTTCAGGGTATGTGGGATCAATATTTACCACTGGTAGAATTTTCCTATAACAATAGCTTCCATTGGAGTATTCAGATGGCACCATATGAAGCGTTATACGGAAAGAGATGTCGTACACCAACCTGTTGGGATGACGTTGGTGAAAGAAAACTTGTTGGCCCAGAGCTGGTGGAGGAAACGGTGGAAAAGGTGAAAGTAATCCAAAATCACATCAAAGCAGCTCAAAGTAGGCAGAAGAGCTATGCCGATAATCGAAGGAAGGATTTGGAATTTCAAGTCGGTGATCATGTTTTCCTGAAGGTATCTCCATGGAAGGGAGTCATACGTTTTGGTAAGAAATGTAAATTGAGTCCCAGGTACATTGGACCTTTCGAAATTCTAGAACGAATTGGTGCTGTAGCTTACCGATTGGCAATGCCGCCAAGTCTCTCCAAAGTTCACGATGTGTTCCACGTATCTCTGTTGAGAAAATACATACCTGACCCAACGCATGTACTCACCTATGAGGAATTAGAACTGGAACCCGATCTGTCTTATTGCGAAGAGCCCGTCAAGATTCTTGATACGAGAGAACAAGTACTGAGAAACCGGACGACGCGTCTGGTAAAAGTTTTGTGGAGAAATCATAAGATGGAAGAGGCAATGTGGGAACCCAAGGAACTTATGATGAAGAACCACCCGAGTCTTTTTATGCAGTAATACCCTAGAAATTGCGAGGACGCAATTATTTGAAGGAGGGGAGAATGTAACACCCCAAGCTTCTACGGTACGTTTCCCTTCGAATAATGCGATAGCGTGTGTTGTACGCAACCTCGAGTTCTAACACACACCACAACTAATTAAACTAGCCGTTGTGAATAGTAATACCTAATTTTTGAAATCATATATATTTTATATTTTAAAATGGACTTCATTTTTAGATTCGGAATATCAAAATTATCCTAGGGTGAAATTTTGGTACTTTTCGGATAACTTTCATATTTTGATGAATAGTGAAAATTACTAAATTTTAATTAAAAACAACTTTTTTAATCAAAATAATTAATAGTGATAAATTGTGATTTTGAGTGGTTTTAAAGTATATTTAGAATATATTTTTACCATTTAATATAATGTTGGTCATTGGACATAATTTTACAATTAAACCGAACATAAACAAGTGTCAATCTTTTGATAGTTATTACCTCTTAAAAACACGCTTTTTGTTTTGACAGCGGGAATTAATTTTAAATTAATTTCTGCCACTTCTGTGTTTTGAATTTAGGAAAATGGATTCCATATTTGGAATCAGGATGTTCAAATTGTGTAAATAGGTAACTTTTATTTTTAGACATTTTGAATAGTTACTGTGGTAAATATTTTATTTACCATGGTTAAAGGGTAAATCCGGTAAATAAGGGTTAAACAAATAATATTATAATAATACAAAATTACCCTAAAAAGTGTCCTAACCTTATTGGAGGACACATACCCGACCATGAGCATCCTTGGGTCAATTTGGGGACCCCTTGGAGCCACTTGTATGTGGTAGGGACACATTATATTAATAAAGTTAAAATAAAAATAAAAATGGCATAAGCTTACATCTTTTAGAAGAACAATTTTTACATAAGGATATACATGTTGGATTTTCGATTATAAATATTCATTAGAAAGCTAAAAAGATTTCCTACATAATGATATTTTATTTATAATTTTTAGAAATTTAATAATTTATTTAATTTATGACACAATGATGATGCAGTAATTACTATAATAGTGAAAAATTAAAATAATTGATATTATAAATACCCAAATAAATATAATATGAAACTTTTAATGAATTAAACTAATTTTATAGGATAATATGATATATTAGGATTGATTTAATTGACTTTTTTCGAAGTAATCAATCTGTTATGAGTTTCACAAAAATCAACTATTGAATAGTGTCAAAATTGACATAAAAGTGTTCTTAAAACAAATATTATATTATTAATTGATATTAAATTCCTAAAAATCTAAGGTTCGGCCAAGAGACTTATATTATGATAGGTTAATCATTAATGTACCACTTGGGGGTCGCTTGTATGTATATGGTAAGTCCATTAACCATATAATATAAAAATACAAAGAGACATTGTAAAAGTGAAACTAATTAACTTAGAGTTAATACTTAAAGATAAGGTTAATATAAGTACCCAAACCTGTCTAAATTCTATTGAATGAGTTGTTTTCGACCTATACCCACCTCATCCTTTGAATAGTCAACTTTGGATCCTTTGTAAACCGAATATGAATTTATTATAAATTAATATTTCTAGCTTTTCCAAAGGTGCCCCTCACCCCTCTTATAAAAGGGCACTCCTCCTTCTCTTTTCCTCACACCTCTCAAGCCACTTGGCTCGTCCAAACTCTGCCCAACTAAGCTCCCCACATCCCTCTCCTCCTCCTTGAAGCTTCCCCTTAGGCAGAAAGCATTTCAAGAAGTCCTTTGGTTCCAACCAAAGTGAGTTACCTAAATTAAAGGTAACAATTTCTCTTAAAGTATCTTCATTTATTTTGCTTCTCCAACCCCCAAAATCTTTTTATTTCCTTTCTTTTGTAACAACAACAATATCCTAAATATACTAGGATGTTGTTATAAGAAGGATTCAATCTACACATACACACAACTCCATCTAATGGATGATGAACATAATGTTTCTGTGGATGGCAAACTAACGCCTCACGAAACGATGATTGTTCAAATACATCTTACCGCCTCTCATGGTGGCCATTATGATGGCACTGTAATTAAATATGATATTAATGATATATATTTTATATATAAGCTTCTGTAATTCCATTTTATTTCATACAATTATTCGTTTCATGTTGTATATACATACGATAATTTCATTTGAGGAAGTGCGGACTACCGCCCCCTTAAAATGATATGACTCGTTCATACCACACATGGAACGTATAAAGGATGGTGTTAATGAACTTAAGTAACATATATAAAATATTATATTATACTGGAATAGTAATATACCTATGTATCATTTGTATTCGATTCTTTTAAAATAAAAATTAAATGGAAGTAGCGTTCGTGCGTACGTACGGACTACCGTCTCCACGAACGCGATGAGATTCATTCTCCATCGTATCCATTCAAGTATAATTATAATTTAATTATTTAAAAATGATGTTTAAGGACTTGATATCATTCTGGATATGAATAAGATACAACAAACATGACTTATGTAACAAAACATATAAAGAAAATGAGTAAGTTAACACCCGAAACGGCGATAATACTAAGATATTATTATCAAATCAATATTAAAAGATCATATATGATATCATATTAATGTATATGATTCTTGTATAATTTAGTAACAATTATTTCACTATTATATAGGAGGTTAACCTACCCCAACCAAGGAAAAGTACAAGGTAAGGGTTATTTCACAATCTCTTCATTATCCGAGGTTGTTTATACGTAATAATCTATTGGGACCTCTTTATCATCCACATCCATGTTTCTTTGAAATTTATTTCAAAACATTTTTACTATTTACAAGAATATGGGTTAAAGTCATTTATACCCTTGTTTGACTTTTTATAAGAGGTTTATAAAGGGATCTTTCCGTCGTTTTCAAAACAAGGTCCTTTTTAACCTTTTCGACTGAATTGAGGTAAGAATGTTTTTTTAACTTATACGGCGGGTGCGGTTATTTTCCGCCGTTATAAAATCGTCGAAGCTTTCCATACAAGCTTATAAGAATATTTTCAAAGAAAATGTTTTATTTTATATGGATCTTAAATGATTTCAAAATAAAAGGAGATACTTCTTTAAAAAGAATTTTGATTTCATCTATGTCAACATCCTTTGATGGATTTTAAGATTATTTGAAGTTGATTTATTATGATACAAAACTTCTATATTGTATTGAAGGTTTTGTGATATGTTTGACTGTGGATGTGCTATTTTTATACCATTCATAGTTTATGGTGAAATTATTGACATTTCGTATGCTAGTTTTAATACGAATGTTTATGTTATGTTTAAACCTTTTCATATGGGAATTCATTGGACTTAATAAGTGACGGGTGGAGCCCGCTATAGTTCCTCGATGCATCGGTAGGTCTCATGAGACAAACTAGTGTCTTGGCACAAGGCCTTGACAAAATCTTATTTGTAGTCTTGGCACGAGGCCTTGACTATGTGGTTATGATAGTCTGGCATTATGCATTCCAACATTATGAAAGTGGTTATTGATTTTTTCATGTGATTATTCGATTAGTAGAATATCCATGTGAATAAGTAAATGGAATTATTTCATTTTATTTATGCCATACCATGTTGAAAGTTCATATTTAAAAGGCTTTTGTTTTAGTTATACATTGCCTTAAATGTTTATTCTTATTTATGAAAGTTTCCGCTATATTGTTATCCTTACTGGGCATTTGAGCTCACCCCTTTTCTATGTTTTATTTTTCCCAGGAAGTGAAGATGTAAGTTATGAATGACCTGCAGGGATATTATTAAAGGATTATAGAGTGGACTGTGCAAACGTTATGTTGTTGTAGTAGTTTTTCATTTTATGATGTAATGTAAAACTTATGAATATATCTAGTGTTTCCAAGGCTACTAAACCAATCGGTCTTTCGAGATTTGATCTTTCTTGTGATCATGCCAATGTTATGTAATAACGCACCGACTCTGGGTAGCTGGGGTCGGGGCGTTACATTTTGCATTAAATTTTAAAATTTATGACAATGTTTTCTGTTTTTTGAATGAAAAAATACATCATCAACATAAATTTGAACTCTTAAAATATTAGAGTTAACAGTTTTATTAAACAATGTTGGATCTTCCATCCCCATAGTAAAATCATTTTTTAGAGAAAAGAGCATAATCATTCATACCAAGCTCTAGGTGATTGTTTAAGGCCATAAAGAACATTAGTATTTTTAAAAACAAAATATGGTTTTTCTGAATTTTCAAAACTAGGAGATTGCTCAACATAAAAATCATCCAATAAATAACCATTTAAAAAGGAAGACTTAAAATCCATATAAAATAATTTAAGGTTCTTATGAGATGCATAGGCTAAAAGTATCCTAAATAATTCTAATCTAGCTACAGGTGAAAATGTCTCATCATAGTCAATAAATTTTTCTTGATAATATCACTTAGCCACTAGTCCTACATTATTTATATGTATTATTCCTTGATTAACTTGTTTATTTCTAAAGACCCATTTAGTTCCTATTATTCGATAGATCTGAGGACTTTCAACTAAATTCCATACATAATTTATTTTTAAATGGTTTAGTTCTTATTTAATTTATATCATACAACATTCATCAACTAAGTCATGTTTTAATGTCTTAGGTTCTAATTGGGATAGAGAGGAAGATAATCCAACCAGATTTCCTACATTTCATCTAATTTATATTTCAGTGTCTAGGTCTCCAATAATAGTTTCTTATGGGTAATTATTTAGCACTCTATACTATCTAGGTAGTACACTGTTAGGTTGTTGAATGTCATGTCCTTCTGATCTGGACTGAATTTCATTTATATATTTTTCAAAATAATCTTTCATGTTTTGAAGTCTCATGTTGTCAGATTCATCAATTTGGTATTTCCTTTTCTCAAAAAGATCAGATTCATCAAATTTCACATGAACATATTCTTAAAAAATCATTGACTTTTTATTAAAAACTCTATAAGGTTTGGATGTAGCAGAATATCCTATGAAAATGCCTTCATCGGATTTTGTATCAAATTTACCACGAATTTCCTTGGTGTTTAAGGTGTAAACTATGCATCCAAAAAATTTAAAGTAATTTAATCTAGGTTTAATGATATTCTACAGTTCATAGGGTGTCTTTTTAAAAATCAATCTGATTAAAACTCAATTCATTATATAACAGGATGTGCATACAACTTCTTCCCAGAAATACATAGGATGACTGTATTCATTTACCATAGTCCTAGCCATTTCATGAATATTCGTATTTCTTATTTCAACAATTACATTTTGTTGAGGTGTTTTAGGTGCATAGAAGGTTTGTTTAATACCCATATTTGAGCAGAAGGAATTAAATTTCAGATTCAAAAATTCCCCACCATTATCACTTCATAATGAGATTATTTTAAAACCTATTTTATTTTGAACAGGTTTTCAAAAACATTCAAATATATTAAAAGAATCATTTAAATATTTTAGAATATAAATCCATGTGAATATAGAATAGTCATTCATTATAACATAGACATATCATTTACTAGAAAAGAATTCTACCGTTTAAGGTCCAAACAGATCCATATGGATAAGCTCTAGAGGTTTAGTTGTAGAAATTTTGTTAACAGATTTGAATGATGAATTGTTCTACTTTCTAAGTGGAAAGGCATCACAGAATCTATGACATTAAAATTTGAGACTAAGAAAATTAGAAACTAATTGTTTCTTAGATAACATATTAAGAGAATATATATTGCAATTTCCATGTCTCTTATTCCAGATCCATGATTCATTTATCGTAGAAGTTAAGAATTTTACTTTTTGTTTACACAATTAATTTAAGTCCAGAGTATGAACATTATCAGTTCTGGGTGCACTAAATTTAAGAAATATATATTTGAAAATAGAACATCAATTGTTAGAAAAATAAATAATATAACCATCATCATAGATTTGAGATATACTTATTAGGTTTTGTTTCAATCCTTTTACATAGAGTACTTTATTTATTGAGATAACTTCTGGATGTCCAACAGTTCCAATGCCAATAGTCATGACATTGACATTTTCATAAAATGTTACTAGACCACCATTCATTTCAGATAGATTTCTGAAATTTTATGAGTTTCCACTGATGTTCCTGGAGCAACAACTTTCCATCTACAATATTTCAGTTTTTTCTGTGACCTACTTCATGCAATGGCATTTAAATAAGGATTTGTTTTGGTAACCATATTCTATTGCGTTCCGTAGTGTTAGGTAAGAAAGGCCTAGGAATCTAGACATTTTTTTCTATAATCAATATAATCATATAAACGGCTTTCAAAAATTCTTTCTTAATCCAAATTATTTTATGTTTTCTTACATAACAGTTTTTATATATGTGTCCTCTTTTTCCAAAGTAATTACAGATTACTTTTCTAGTAATAGGAACAAAGTAATTTTTATATAGTTTAGGGTTTTCACCATTACTACCTATTCAATATCTTTCCTTTTTAATCAATTCTTTCCAAGTATTTCATTTAGTGTATTTTCTCCTTTTGTATAAATAAGAGCTCCACATTTGAAAGTTTCTACTTCAGTTTGTAGTATTTTTATTTTAGATTCATGATCTCTATGGTTTGTGTTAATTACATTATATTTTTTCTATAAATCATGATGTTTCTTTTACAGAGTATCTCTCTCTCCTAAAACATCATTATGAATATTATTTGAAGAGTTGTGTTTATTGAATAAGTAATCATATTTATTTTAGGAATTTTTTAGTAATCTGCAGGTTTATCATTTGATAAACATGAAATAAAGTCATATGAGTAATAAGATTGTAACTCGTCAGTTTCTTCCATAAAGCACATATTGGCTTTCAGATTTGATTCTTCTTTTTCTAAGTCATACTTTAATGAGAAGCAAGAGTCTTCAGATACACTCCAAGTAGCTTTCATTTCCTTTTTCTCTTTCTTCTCATAGTCATTTTTCATGAATAATTTCTTTTTCTTATCATCTATTAATTGAGGATAAAAAGGTCTGATATGACCCATATTTTTTAATTCATTGAATCTGGCTTCCTTTGATTCCTATTTGAAAGACATTCTAAAAACATTCTTCTTTCCATAAAACTTATTGAATTTTCTGGTTAGTTGAGCCAGTTCAGAATTTGGATTGGATGAATCAGAAAATTCTGATTTTACTTTCATTTCCTTATTATTTATATTTCTGCTTTTATTTTGAGATGATTCTTCTAAAGCGGTATCTTATTACCTAATCAGAATTTAAAGATCATTTGCTTCATCCTGCATCCTGGCTTCATACATCATTAGAGTTCCAATTACCACTCTTATTATTAAATCTTTGATAGGAGATGATTGTCTGATAGTTGTAGATATTCCATTTCATCTGGTTGGTAGTACTCTTAGTACTTTCAAGGCATGAACAGCTTGTCTGATCAGATCTCCAAAGGTAGTGATATTTTTTACAATCTACGTCAACCTTCCATTCATTTGGGTGATTCTTTCTCTTTCAAACATCCCGAATGTATCTAATTTACATTTAGCAGTATCATACCTCATTTTTCTGACATTTTTAGCTCCTTCATAAGAAACTCTAATCGTTTTCCACATTTTAGAAGCCGTCAAGCACTAAGATACTATATTTAATTCATCTGGTCTAAGACCACAGATGATGAAATTCATAGATTTTGAGTGTGTGTCATATTCTACTTATATATCAGCACTCCATGTATCATGATTCTCTGAATCACGTAGGGAGTTAGAATTTTTGAGTAGACTATGTATCCAAGGTTCTTTAAATAAATGATCATCCTTGATTTATAGAATCCATAATTTCAACAGTTGAAGTAAGGAGACAAAAGCATTTATATACCCACTCATGTAGCAGCCATTGTTCTGACGTATAATACAAAAACGTCCACCTTGTTATATCGTTATCAAAAATAACCACCTTTGATACCAATTGTTGGATCGGGTAATACCATATATAGAAAAGAGGGGGGGGGGGTGAATTGTGTCATTTAAAATTTCATCGCAAGATCATGATCTGTCCATTTAACTTTATCATAATGGTTAAGCATCAGAAAATAAATAGAAATGGATGCACAATGTATATTGGTTCAGGGAGCATAAGGCCCCTAGGCCACTCCACCAATGCTCTAAACCAAAAATTTTATGATTTTCACTATATGGTCCTCTTATTGACTGGTTGTTCAACAACTGAGTGCAAGCAGTTGACATATTTACAACTTTAACTCAAAAACAGATCCCTCTAGTTCATACACAGAATCGAATACATAGCTTAGTATGAGAATACAGTTATACTATGTAATAGAATATTTTTTAAAAAATACATTCCAGTTGTTCTTCACAATTGCAGTAGCATGTAATTGGCAGTTTATGGTTCTTTGACTTCAGAAAGAATGATCTGCAGGTAGAAGTAGATATAATTCAATCATGTTGCAGTAGATATTGAAATATAATTCAAATATTTAACAATATTCGATTAAGAAATGATATTCAATGTAGAATCGGAAAATCATCAACCATATTTCTTCTTATTTAGAAAATAGAGCTTTGACGTTCTTCACAACGACCGACCTGTAAGCCTCGATTGACTCTGTAAATTGTGGTAGTGAAAAACTAAAGTACTTGATATTTTTTTATTCTTTTTGACAATTAACCTCTATATCTTTTGTGAAAAATAATATAGTTATATATACTATAGAAAATCAAAATTCAATCAAATTTAGATCCCCAAAAGTTGCCTTCAGAATTGCAATATTAAAAAGGCTGAACAACAGAGCAGCCGTAACTCCCCTGAAAATTCACCATTAAAAGTTGCTCTTAAATTGATCATTTAAATCATAGATAAACAACTTTGAATTTATCAAAGACACGCTTTAGATTCAGGATTTTACACTGGTTAGAAATATGCCTAATAATCTGCACAAATACCGTTTCTCAATAAAATCTTAATTTAAATATTTGACGTCAAACATAGGGTGGAACATGATAACATACATTCTCTGAACGCAAGGATCAAAATGTAAGGTTAACAACATAATGTTGATCATCCATACTTTTCTCTTAAACTCTCAAAATGTAAGTATATAATCCATACTTTTCTCAGCTTCCGAACGTAATGCTCATGATACATACTATTCAATAAAACATACAATTGTTCACAAAAGTGAGGTTTATGAACCATTATTTTGAGAAATAAACATGACTATCCAAAAAAACAAAGGATTCATCTGTCATACTGTCCTAATATTCCAAACGTAATGTTCCTTTCAATCATAGGATTCTTCTTTCATACTTTCCTTAAAATGTATTGATTCATAGCCATACTTTTCTGATAACGTATGGTTTCTTAACCACTCTATTATATTATTCCAACCATTAGTGAATGTTTTCATACCTACACTTTAATCCTCAATATAGAGTATGAACAGTGTTTTCAGAACACGCTAAAAGTAATTTCTGAACACGTAGAGCATGAATAGTGTTTCCAGAACACGCTAATAGTAATTTCCGCTCACTTAGTTGAATATTCCACATGGATTAAATACTTTAATATTTCTCTAGAAATAAAAATATAAAGGATATAAATTTCCTAAAATATACTTAATGAAAAACCATTAGAATAAAAAATATTGGTGTTGGTGAGCATCAAAATCATCATAAATAGATAGAGTATTGTTCTCAACAATCTACCTTTAATAATAAAATAATTTATTACTGAAAACAATATTTGTTCAACATATTTATTTATAATTACAATTATAATTTTATATATATTTAAACAATTAGAAAAACGTAATAAATAAATTTATAATAATTATAAATTTGTAAATATATATAATTATTGAAATATATTTATAAATATATGAAAATATTTATACATATATACAAACAATTATATTCATAATTATAAATAATATATATATAAATAATTATAAAATTATAATAAATATAATTATTATATTTATAATTATAATTATAAATTAATATCTTTATTTATTTAGTCATAAATATACGTAAATATATATATATATATTCAGATACTTATGAAATTAAAGTAAATATATTATAAATATATTTTATGATTTCATAATTATTTAAATCAATAAATATTTACATTTAATTAATTATAAAATTATAATAAATATATATTTACATTTAAATAATTCTAAAATTATAATAAATATAATTATTATAATTTTATAATTATAAATAATTTATTAATATTAGGTCTTTATCATCACTTTTATAGTGCTGATAATGATAACTCTTTATGAGCGCTGAAAAAGCACTGATAAAAACATGATTTATCAAAGCTGTATTTTTTGTGCTGCTAGAGGACTATTTTATCAGTGATAATAGAGAACTTAAAAATATGGTTTTATAAGCGCTTTATAATTTAGCATTGATAAAAATGACCATTATCAACATTTTCCCAAAAATGCGGATAAACTAATTTTGTGTTTTAAAAAATGGAACCCAAATAGATCCACTACCACTCAGCCCTAAGCATTCTTGGAACCTCGGTCATCACCACCTCTTCCCCCATCTCTGATGCCTCCTCCTTTTCTTCCTTAGCCTCCACCCCTACCCCTACTTTGGCCTCCACATTCCCCCCCTCCTGCACCTATGTTTCCCCCTTCTCTGCGAACCTCACCCTCACATCCCCCACAACTATTGTCCCCCCACACTGTGTCCACCTCCAACATTTCTACATCCTCCCCCTCTGCCCTCACCACCGACTCTAATGCCCCTCCTTCTCTTCCCCTTCTTTCACCACCACTGTCATCCACGTTTCCCCACAGTCGACACTGCTACCCCCACCACTGCCCCCTATGTCCTTGCTATCAGACCATAAGTTCCAAAACCCTCTAAATTATTTCTTAATTTAGATATTATGTGTGCATATATGTTTATATTATTTTAGTATTATCATTTTTCTTGACATTTTATTTCTCATGGATGTGTTTTGTTCCTCCAGGTTGTACTCTGTTAATAATGAGATGTTAGGATATGTGGTTTTATGGATTCCATCATCAGACGTTTGACCAAGCAAGAGTTGTGGTAGATAGGGATGCGACACGTTTCACATTAATAATGATGGGAAAGGAGAATAGGTCTTTTTGAATTAAAATTTGAGAGTAAAATTTAGGGGAAAGTACTTGAGGGGGGAGCCTATGATTATTTTTATTCTAATCCTATTTTTACTATACATGGTTGAGATTCATGGTGAGGGTTGGTGTGGGTAGTTAATCGAATAGTTGTATGTTACTTCTACATTATATTCATTAGAGCATTAGCATGATTTTCACACATTTACATGAGTGGTCCTAACGATGATCCTACTAAGTATACATTTTATGATCACACCAACATATATATTTTATGTGATCAAGAGGAATTTAGTGACTAAGATGGTCCATGATAGTTTGGAGTTTCAGTCGATGCTTGGAGCCACTCGTTAGAAGTGGTTTGGGATTTTTTTTATTTTATAGATTTATTTTTGTATAAAATAACACTAATTTTTTATTGTTGTAATAATTTCTATCCCTTCCATCAACACATTCCTCACTTCCAGTTACCAATACTCTTGGATTAATTGAAAATATTGAAACATGAATTATTTCCTAATAATCTTCCATTTAATGAAAATTTTAAGGAAAATCGTGGAAACAACATTAAAATTTGAAAACATAACCATCATTCCTCCATTACATAGTACATGATGTTCTATATCTGATGACTTCACACCAGTCCCAATGAGGCATAGTATTTTGTTAGGTTTTCATGGATATAAATCAATATGATTGTATCATATAGGTTAAATTTCTCAAATTTTTTCACTACTCAATTTTTTTTTCCATCTAATACATATTAGATAAAATTGATTATGAGGCCAATGTGTTTCATCATTGAGTGAAACAACCAAATATTTTGGGTAAATTACACTCTAAATATCATAATAGAGTATTCCCTCCTCTAAGAATATATTAAGCTACATAATTAATCACAATAAAAAAATAAACTCCTTTCCCACTTTAATTGATTCCAAAAATTTAGTTTACATATTTGAAAAATTAACAACCAATTATAGCTATGGCATCAAACTAACCATTGTACCTCCACAGTATAAAACTAATACAATTGATCTATTCTAGGTATCTCAATATATATAAATGTTTGTTTCTAGGAACCCATATAGAAGATCAACATCTTAAAGTTACATTGATGTGTCATTTGATACCATTTTTTATTGGATGGTTATTTATAGCCTCCCAGGGTTCCCTTCCAAGATTTGACAGGAAAGACACAAAAATAGCACTACAAAGGTAGTATTTCACTTTGTAAAAATAGGCTTGTACATAAAAATTCAAACTGGGTATGATAATAAAATATTTTTCTAATAAAGGATCTAATTTTCCATTCTCAATACCTATAATTAAGATAATATAATGATTCCAATAAATGGAGTTGAGATAGGATTACATCTGGTCATCCAAAATTTATGGATAATTTTTTGTATGAATTCCTTATAATATATCACCAATGTTATAGCCTTCCAATAACTCCCAAATAACATTATCAAAATCTTCTTTGAAATTATTGGAACTTTAATCATGATCCTTTTATAAAAATCATGTTTTTAAACCATATTCCTTATAAACACCAATATAGAAACTAATAGGTCATCCACTTATAAAATAAGTATATTGTAACTTCATCCATCTCATACCTTCTTTTTGAATTAGTGGTGTGAATTTCTTTATGTGAATCCTTATTCAACCACGAAACCTCAATCTTCTCGTACTATTATCGAGGAACCTAACTCAATCCATAAAAAAATTAAATGAATATTCATATAAGATACCCATCTGGATATTCCTTATATCCTTTCGGTTTCTTAATATAAATAATTTCCATGATTTCATATATTTTTCCTAACCTTAAATTTTATTTTTATATATGTTTCCCCAATAATTTAATCATTAATAGTGAATTATATACAAATTCATGTATGTTTTTCTATAATATTCATTTTTTGTACTTAAAATAATTTTATATATTTGGAAAATAATATTTTTAAATAGAAGTGGATCTTTTAGAGAGTGAGTTGATTTTAAAACCAAATATTTTTGTTAATGAAAAATATGTTTATCTTTGTGAAAAGATTTAAAGTTGGTTTATCTTTTTATTTATTTTTTCATGGTGTTTTTTGTATTGAAATTAAAATGGAATTTTGATAAATGAATTAATTTATGAAACCATGTATGAATTTTTTCTTATAAGAATAAATTTATTTAAAATTAATTGTTTGAGATGTGGTTGATTTAATTATGAAAAATTAGAGAACTTTTTTGGAATCTGTGAATGTGATTTAACCCGAAAAATATGGATTTCTGTTTTTTTAATTTAGATTAATTTCAAAGTGTGATCTTATTTGTGAAATTGTTTTTGGAATTGATTGATTTATTTTAAAAAGGGTGTGTTATTTTAAAGATGAATATGTTTTAATGGTTTGTTTTTAGTGGTATTTCATGTGTGATTTTATAAATAGTATTCAATGAACATATGAAATCTAGTTTTTCCATAATCTTTTATGTTTAGATTTTTATAGAAATAGAAAAACCATTACATTATATAGAGAAGATAAGTAGATTGATAACAACACAATGATAAGGGCATGCCATTAAATCTATCAAAACCATATGATATCAATCATAACCTCACTCCCCCAAATGTTAAATTAATTTTTAACCACATTGCAACTCTTAAATCTATGTTGCATCCAACATCAACTAAATTTTTTAAATTATGGGAGTCCTCTACAAATACATCTTATATCTGGTATGGTGTTATCTTCATAGGGGATGAGTCTTAGACAAGAAAATGAAATAATAACTATCATTCAAATATTGAGTTTCAGTAATATGAAATAACCCTTTTCAGTCTTTATTTTTTAAAATATTAATATTACCAAATCAAACAAGTTGGATATAAATAAATAATGGATGGATTTCAATCATCTGAAAAAAGAGTATGAAGATGGAGTGAAATATTTATGGAAGATTTTAAAATATCAAGCATATGACACTTATCAATTTTTATTTGTGTTTATAATGTATTTATTCAGGAACAATTAGTCCAGAGGAGTTGGAAGTACACTTGATCTTTCATGGAATATATTAATGATATAAATGCTGTAATAAGAATGGGGAAAAGAGAATTTAGATAGTGGCTATGTTAGTACTGAATTTTATGGATTATCAGATATGATTACAAGATTAGACAATTAAGAAGACTGAATCAAGGATATGATTACATATGTGAATAATGATAAAGTTCATATTGCATAAATGACGAGGGAAATTGAAAGAGTCAAATATCATTTATGTGTGGTGTAAATCACCTCTAAATTATCAAAATTCAATTGGTAAACTCATTTTTGTTTGTAGTTTGAATTTTGGGTGTTATTTTAGAAAAAAACGGACTAAGAAATGAAAAAATAGCTTCTGGAATTCATCACATGGTTCAACGGATGAATCAAACATTAATGGATAGAACAAAAATATTTCAACTGCATTAACTATATAGTTCTTTGTAATATTTTTTTATAAATTTTTTTATTTTATAATTTTAATTTCCCTAATATCTAAACATAATTATTTATATAATTATGTCTTTAATATATTTTTACAATTTTATACTATATATTTCTTTTCACATTCATGTGTATCTTTTTATTTTTTACCTTTTCCCATCAATGTTTTCACAAATTTTTTACATCTAATTTTTTTTATTTTTTATTTTTGATTCATTCATATGTTTTTTATCTTCTTTTATGTTTTTTATGGTGTATATTATATTAATTAAAACACCATTGAAGGTACTATTCATATTTAAGGTTATAGGTTTTTTACATTGATGTAACTCCCCAAAACGCCACTATAAATAGCACTTCCAATAGTACGAATGATACCACATTCAAGGATCTATTGTGATATAAATTTGCAATGTGTGATGGATGTGGAAGGAAAGTAATAGGTGGAAGGATCATAGGAGTAGGGTGTGAGACTTTTGGTAATTAAATATAGTGTTGAATACACTAGAAAACACCAATTTGAATGAACAATGGATATAACATTCCATTACTTTGGAAAATTCCATAAAAAACTAAAGAAAATGCCAAATGACCAAATATATGTGAAGAAAAATAAATTTTCTCTGTAGAAATTTTATCATGGAATCCCCAAAATAGAACACCCATGATACCTAGTAAAAAATAAATAATCCACTAATAATAAAAAGTACAAAGCAGAGACTCCCAAAAATGTGTGTGATCTCAAAAATAATACTCAGATAAAATAGTGGATCAAAGGAAAAAATCAAATACAGTTTCAAGGCACTTTGAAATAAATAATTCAAACAGATAAGGAAACTCAAATAGATCTGACCATGAAAACCAGGTGTTCACTGTCCCAATAAAAGGTGCAGATGGAAAGCATTGGGATCAGTTAACATACCCCACCATAGATGAAATAGACCTTATGAATTTTTCCAATACATATCTAAAAAATGATGGATATAATCCTAAAAGAACTTCCCTGAATTTTAGAAGAGAGACCCATGCATATAATAAATAGATGACCACATGTCTTGAGACCTACAAAACAAATTCCATTCAAATATACTTAAATCCCCCATTTTCATATATGTTTTCCCTTTTTAATTATGTGACATGTGATGGGGGCCAGATGAGGAGGTTCCTCAACAAATGCCTCGTCTGACTCAACTATGGATCACCTCAAACCCAAAAATCAGTAGACAAGTCTCAAAATTACCTATGGGTAATCTCTTGGTCAATATGTATGACCCATTTTCATCTATGTAGATCTTATTCACATCCAAATATCTCGAATCAAGGAATTTGAAGATCCAATGATACCAAACATCTATAAGTTTTTAAATTCCATGAAAAGTTATATTCATTCCCAAAAAAATAACAAACCGATTTTCATGAAATAAATTGTAACCCTCCTGATTAAAATTGACCTCTAAAATAAAAGTTCTCATTTAACAAAATTAAGTACATGAATATTTTTTTGCAATAAATTTAGATTTTTGTTAGACAAAGTAACACGTATATCCAATCTGCACTCTCAAGATAATTCCCCCTGGAAAAGTTATTAAATATCCTAAAGTAGACTTCATTGAATTAATATCTAATGCCATATTTGAATATGTAAAGCCACAAATCAGAGGTTCCCCATTTCCAAAACAAATTCTCACATAACAAGTACTAAGAAGACAAAAAAATATATTCTTATCTTCTATCCAATTCTCTATACCAAGATCAGATAGAAAACAACTGACCACAGAAACTCCATGGGCTATATCTAGTCTAGTACATACCGTTTCATACATCAAACATCCAATGAAATATGAATAAGGTATGTGCTGCATCTTTTCTCTATCATTACCTGTAGAATGAAACTTTCTAAAACTAATAAAAATATTCAAATAAAGTGGAGTCCTAACCGTTATCTCACTATCCATATACAATCATCTATGAACCGTCTCAATATCTATTCTCTATGACAACAAGAATTTATTTTCCTTTACGCAATGAGAAATTGACATGCTTAGAATATGTCATGATCAACCTATTCCTTTCATCACAAAATACTGACAATGATCATTCTATTATATGTCAATTGTAGAATCATCATAACCACAAATAAGTATACCATCTATATAAAGAAACAATATAACAATAGAATCTTTAGTAAATCTCTTATAAAAAAAAGATCAAAATTTGTCTTTATAGAACCCTAACAACAATAGAATGATTCTAACATCTTATAAATCTATCTCTAAGCTTGATTCAAACCATAAAAACACTTATTTAACCGACAGACATAACTATATTTACCTATTTCCAAAAAAACCTTTGGATTCTCCATATTAATATCCTCTTTTAAATCTTAAAGTTGGAAAGCATTCTTCACATACATCTTCTCAATTTGGAGATCCAAACTAGTATCCAAACCACAGATAACCTTAATGGAAAAAATTTTGTAATTTGTTGATAAAATATCATCAAAATCAATAACTTCATCTGATGAAGTACTTAGATAACCAAACATGCCTTGTATCATTGAAAAAATCCAGATTTTTTCATTTTTATTCTGATATATTGATTGATTTTGAAATCCGATCTTACCTATTAGTAACTTCACTAGCTCAAAAGTATGATTTTCATTAAATGATCTCACCGTGTAATCCATTTACACATCCTATCTGTCCTTCTGATCAGTTTCCATCAACTCATAAAACTATTCTCAATTTCCCCTTCAGCACAGATCAGAAAGACATCTGGTGAATTCCAAGTAAAAAGAGTATTATGATGAGATGACCTTTGGAGTGGAACTGGAAGTTCATTAATAACTCCTGGAATGGGATAATAAAAAAAGTGAATCAGAAACATCAAATACTACGTATTCACCCTAAAAATCATTATTCACATCAACACAATTATTGGAATCAATAATATGAGGTAAATGTGAATTAGAAACTGTATTCATATTGACAAAGCCATCAAAAGATAGAGAATAATTATTTTCTCTCTTATTAATATCTATAATATTTTAACCATCATTAAAAACTGCATCATAGATTCTAACATGTTTCATCATAGTAGGATCGTATAACCTATATTCAAACTCATCATGTCCATACCCAATAAAAATATACTATCGTGACTTAGAATCTAGCTTAGGAATATCATCACTAGGAAAATGAAAAAACATCATTTTCACCAAAAACAAAAAAATGATCATACACGATCTATTTTCGATATAGAAATATGTTTGGAGTTTTTTCTACAATTAAAACATGCATGATAAATTGATAATAGAAGAAGTAATTGTTAAAGCATCACTACAAAAAATTACAAGAATCATTGTTTCCAAAAGAAAACAACAACCTCTTTCCAACAATTTATTTTCCATCCAATCATCAATACTATTTGGTTGGGGTGACTTATGAGGTCTTGAATGATTCCAAATTCCATTTGACCAGAAATACATTCCAAAAAGAACAACAATACTCTACCCCATTTTCAATATGAATACGTTTTAGCTTCTTAAAATATTATCTCCCATCTTAAATATGAAATTGCTTAAAAACATAGAGCACATCACATTTGGAATTAAAAAAATAAACCGAAAGATTACATGATTGGCCATCAATTAATGTCACAAAATAAATACAGACATAAAAATTCATCAATTTTAAAGGAGAACATACATTAAATTTTACTAATTTAAGTACATGTGACTTGTTATACAATGGAAAACTACTAAAACTCACCTTGATCTTTTTTACAACAATACAATGAAAATACATGTCCAATATAACACCATTCAGTCCTAGATGAAAATTTTTCTTTTCAAAACAACAAATAACTTTCTCAATAATGTGGCTAAGTCTCATATTCCATAACATGGAAGACAAATTCCACTTAGAAAACACATGTAGTATCAAAAAAATAAAAGCTATGGTCTAGTAAGACCTACCTATTTCTTCCCTTAATCCACAATCAAGGATCCCTTGGAAAATAACAATTGGAAGTCACCAAAAATACTAATAAATCCTTCACCGTAAACAAAAATAATAGAAATAAGTTTTAGAAAAAACTTAATTGCATTTAGAATATTCTTCAAAGTCATCTTACTAATTATGATGGTCTATAAAAAAACAATCACAATACCTACAACATCATCATGACCATCATTACCTATCATTAAAATCCAAAAATTACCATGGTGGTAATATGTAAATAACTCCTTCTTTAATGTCACATGAAAACATGAACCACTATTAACAACCCAGCAAGAATAATCAGAATAAATATTAATGGATTCATAAAAAATAACATGATCACCCCTGCAGTAGAAGAAACACGATCATCTCTATCCTCGTTTTTATTCTTAAGATTTTACTTTATTCAGTTTTCTCTTTTCAACTAATAGAAAAATTTCACTATATATCCATTCTTACCATAATGATAACATTGAAACACCCTTCATCAGCCTATATCTTATTCTTCTTTTTCTCTTACGTTGACTACTCTATCGTTGATTTGTTTCCATAATTTATCCCCTAAAAATTGTGACTGGAATCACTGAAGATGATTTCTATTGATTATATCTAAATTCCTCTTCATTAAGGAAAAGAGAATTAATAATACTGATTCTTACAGTTCCATTAGGAGTATAAGCAGTTAGAGTAACATGGAAATTATCCCAAGAATTTAGTAAAATATTACACAAGAAAGTGTTAAAACCTCATCATCAATGTTATAACCCATTCCATACAATTGATCAAAACATTCCTACCATTCACTCAAATTTCTAGAAATAGATGTTCATTATTTTTACAAAAAATTCATCATTTATTTGAGGAGAAATAAATATTTTTTCTTGTCATGACGCATAGGTTGTCTCATGATTCTCCCACAAGGCTCTAGAATGGGAGATGTTGAATGTAGGGTTCATCACATCTTATTTTTGAAAGTGATGCATTCAACCACAAACCATCACAATCTCAAACTCAAATTTTTCATTAGATATTCGTTTTGAATTTTGAGTAATAGAAACTAAAAGAATTATTTTCTTGAAAAAATCAGATCCATCATTATTAATCTCTATTTATGGTAGTAGGTAGCATTAAAAAATCATCCAACTATAACTTGCTTCCATAACTCTTATGAAAACACCCCTATGATACCTGGTTTTTGGAAATACCATAAGAGATGATTGTGAAAGAAAACATCAAAGAGAATACAGAGTGGATATAATTTTCAATTCTCAATGGACATGCCAGATACAATTAATGTGGATTCACAGTAACAAAATATATTTGTAGAAAAATAAATGTTGACACCATAAATTTTAACAAGGAAAACCCAAAAGAGTAAAACCCCAAGACCTAATCAATAAATAGTAATCCACAAAAAATCATGATGAAAAAATACATACTATCAAATATGTGTGAGATATCAAAAATAATACTCATATAAAATAATGTAAAAAAGGCAAAAAATATGTTGTTTGAAGGAAGATTGTAATGAAGAACTTAGCTTGATAATGAAATCCAAGTAGACATGGATATGAAAAGAATTTGTTCCCTTTCTGAATAAAAGGTTCATTGGAAAAGCACAATGATCAGATTAAATACCACCACAGATGAAATCCCAATAGATTCGGAGAAATTTTTCTCATTTGAGATATTAAAAATATTGGATATAACCCAAACTGCACTACCCCACCATAGAAAAGAGAGAAACATGCCAGGAATAGAGATATACTCACACACCTTGAGCCTAAAAAAATGTCCACATCTCAAATAAATTTTACTACCCTATTCTTATATCTATTTATTACTATTTATTTAAGTAGAATGTGGTGGGAGAAAAAAATTGGAAGAAAATAAATAGGTACTATAGGGGAAACCATCTAGCGTTGGTGCATTAGGGAGCCTTCTTAGGGGGAAGATATATTTCTCACCCCACTCCAAAGGCGTCGATATAAGCCAGCTTCAGTTATCCTCCCTCTACAATTGAGCCATGAAGGTTTTTTATATTATATTATTGGAAGTGTTCCTCATACATGGGATCCATGCATCTTCAATGGGATTTCTCATGCCCCTCTCAACCCTCATGATCTATTTTATTGTGTTCCACATGATCCGAAATAATGTAACGGACCCTGTCAGGCCAATGGATTAAAAGGTCACAAGGACATCACACCATGAAGTAGTTAGGTTTTAGTACCTAAGAGCATACCCTAGAAGAGGAAATATAAAATGTAGAAACCACCAGAGAAGTGCTAATATGATTATAAGAATGTGAGGGTATGAAATGTTCCATAGGTACAGGGTAATGTGAGGTGGGGAAAATTCAAAAATTCAACCCTTTAAAATCCGAATAATTTCATTAGTAGTGCTAAAAACAAAATTTTGTCCTCAGTTTAGTTCAATGGGGGACCCATTTATCATTGTTAAAAAGGAACTGTTAAATGACCCCTTTATTAGCACATTTTGTAGTGCTGATAAAAGGGGGACTTTACCAGGGATAGAAATAGCATTGATAAATGCCATATTGTTGCATTGTGGTGTTTGAATAATAGAAAACTTTAAAAAATTCACATGTATACACCTATATGAAAAGACACTTGTATGGAAATACACATGTTTGGAAATACATATATGAATTAAAATAAATTTTACATCACTAATACAAAAAACCACTATTATGTATATTTCAAAAAAAAAATATAATTATATTTTAAATTACTATCCATAAAAATTTAAAAAAAAATATTTCTTCATATTTAGAACTAGCGACCCCTCCCAAAAAATCCCTACAATTGTATCAGTTGACGAACTAACCTCCCCAACCCGATTGAAATAATCCACTATATAAGAAAATGATACTTGTGTTAGAAATACTATAAATAAATAAATTTAATAAATATACGAAAGAAAACATTAATGAAATGTAAATTTTAAATAAATGAACACACTTAGAGTCATACCAGTCAGACCATGCATCAGATTGAGGCAGGGATGATTACTACGCATCCCAAATGAATTAGAGATCATTTTAATAAATTATAAAAACAATATGAAAAAATTTGTTTGGGATTGAGTATGTAACTATTATTTTTAACTAAAATGTCATTTCAAACTACAATCACACACTTTATGTCATACATGAAACTTTTGTGTCAGTTTGATGTGGGACTGATTCATACACATAAAAAATGACCTATGACTTTTTTACTAATTTACCATCATAATCAGAGTGCATTTTCTCAGTTTTAAAGGAGTGAAAAACATTTTGAAATAAATTTTTAATTTTAGACTGTTAATGGATACTTTGGTCTATAATGGGCACACTGTGTGTCAAATTGTTGTGCGGATGATTCATACTAATCAAAAAAAACTTATTGATTTATTTAATAAAATATTGAAATAATCTGAATGATTTTTCTCGGTTTTGATTATTTCACCTCTATTTTTTGCTAAAATGTCAAATTTAAAAAAGAATATACTATTTGAGTCTTACAGGTCACACCGTACTTCAGATTGAGGTGATGAAGATTCTTACATTTCAAAAATAACATATGGATTATTTTCTTAAGGTATAAAAATTACACTACTGGAAAATGTACCTATCCCCACGGTTTTCACCAAAACCGTGGGGATAGACCCCCCCTATACCCACGGTTTTGGAAAACCGTGGGTATAGGTGAATTTTGATGACCTATACCCACGGTTTTCCAAAACCGTGGGTATAGGGGGCTCTATCCCCGCGGTTTTGGCAAACCGTGGGTATAGGTCATCAAAATTCACCTATACCCACGGTTTTCCAAAACCGTGGGTATAGGGGGGGTCTATCCCCACGGTTTTGGTGAAAACCTTGGGGATAGGTCTGGTATAAAATACCTATACCCATGGTTTTGAAAAACCGTGGGTATAGGTCATTTTTGTGTCCGCGGGAAATTTTTTTTTTCCGCGGGAAGAAATTTTTTTTTGGCGGGAACCCTATACCCACGGTTCTTCCCTCTATACCCACGGTTTTTATAACTATATTTAACTAAATAGATATATATATACATATATGTGAATTTAGGGTAGTGGTTAGACGTGGTGTTTGCAGCGAAGAGGTTGCGGGATCGAAACTCGGCGCCTGCATTATTTTAGGACCTATACCCACAGTTTTGAAACCGTGGGTAAAAGCCGTTGAAACCGTGGAAATTCTCTATGTTTCGGTGACACGGTGGCAGGACACCTATACCCACGGTTTTCCAAAACCGTGGGTATAGGTTGGGGACCTATACCGACGGCGTTCCAGCCCGTGGTTCCCAAAACCGTGGGTATAGGCTATACCCACGGTTTTGGAGGCTATACCCACGGTTTTGAACCGTGGGTATAGGCCGTTTTTCCAGTAGTGTTATTTGAATGTTTTCTCTTGGTTTTGGGTATGTCAGTTGTGTTTTTTGATAAAAAGAATTTTAAACTAAAAACCCATATATTAGGTTATGCTGGCCATATTGTGTGTCCTTTTGATGTGAGACTGATTCCCACATATCACAAATGACATATGAATCATTCTTATAAATTTTCATGAAAATCATTGTTTGTTTGATTCGTTTTCATGGAGTGACATAAATGTTAAACTAAATTGTCAATTTAAAACTAACTACGAAAACATTGATTCATACATGGAACACAGAGCATCTAATTGAGGAGTGATTTGTTCCTAAACATCAAAAATGACTTATGCAACTTTTTCCTAATCTATGAAAATAATCTGAATTCTTTTCCATGACCTGGAGTATTTCACATGTATTTTTTATAAAAATTAATGTTAATTTTAAATAAAAAGACACAGTTGGAGTCATATCATTCACACCGTGCATCCGATTGGGGTGAGACTAAATCATACACATAAAAAATGACTTATTGAACTTTTTAATAATTAATCTAAATATATAAATGTGTTTCTAAATTTTTAGAATTTCAATTTTTCTTTTTACTAAAATTAATGTCAATTTTAAATAAAATGAGGGGCCTTTATCGGTTCTATCTAAAAGCACGGATAAAGGGCTGATTTATCAATGCTGTTAGTAGAGCTAGTAAAAGCATTTAACAAAAAATAATATCAATTTATATAAAATTATTATATTTATATTTAAAAATAATTTTTAATTGAATACATTAACTAAAAAATGAATTTTTATAATAAATATATATATTTTTTCATAATTCAAAAATATATATAATAAATATCAATAAGTAATAATTATATAAATTATATTTATTATATATATATATATATATTTATAATTATATATAAATACTTTTTAAATATATATATTTATAATTATATATAAATACATTTTAAATATGTATACTTATAATTATAAATATATATATATTGAAATATATATATACTTAAATAAATATATGTTTTCAATTAATATTTTATATTAATGAATGGTAATAATTGATGTTTAGATGTTCTGTATTCATCATGAATATTCATTTATACATTACACCCTCCTTACTATTCACGTTGTCTGTATATATATATATATATATGATGACTTGTTTTTTATGATCTATAATTTACTAGGTAAATGATTCATTCATGATCTTATGAAGCAATTATGTTATCACAAATACATAAATTCACGATAAATATATTTAAATTATAAATATATTTATTATAATTATAATTATAAATATTTAGTTATATATATATACTTTTTGAAATTTATTTATAATATTAATTATATATAACTAATTTTATATATCGATATTTAAATGATTATAAAATTACAATAATGTTTTTAAATGATAAATTTATTTATTATATTTATAGTTATATAATAATACCTTTTAAATAATTTTTTATAAATATAAATAAATAAATATATATATGTGTAAATAAATATATGTCTTTAATGAATAAAGACTTTTTATAAAATTAAAATAAATACAATTATTATCATCTTATAAATATTTATATTTATATATTAATATACAAATTTATATGTACATATAAATATAATTATATTTATATATAAATAATTATAAATATATTTATTTATTATTATGATTATATATATATATATATTTATATAATTGAAAAAATATAATTAATATATATTTAATAATTATAATTTGATAAATTTATATAAATAATCGTAATTATAAATAAATAGATTTCTAAATATTGAAATATATTTATAAACATATACAAATATTTATTAGTGCTAGAAAAGTGCAGATAAAAACATGATTCATAAGTGATATATATTCAGTGCTGATAACGGAATGTTTTATCAGGGCTAAAAAAGTACTGATAAATGAAAGTTTTATCAGCACTTCTATAATTTAACATTGATAAAAATGACCTTTATCAGTATTTTCAAATAAATGTTGATGAAACCCTTTCACATTTTCATAAATGGAACCCAAACATATCAACTATCGCTCGACCTGCATGCTTTTGTGGAAGTTGAGCTCTATCTCTACCGTCGTTGTCACCACTACCTCCACCTCTATTCCCTATGCATTTTATTCCTCTACCTCCACCCCCACCAATGCCTCTACCTCCACCTCTGCTACTCTACCTCCACCTATATTACCCCCCTACTCTACTACCCCCACCTCAGATGCCCCCAGCATTACTGTCCCGTCAACACCTCTGCCTCTACTGCCTCTTCCCCCACTACCCTCACAGGCACCCATGATGCCCTTTCTTTGCTACCCCTGCCTTCGCTGCCTCCACCGTCCCTAGTTCCCTCGCCCCCATTGCCGCTACCCCCATTATCACTGTCTCATGCCCCGCCACATCCCCTTCTACCCTTGCCTCCAGAACGTAACTTCCAAAGGGTCTAAATTATTGGTTCAATTGGATTTTATTTGTGCATATAAATTAATATTATTTTGGGTTTAACATTTTTTCGTGACTTTTTTTTCTCAGGGATGTGTTTTTTTCATCCATGTTGTACCATATTTATAATGTTATGGTGAGATATTTGTTTTTTCTAATACCAATATCAGATGTTAGACCTTTCAAGAGCTGGTTGTAGTTAGGGTTGCAACCTGATGCACATTAGTAACGAAGGTAATGGAGCAAAGGATGTTTGGAGTTGGATTTCGAGATTATTAAATGTGGGGTAAGGGTTTGCGGGGGGATCCTATGATTAATTTTATTCTAATATTATTTTTACTCTACTTGGATGAAATTCTTGGAGAGGGTGGGGATGGGTAGTTAGCATAATAGGTGTATGTTGGTTCTAATTTTTTTTCTCAGGAGAATTAGTATTCCTTGCTCTCATTTCCATGAGAGGTCCTAAGGATAATCCTACTAAGTATACATTTTATGATCACACCTACATATATATTATCGGGGATAAGGAGGCTTTTAGTGACTAAGATGGAATGATATAGTTTGGTGTTGGAGTCAATATTTAGAGCTACTGGTTGTACATGGTTTTGGATATTTTATTTTCTATTTTTCATTTTGTATAAAAATACATGCATTGTTTCATTGTTGTATTAATTTTTAACCTTTCCATCAACCCTTCCCTTAATTTTTGTGACCCATACTATTGGAATAACTAAAAAATTGAAACAAGATTCATTTCCTAATAATCTTCCATTTTATGAAAATTTGATTGAAATTATTGTAATCCTCTTCCAAATTAGAAATTATAACCATTCTTCCACTATTACATAGTATGTGATGTTATCTATCTGAGGTCTTCACACTAGTCCCAATGAGGCATAGTATTTCCATAGGTTTTCATGGATACTAAAAAATATAAATGTATCATCTAGGTTCTATTTCTCATATTTTATCACCTATCTAACAATTTTTCATTTAATACATATTAGATAAAATTGAATAGGATTCCAACGTGTTTCACCATTGAGTGAAACACCAGTTTTTTTGTGAACCACACTCTGAATATCATTATAGTGTCACACCTCCGCCTAAAATATGTTCACCTCCTTAATTAATCAACTTAGAAAAATAAGCTCCTTTCCACATAAATTTCTTCAAAAAATTTAGTATCCATATTCGAAAAATTAACTACCAATTATAGCGAAGAAATCCAACTAACCATTGTACCTACATAAATTAGGACTATTAGAATTGATCTCTTCTAGGTATGTCATTATCTAACAATTTTTATGTCTATAAACCCATAAATAATAGCACCATCCCAATGGAATATTGATGTATCATTCAATACCATTAAGTATTGGATGATTGTTTACAGCCTCCCAGGGTTCCCTTCCCATATTTGACATCAAAGACACAAAAATCCAATTACAAAGGTAGTATCTGACTATGTAGAACTCATCATGTGCATAAAAATATTAAATACTGATGATAATGTAATGTTTTCCATATAAAGGATATCATATTACATTCTCAATACCTACACTTCAAATAATATAATTATTCCAGCAAATGGAGTTGAGATAGGATTACATCTGGTCAACCAAAATCTGTTAATTATTTTTTTTGGATTTATTCCACATCAGATATCACAAATTTTTTATCCTTCCAATATCTCTGAATTCAGATTACCAAAAAATTCATTGATATTATACTATCCTTCATCTTGAAAATTTTAGATAAATCATGTTTTTAAACCAAAATCCTTATAAATCCCAATCTATGAACTAACATTTCATCCACAAATAAAATAAGTATGATGTTCCTTCATCCATACCATGCCTTAATATTGAAATTTTGGTCTGCATTGCTTTAAATTAATCCTTCTTCCACCATGAATTATCAATATTCTGGTCTTATTATCATGGAACCTACTTCAATCAATAAATTAATTACTTGAAAATTCATATAAAATCCTCATTTAGATATTCCTCATATCTTTTAGGTTTTTTCATATATATCTTTTACTTAATTTCTTATGTTTTTCTTGACCTAAAATTTCACTTTTTAATTTTTACCCAATATTTTAGTCTTTAATATTTAATTATATACCAATTCATGTAAGTTTTTCAATAATATCTTATTTCAGTACTTACAATATTGTGTTGGGTTTCAAAAAGAATATTATTAAATGGAAAAATATATTTGATTGAGTGAGTTGATATTAAAACGCAATTTCTGCGGGAATGAAAATTTTTTTAATGGCTGTGAATTGTATTAAATATGGTTTATCTTTTCTTTTCACTTTTTCATGGAATTGTTTCTGTTGAAATTAAATGTGGATATTGAGAAATGAATTAATTTTTTAATCCATGTGCCAATGTTTCCTTATAAGATAGAATTTATTTGATTTGAAATATTTGTGAAGTGGTTGTTTTAATTATGAAATATTAGAGAACATTTTTGGTATTTGTGGAAATGATATAACATGAAAATCTATATTTATTTTTTAATAATTTAGCATTTTTTCAAATTGTGCATGTATTTGTGAAAGAGTGTTTTGAAATGATTTATTTATTTTAAAAAGGTTGTTTTATTTTACAGATGAATTTGTGTAAATGGTTGGTTTTTTAATGGTATATCAACTGTGAATTTATAAATAGTTTTCAAAATACATCTAAAATGTAGTTTGTCTATAATATTTTAATTTTAGAATTTAATAGTATTAGTAAAATCATTACATTATATAGAGAAGACAAGTAGATTGATAACAACACAATGAAAAGGGAATGTCACTAAATATATCAAACCCATAGATTATCCATCAAGACCGGACTCCCCCAAAAGGTGAATTAATGTTTGACCCCTTTTAAACTCATAATCCTTCTCTCATCCAACACCAAAATTATGGTTTAAATTATGATATTCCCTTGTAATTACATCTTATTTCTGGTTTGGTGTTTTCTACTAAGGGGATGTGTCTCATACAACAAAATTCAATAATGAATATGATTAAAATGTTGAGTTCATATTTATTTTAAAGGCAAATATTGTTTATTTATTTTGATAAATTATAATATAACCTAATAATATAAGAATTATATGGATAAATAATGGTTGGATGGCAATCATCTAACAAAAGAGTTTGATGAACGAGTGAAAGAGTTAATCATGTTTGCAAAATACTATGATTATGAACCTTCTTAAATCCATTGTTTCTATTTACGTTGTTGTTATTCAAGAAAAATTAGTCTAGAGGAGTAAGAAGAACACTTGATCTGTCATGGAATGGATCAAAGATATAAATACTGTAATAAGCATGGGGAAAAGAGAATGTATCTAGTGGATGTGATAGTGCTAAATTTTATGGATTATTTAATATGATTACAAGTGTATACAATGAAGAAGATTATATCGAGGATCTGATTACATATCTGAATGATGATGAAGATCATATTGAGTAAATCATAAGGACAATTGACAGTGTGAAACATCATTTATCATTAGATTAAATCAATTCAAAATGCTAAAACATTCATTGTTAAACTCATTTATTATTATTGTTACAATTTCAGGTATTACTATAGACCCAACCTAATATGATATGAAAAAATAGTGTGTTGAATGCATCACATGGTTGAAAGGATAAATTGATGTTTAATGGAAAAAAAGAAGCATGAAACTACATTAACTATATAGTGTATTATATAATTTTTTATAAATTGTACTTATGTTATAATTTTAATTATCCTAATATCTAAACATAATTATTTATTTTATTATCCATTTTATATATTTTTAGAAATGAATACTATATAATTATTTTCAAATGATATTATTTATTTATATTTTTTACATATTCCCATTATGTTTTCCCCAATTTTCATCATATAAATGGTTTTCATTCTTTCTTTTTTATTTCATTAGAAATTTTTTTTTCATTTTTATGTATTTTTAATGTTTATATTAAATAAAATAATAACCCATCTAAGGCAGCATTCATAATTATTTTTTTGTGTTTTTTATTTTGAATGTAACACCCCTAAACACCACTGTAAATAGTACCACCAATAGTATGAATGATACCACCTTCAAGGACCTACTGGGAAGGAGACTTGTAATGTGTGAAGGATGTGGACGGAAAGGAAGAGGTGAAAGGCGCATAACAGTCGAGTGTGAGACTCTTGTAAAAAACATCAAGCGGTGAATAAACGGGAAAACACCAAAGTTAATTAACAATGGAAATAAATATCATTTCCATTTGAACATGCCATAACAAATTAAGTGGATTCTTAGTGACCTAATATATGGGTAGAAAAATAAATGTTATC
Organism: Viscum album; assembly: GCA_963277665.1. Lineage (NCBI taxonomy): Eukaryota > Viridiplantae > Streptophyta > Magnoliopsida > Santalales > Viscaceae > Viscum > Viscum album. The sequence goes on from CAUJRU010000322.1 coordinate 69,255, forward strand.
AATAGAAATTTTAACATGAAAACCAAAAATAGAAAAACCATGAGGCTGAGTCCAGAAAGAAGAATCCACTAATAATAAAGAGTATAAACAATAGAATCCAAAATATGAGAGGAATCAAAAAAATAGTACTCAAATAAAATAGGGGGTCAAAGGAAGAGAACAAATGCAGTTTGAAGGAGCTCTGAAATAAAGAACACTAATAGATAAAAAACTCAAAGAGAAATTACCAAGAAAAGTAGTTGTTCACTGTCTGAAAAAAAGGTAAAGATGAAAATCACTATGATCAGATCTAATACCCAACCATAGATAAAATCCAAATAGACCGAAATTTTTTTACCCATACAGATGTAATAAATACTGTATATATAACCCTAACAACACTACCTTGAATTTGAAAAGAGAGATGAACGCCTAGAATAAAGAGACAACAACACTCCTTGAGCACTAAATATGCATTCCTTTCAAAGATACTTAACTCCTCCCTTTTCATATCTATTTTACCTTTTTATTTAAGTGGCATATGGTAGGGGGGATGAGGAGGTTCCCCAAAAAACTCCCCCTCTGACTCAACTATGGATCACCACCAACCCTGTAATTAGTAGATAAGTCTCAAATTAACCTCTAGGTAAACTCCTAATCAAGATGTTTGACCCATTTTCATCCATGTGGGTATTTTTTAGATCCATCAATCTCAAATAAAAGACTTCGCATATATAATGATACCAAAAATCTATATGTTTTGACCTTCGATGAGAAGTGAGATTCTTTCCCAAAAATATATCTCTAATTGTCACAAAATAAATCATACTACTTTTAATTGAAATTAAACTCTCAATTAAAAGTTATCATTTACAAAAAAATATTTGCATGCCTTTGTTGTCCCAATAAAATCATACTTGGCTATAGATAAAGAAACTTATATTTAGAATCATAAATATCATGATAATTCCATGGAAAAAGTGATTAAATAGCATGATGTTTCCTTCCTTGAATCAATGTATCCTACTATATTGGAATCTATAAATACAAAAAGCATGGGATACCCGTTTCCAAAAAACAATCATAGATTAAAAGTACCAATAATACAAAAAAATATACATCACACTTATCCAATGATCTCTACCTAGATTAGATAGAAAATGATTGAACAAAAAAAACTCCATGAGATATATATAGTATACTATGTACTCTTCCATAAATCAAACATCCAATTAAATATGGATAAGGTTTGTGCTGAATATCCTCTCTCTCTTCAGTAGTAGAAGGAAACTGGGTAAAACTATGATTAGAATGCAAAACATGAGTAGTCCAAAACACTTTTTCTCTATCCATAGAATATATCAGATGAATTGTCTCAATATCTCTCTCCTAAGATAACCAAAATTTCTTTTCCTTTTTGTCAGGAGAAATTGACATGCTATGAATTTTTCATGCTAGCCCTATGTCTTTTATCACAATATAATGAAAAAGTTCGTTCTTTGATAAGTCAATTCTAGAAAAATCATGACCATCAATGATCATAACATCACTATAAAGTAACAATATAATAAAATAAACATTAATTAAACTCTTAAAAAACACAATGATTAAAATATGTATTCCTAAATCCATTTTGAAAATTGAAAGATTCAAACTACTTATACCACTATATCAGAGCTTAATTCAAACCATTAAAACACTTATTTAACTGATAGACATAATTCTCTTTACATTTTTCAATAAAACCCTTTAGATTCTCTATATAAATCTTCCTATTTAAATCATAATGGAGGAAAGCTATCTACACATCCATCTGCTCCATTTGCATATCCAAACTAGTAGCCAAACCACGAATAACATAAATGGGGTACATTTTTTACATTAGGTGATAAAATATCATAAAAATCAATACCCGTCTTCTGATGAAAGTCTTAGATAACTAAACATGAATTGTATCATTGAACAAAAGTGGGTTTTTCATTTTAAATTTGATATATCCATCAATTTTCAAAACCAATCTTACCTATAGATAACTTCACCAGATAAAAAGTATCATTTTATTTCAATGATCTCATCATCTCATCCATTTCCCAATCATATCTGTCCATATGACTACTTTCTATCACCTCATCAAAGTATTCTCATTCTCCCCCTTTAGGGAGGATCACAGGATCATCTGGTGAATAGCAGGTAGAAATAGTAAATTGAGGAGATGACCTTTGTAGTGGAACTAAAGGTTCATTAATAACCCCTACAATGGGTTCATCAAAAAATTGTGAATATGAAACATAAAATCCACCCTGTTTACACAAAAAATCATTTTACAAATGAAAACGATTATCAATATAAATAATATGAGGTAAATGTGAGTTAGAAACTAGATCCAGATTTGCGAAGCCATCAGAATTTAGAGAAAACTAATTTCCTCCATTATCAAATCAATATTAGATTGAAAATATTTAAAAAATGCCTCATGGATTATGAAAAAATTTTCAAAATCAGGATCAGAGAACCTATATAAAAACCCATCGTGTCCATAACCAATAAAAATATACTATCGTGACTTAGTATCCATCTTAGGAATCTCATATCTAGGAAAATGAACAAATTCTTTGTAACCAAAAACACATAAATGATCATACATGATCTATTTTACATATAGAAATATGTTGGGTGTGTTATTATGGAATGAAACCATGGTTGATATAGTGATAATATAATGAACAACAAATAAATCATCCCCCCAAAAATTTCCAGGGATAATGTTTTCCAAAAAAACACCGAATTCGTTCCAAAAATGTCTTTTTCATCCACTAATATATACTATTTAGTTGTCAGGTCTTAGGAGGTGTCTTATGATTCCAAATACCATCCAACCAGCAATAATAGTCATAGGATCCACGATACTCTCACTCATTGTCAGTATGAACACATTTCGACTTTTTATAATATTCCCACTCATCTGAAAACTATAATTTATTAATATACTAAGCACCTCACTTTTGGAATTCAAAAAATAAACCCAAAGAATACATTAGTGGTCATCAATTATTTTCACAATATAAATATTTCTATAAATTTTTTTCTATTTCAATGGGCCACATATATCAAAATGTACTAATTCAAGTACTTGTGACTCCCTATACAAAGGATAATTTTTAAAACTCAACCTGATCTATTTTATAGCCATACAATGATCATGAGTGTCCAATTTAGATCTATTAATACATGGAAGAATTTTTTTTATTTTCAAAACTACCAAGTCCTTTCTCACTAATGTGGCTAAGACTCATATTCCATAACCTAAGCGACAAACTGTACTAAACAACACAAGCAGTATCTCAAAAAACAAAATCAATAGTCCAGTAAAAAAGTGACAGCATTTTCCCTCAAACCACAATCATGGATCTCTTATAAAACAACCATTGGATATCACCAAAAATAATGATAAAACCTTCACCGTAATAAACCTTGGTAAAAATAAAATTCAGAAAAACCTCAGGTGCATGTCGAACATTCTCTAAATTCAGCTTACTTTCTATGTTGCTCTCTAAAAAACCAATCCCAATACCTACACCACCAGCATTACCATCATAACCTATATAGTTTAAAGGAATCATGAAATAATGAACTTATGCTGATAAAAAACCCTCAATATACTGGACTATTAAAAGGACTTGTTGACTGTCTGAATATAAGGTATATTTAAAAATCACCATGATTAGATTAAATACTAAGGCAAATGAAATCCCATTAGATTCAGGGAAATTTTCCAGTTTCATATCTTAAAACCGTTGGATATAACCCAAAGTACAATTCCCCACCATGGCCAAGATAGAAAAAATTTTGGGATAAAGAGATACTCTAACACATTTATCCTTAAAAAATATACACCTCTCAATGATACATAAGTACACTCTTTTTATATCTACTCATTACTTTTTATTTAAGTGGAACATGGTGTACAACAAATGAGGAGGCAAACCAACAGAGACTAAAGGGGAACCCATCTTGCTTTAGTGTATTAGTGATCCTTCTTAAGAGGAAGATATATTTTTAACCCAACTACTACGGCTTTGATGTAGGACAACTTCAGGTATCCTAACTCTATAATAGAGTCATGAATGTTTTATTATATTTGTTTATTGGTAGTGTTCTTCATATCAAGCCTCTAGGTGTCATCAATGGGATTTCGCATACTCCCCTCAGCCCTCCTGCTATACTCTATATTGTTCCACATGATCCAACATTGTGTAATTTTCCCTATCTAACCAATGGATTTAAGGGGTATAGGGCCTTCATTCCATGAAGTAGTCAGGTTTGACCACCTGAGAGCATACCCTAGAAGAGGAAATAGATAAATTTCCAACCAACAAAGAATATATAGTAGGATTAAAATAAAGATAGGGTATGACAAGTGCCACTGGTACAAGGTAACGTAAGTTAGGTAAAATACCATTGTTTAACTCTTTAACATCACAAAAAAGGCTTTAGAAATGTAAAAAACGTTGTTGTCCATAGTGTCATTAATGGGAGGGAACCCTTTTTCACTGATAAAGAGGTACAAATTAATGAACCCCTTTATCAGCACATTTTGTAGTGCTGACCAAAGGGGTCCTTTTTCAGTGCTAGAAATACTGTTGACAATGGCCTTACTATTAAAGTGCACTGTTTGAATAATAGAACACTACAATAAATATACAGATAAACACCATTATTCAAATTAATCTATATGGAAATACAACTATACGCACATACATAATTAAATTAAAATAAATTTATCATCATAAATTAAAATATATTATGTATATTTCAAAATATGATTTTTATAATTATATTTTCAATTACTATCCATAAACATTTAAAACATCTATGATTCATTTCCTTTAGAACCTATAACACCTATCAAAAAAGCCCGAAAAGGGTATCACCTGATGAACAAACAACCCCAACCTGATAAAAATAATCCACCTATATAAAAAATTGAAACATATGTTTAAAATAATAAATATAAATAAATTTTAAAAAAATATGAAAGAAATCATTAATGAAATTTCAATTTTAAATAAAAGAACAGACATAGAGCCATACCAATCACACTCTGCATCATAATGTGGTGGGGATGATTCATACACGTCACAAATGACTTATAGATCATTTCCTGAAATTATCAATATATTTTGAATACATTTGGTCAGTATTGAGTATGTCACTAGACCTTGAAAACACGCACTATATGTCATACTAGACACAATGTGTGTCAGTTTGATGTTGGACTAATTCATACACATAAAAAATGTGTTAGGAATTTTTTTAATAATCTATTAAGATAATCAGAGTGATGTTTCTAATTTTTCAATGAGTGAAACACATTTTGAACTAAATTTTAAATTTAAGCTATTAATTGATTCTTTGAGTCATATTGGGCACACCCTATACCACATTGAGGTGCGGTTGATTACTTATGATCAAAAATGGCTTTTGGATGATTTTTAAAAATTATCCAAACAATATGAATGTATTTTCTCAGTTTTGAGTATGTCACCGGGGTTTTTTTCTAAAATATCAATTTTAAAAAAGAATATAAACTTGGAGTCATATAGATCACACCATACTTCAGATTGAGGTAAAGTTGATTCATACACATCAAAATTATCATATGGATAATTTCCCTAATGTCTCAAAAAAAATTGAATGTGTTATCTTGGTTTTGAGTATGTTGCCTGTGTTTTATACTAAAATATCATTTTTAACTAAAAACATGTACTTTATGTTATACATGTCCATTGTGTGTCATTTTGACATGAGACTAATTCCCACATGTCACAAATGACATATAAATATTTTTTCTAAATTATCATGAAAATGAGAGCATGTGTGATTGGATTTCAGTGAGTGACACAAATTTTAAACTAAATTGTCAATTTTAAAATAGCAACGGAAATTTTGATTCATAAATGGAATATTGTGCATCGAATTGAGGAGTGATTGATTCCTACACATCAAAAATGAACTTTGGATCATTTTACTTATCTATAAAAATAATATGAATTATTTTTCTTGGTCTTGAGTATATCACTCATCTTGTTATTAAAATTAATGTCAATTTTAATTAAAAAGACATACTTAGAGTCATACCATTCACACTGTGAGTCCAATTGCGGTTTGGATGATTCCATCACAAAAATAATGACATATGGATAATTTTTATAAATAATATAAACATCCAATTGCGGTATATCAATTTTGAGTATGTCACATTTCCTTTTTTACTATAATTAATGTAAATTTTAAATAAAAAGACACACTTGGAGTTATACCGGTCACACCATGTGCCATATTATGGTGCATATAACTCTTGCCTATACAAAATGTCATATATATCATTTTACTAATGTATAAAAAAATATGAGTGTGATTTCTTGGTTTTGATAATGTCACCTTGGTTTTTTACTAAAATAACATTTTAATCTAAAAAATCACATTGATTTATACAGGTAATGTCTTCTGTTAGTTTTTTCTTAGGATAATTCTTACACAACAGAAATTAAATATTAATCATTTTACTAAATTTTCAAGATAATAAAAGTGTATTATCTCAGTTTTTAGTGAGTGGCACACTTTTTAAATTAAAATGTCAATTATAAACTAATAACATACACTTAGAGTCATATTGTTCATGCTCTGTGTCAGATTTAAGTGAAGCAAATTCTTATACATAAAAAATGACTTGTGGATAATTTTACTATAGCATAAAAACAATCCAAATGGTTCTTGTTAGTTTTAAAATGATAATTTTTTAACTAAAATCTGAAATGAAATGGAAAACACACACTTTGGGTTATTCTTGTCACATCGTGTGTCAATTTTATGTGATACCTATTTCTACTCATCATAAATTACATATGAATCATCGAAACAAATTATCAATGTAATCAGTGTGTGTTTTTTTTGTGTTCAATGAGTGATAGACTTTTTGAACCTAAATTTTAATTTTAAAAAGATAACAGAAAGTTCCAATCATATTGAACACACAATGTTTCAGATTTTGGTAAAGATAATTCATACATAGAAAAAATGACTTATGGATCATTTCACTAATGTATAAAAACAATATGAATTAGTTTTCCAATTCTTCAGTATGTAACTTTTCCTTTTTACTAAAATTAATGCCAATTTTAAATAAAGACACTTTTTTATGTCATACCAGTCACACCATGTATCAGATCGAGGTAACGGTGATTCATACACATCGAAAATAAACTATGGACCATTGTCCAAAAGATTAAAAACCCTCATGTTCTTTCTTGGTTTTGAGTACGTCACTAGTCATTTTTAAAAAAATTATTGCCTATTTTAAAAAACAATACACACTTGGATTCATATTTTTCACATTATGCATCAGATTAATGTGAATTTGTTTATTACATGTCAAAAATGACACATAGATTATTATCCTCCAGTATAAAAATATCTGAAATTTTTTATTTGTTTTGAGTATTTCACTTGTTATTTTTACTAAAATTAATGTCAAAATTAAATAAAATGAATCTCTTGGATTCATATCAGTCACACTGTACATCATATTGAGATGAGGGTGATTCATAAACATCATAAATGACTTATGGGTCATTATCCTAAAATATATATACAATCCAAATGTGTTTTCTCAGTTTTATGTATGTCAGTTGTCCATCAAAATTAAATTAATGTCTATTTTAAATAAAAAATACACACATGGAGTCATACGAGTCACATAGTGTACGTAATTGGGGTTAGTTTGATTATTACACATCAAAAACGACTTATAGATCATTTTAATTGAGTATCAAAATAATTAGAAAGTGTTTTTCCAATTTTCAGACTGTCTCTTTTCCTTTATACAAAAATTAATTTCCCTTTTAAATAAAAGGATGCACATTGAGTCATATCGGTCAAAAAATACCTCATATTGAGGTTTTAATGAATATAACCTATCAATAATGACTTAAAAATAGTTTTCCTAATGTATCAAAACAATCCAAAATCGATTTATTTTTCACGAGTATGTCACTTATCCTTTTTACAAAAATTAATGTCAATTATAAATAAAAAAGAGACACGTTGAATCATACTAGTCACACAGTGTGACAAATTGAGGTGAGGTTGATTCCTACAGATACAAAAGGACTTATGGATCATTCTACTTAAGTAACAAAATTATTCAAATGTATTTTCTTAGTTTTGATTATGTAACTTATCCTTTTTACTAAAAGTAATATTAATTGTAATAAAAAGGAACACATAGAGTTCTACTGTTTATATTGTGTGTCAAATTGAGGCATGGTTGATTCCTACATGTGAAAAAAAAATTATATATCATTTTACTATAGTACCAATACCATCCTAATGTATTTTCTTTGTTTTGAGTTTGTCACATGTTTTTTTACTAAAATTTTATTTAAAAATGGAAACACGACGATTGAGTCATACCAGTGAAATCATGTGTCAATTTTATGTGAGAATGATTCTCACATGTCAAGAATGACTTATGAATCAATTTTATAAATTATAAATACAATTATAGTGTGTTTTCATTGTTTTCATTTAGTGACACTCTTTCTGAATTAAAATGTCAATTTTAAACTAATAATAGACACTTTGAGTTATACCGGGGACACAATGTATCAGATAGAGGTGATGATAATTTCTATATGTCAAAAATGACTTATATATTATATTTATAAATTATGAAATCGATATGAATGTGTTTTATCAATTTTTATTTTGTAAGTTTCCTTTTTTATTAAACTTTATGTCAATTTAAAATTAAAAGACACACTTAGAGTCATATCGGTCACACAATACATCATATTGTGGTGTGGATGATTCTAATATACCAAAAACGATTTATGGATCATTTTCCAATAGTATAAAAATAATCCAAAAGTGATTCGTCGGTTTGGAGTTTGCTAGTTTTCATTTTTTTTTACTGAAATTAATGTTATTTTTAAATAAAAAGACACACAAAAAAGTCATACCAGTAACACCGTTCATCAGATTCAAGTGTGGGTGACTAATAAACATAATAAATGAAATATGGAATATATTCATAAATTATAGAAGTAGCTTGAATTTTTTTGATCAATTTTGATTATGTCACATGGGTTTTCTAGTAAAATTATTATTAATTTTAAATAAAAATACACACTTGGTGTCATAATTGTCACACTGTGTGTCAGGTTTAGGTGCGGATGATTCCTAAATGTAAAAAATGACCTATGGATCATTTAAATAAATTATCAAAAGAAAATATCTATTATTTCTCAGTTTTGAGTTATTGATGCCCGTTTTGATCTAAAATGTAAATTATAAACTAAAATATATAGTTGAATTCATATGTAGCACATTTTGTATCAGATTGAGGTGGAGATTATTGAGTTTGTGTTATTTTATTTACTTTTAACTGTCCTCAACAATCTAAAAAAGATACAACTACTCTATTTGGATGAAAAAAACTCTTGCTGCCTATAAATTCACATACATAAGCCACATGTTCTCCGTTTTCTAGCTTGCTGTAGACTGTTGAAAGAAAAAAATGACTTCACAAAAAGAATACAAATCTATAAGAAAATATTTATTTTCTATTATTAACACTATAAGAAAAAAATTAAACATATATATGACACAAAATGTTAATAAAATACCAATTTTCAACTGAAATCACACAATTTCAGTCACACCAATTAAATGTTGTATCAGATTGAGGTATGGTTGATTCCACTATGTCTTTTTATCCTATAGTTCATCGTCATTGTACATGAATGAATACCTCCTTGTAGACATGTTTTTTATAGTATCTTTTGTCCATGATTCGAATTTTCCATTAACTTTCTCGACTATATGAATATATGCCTCATAAAGTGGAATGTGTATCTTAGTACTCATCTCATGTGATATTTTAATCACCACTCTCACATGAAATGATGAAAGATGACTATTATTTAGTGTGTCTTCTTTGATATTGTACATAATAGAGATCACAACAAGGATATGGGTGGGTGTTGATAGAAATTTACTATAATCATTTCTTCCTATTGAATATCTATACAGGAAAAATAGCATTTCCATCATGATTCACATTTCATCGAAAAAATTATGAGAATATCGATTACCTCATCTAAGACAAATATTTGAGGGGAATGTCTTACCTTAAAGATTGTGGTGGGGGGTTCATCATGTAGTGGTTTCTCTTATGTTGTTTCTTGTCTTTTATTCTACCCATAACATTTTCTAGCAACTCAGACTACCAAAAACAACTCATCAATTGAAGATAGTCATTACTAAATATCTTCCATTTTTTTCTTTTACCCCTGTTCTTTTCTTTTCTCACAATAAGTTCTATATTTCACCCCAAAATCCGCACCTCTAATGAATCCATAATGTTCTAGCTGCTTCAAGGCCATTGAAAATATTTTTTACATCTGGTATAGGTGATGATGATTCATGTGTCTATTTTGGAAACAAAATATTTGTAAAATAAGTAACCATTATTATGTAATAGCAATATATTTACTTTTTATTATTATTTCATACCCACACATGCTTACTATTCATTTTTTTTTGTTTTTGGATCTTGGTATCCCACCTATGCTTGCACATGACTCTTTCCATATCACACGATGTTAGATGGAAGTGGATTTTGATTTAGATCATTGATCTACATATAAATAAATTAATGTATTTGTGTTGTTATTTCATCTCACATTAAAGTATTATGGTAGATTTAAAATACGTACCAAATTTTTTCCAAGTGAAGAATACCCCAACCATTCATTACATTAGGGGTATATTTTTATAACAGTTTCTTATTTTCCACACTCAGTGGATTTTTCAAAAAATAAAAAACATTAATCATTGTGTTTAATTAGCATATTTTGAAACAATGTATTAATAGCAACAAGGTACATGAAAATATGTCTCCTCACGATGACCAATAAACACATCCCATGCTTCTTGTCATGTGAGGTGGGAATATATATGGGGTGGAAGTAGTTTTATTTTCCATTCAACATCATTGAGATGAAACTTTGTTATATTTTTGTAAAATCTCCCATGAGCCTTTCCAGTAAGCAATAATAAAAATTTCCTATGGGACTTTTCTAATATAGAAGAACTCTTCAATGGATAATGAATCTTGATTCAATGATTCATTATTTTATTTTTTTAGTAAAATAAATAGAGGATATCATAATGTCACCATAATTTCATCCCAAATTAGTTTCTTACGTATAGGTAGAACATGGTTCCATGAATCTATATCAATGGGCACACACTGTAGAGTGTTGAGACAAATTAAACTACAGAATCTGGCCTTGTTGGGGTAAACATGATGGTTTCATCAATTCCATGAAATGAAAAATTTGTTGCCTTTGTTTTTCACCTTAATAGTTCTGCAAACACCATCACACTATTACAATCCTATTTTATTAAGTCATAGATTATTTTGAGTCTACCATTTCCTCGGGTTCAAAATCATTAATAGTTTGTTCCTTTGGATTGGTATCATTCGCATGTGTATAAGGTTGTTGTACCTCTATACTAGGAGAACCATAAGGTTTTGAAGCTCATTATTCCATAAAATTGGAAGCATTAGCACATGGAGAATTCATTATATGTAGAATTGTTTCAACATTTAATTAAGATTACATAAATTCAGTAGTGACCAAATATAAAAATGTTTTAAAAAATGTATATTACAAAAAAAATAACATGATTATTGAAATATATATTTTTTAAGGTCGAAGTGATTTTGCCCCACTTTTGAGTATCTATATCCCATCATTATGATCTCCCCTGACATTAAAGACCCCATATATGTTAGGGCCATTTTGATATGACTGTGACGTCCCAATTTAAGGTTCATCCTATGTTGAATTTTCATCTGACCCTTCAATGGTTTTGGTCGATAATATAATAATTGACCTCTTATGGTATACATGATCTGGAATATAAAATAATTGTACTACCTATGATTCCACTATACATGGGTCTTATTTTTACCCTTCCTTACTAAAATTCACTTTCATGAATCCCAATTATTTATGTTTACAAAAATCATGTTATAAACCCATTTTCACTAAAAAATCATCACTTAGAATGATTTATAGTACAACACCCTTATTTTTTTGGTGATGAAAAATTATAACATGTTATTATTAATTGGACTCATGTCCTTATAGTCAGATACACACATCACATCATACACAAGTGTATCTCCACTGTTTTTCATGGTACCTGCTTCATAATGTTCATTATTACAGAACATATAACCTTTAATGACATAACCATTATAATAATATACATGCACACTTTTTCCTATGGCTATTCATTGAAGTCATTCTTCAATTGATTCCATATTTTCATCTAACTCCTTAAAACTACTATCTTCAATGAATTTTATAAACTACTAATTATATGTATTTGATATCTATATTTAATCCATTGATGGATTCAAATACCCTAGAATTTCATTATAGGTTTCAACATATGGGTATGTATCTTAACTAATATGAAATATGTAAAATTGGGCCTACTCACAATCTATAATGTTGATCATGAAAACACCTATTCGAGAATTTTTTTTACATTAATGCTTCTTAGTGTGATGCTATTTTGGTAGTCAAATTTTTTCAACACCAAACAAGTTGTCATTATAGAATTCAATGGTTTCCTCAACAATATATCACTCCACAACAGAGACCTTTGGACAAATTTGATTTTTAACATACATTTTAAAAATAATCATATACCATTCAATGGGGTACATCCATATATAATGCGAAATACCACATTGTAGGATCTCTCATAACATGTGAACTATCATGTGAACTATCATATAAAAAATGAAAGTGGGAGGAGCATTTCCAATTTACGTAATATGATGAAAATTTCCTTTTCCAAAGGGGGTAATTTTATGGGGTCAATAACATCACTGCATATTGATTTGAAAAATAAGTTCATATTGGTTAATGTATGATGGGAATTCTTGTGTAAAATGAAATGTAATTTTATATGAAATAGATATTCCATCAGAACATGGAAATCTTTTTATTTCAGACCCATTAACATTATATCATTATTTAACACCATATTCGTGATATTCTTTGAACACTCCTCTGGAACCTTTACATCATTGATGTAATTGAAAAACTGTTATCTCTCTTATCTGGAAAGAGTGTAACCAGGTGATCCAATAACTATTCATTTTCACCCTTCACTAGCGTAAACCATTCCAATATTCCCATGTCAGTCATGTCCAACCTAACCATAATTCAATCCTTTGATTTTCCGGGGACAATTAGTAATGTCCCAATGACACTATCACATACATTTTTTTCAACATGCATAACATTTGAAAAATTTTTAACATACAAATAATTCTAGTATGGAAATTAAAAAAATAATCTCTTTTTCCAAAGGGGTTTCATAATTATTTTAAAAAAGGATTTACCAAAAGTAGTTTCAATATCATTTAATTTTATAAACATTCGATCACTTGTTAGTGGATATTGGGATGTATGTTCTCATGAACTCCTATTGAATAATGTTGTTCATGAATAGTACATTTGTATCTGAGGTAGAAATATGAAATATCTTCTAAACATAATTTTATATGAATTTTTAATCATAATTGACATTGTACCTTGTCAAGAAAATTCGACACCCTTGAGTTACTTTAATATTATATCCTAAAAATTTACCATAAGAACTAAATTCATTTTATCATTCCATACAGCATGTCTCTCAATGGGAAATATTAATTTATATAATAATCAAACAACACACCACCTGAATACCATAATAACTTCAAATATAAGATAAATGGATCCAAATAAACATCAACATCATTACCTGGTTGTTCTGGTCATTAGTAGAAGTGTGGAGGTTGGGTGGGGCCCAATTTTTTTTTCCATAATCGATGACCAATCCAGGATCAATATAATAATGAACACTAGTATTCACGGATTTAAGTCCAAGATTTAGAAAAGGGGAAAAATAAGTAGATACGAGAAAGAGGATCTTGATAATCATGTTTATAATTAATTTAATTTAGATCTAATGAAATTAAATTCTTGGTAAATCGTTACTTTCTTCGTCGAAGATCGTTGATTTTCTGGAATGACCCTTCTAGATATCCTTTGTTGAGCATGCGATGATACAAAGTAGAATCCATTAAGCAGTGAGCCATATATTCTCTAATGGTCTCCGATAAATGACGCTCGTTCTCCAGGCTCTAGAGTAGTGATGTTAATGTCTTCCATTGATCGTTCTTGATCGCTAGTTCTTTGATCTTGAAGAACTTATCTTATTTTTGATAGGGTGAGGGGAGAGTAGTAGATATAGAAAAAATTTTGATTAATAATTCACTATTCCTGGATTAGAATTTATCTCACATCATTGGTGTTTGGAACAATAGATTTACAATTCTATTAATCGACATGGGGTTTCAGGTACAATATTTAATTTCATAATAGAAATTATATGCAATTATAACAATAAGAGATAAACCATGCCTCTTAATAACAACAACAACACCATTATTTTGTGTGTTCTGACTTGTGAAAAATAGAACCATAAACAATATCCCATGCCACATAATGATAAAAGTATTATTATTATTTTTTCTTTACGTGGATAAATAATATTTACCGACATATAAATAATTAAATAATTACCTGACACAACCCATTTCTACTTGAAAAACTCTTGAATTTATTGAAAACCCAAATAAAATAATTTATTCTAATAAATAAATATTTTATTTACAAACTAATATATCAATATTTATTAAATATTTAATAAATAAAAATATATATATTATTCAAAATCCAGTGAATAAATATTTATATAATTTATCTGGCCATTTTAACTTGAATCATATTATTCCTCATTATTGAAAATAATATTTTTTCGATTAATTAAATTCAAATTGAATTTAATCGATACCACCAAAACAAAATAGTGTGAGACCCAATAGGATGTTTCTCATTGGCATTAGGCGGGCTTTATTAAAGTCTAGGACTACTATCTAGCAATGGGTCGATAAACCCAAGAAAAAGAACATAAAGTTGCAATGACGACATCAACATACAAAATATCACTGTGTAATATAATCCATTTGTCAAAATATCTCGTCAAGAAGGTTTCATGATAGTGTCATCAACCAATATGCTTGAAACTTTATTCCTTTAATACCTGAAATAAACTCCTCATTACACCATGGACATGGAATCTAGGGGGATGGTTCTATTTTAATAAAATGATTCGGATATCAACTTCCATAAATATGGAAGTGAAAAATCCTTCCTCAACTTATCCATTAATAACAATTCCTACATGACGCACCCAACATAACCAACTTCCTTACATATGGTGTGATGGGTTTCGTCAATAAATCAAAGTGTCTGAGTCCGAATATGTATTAATGATAATACATATTTCTATAGACCATTACACATAGTCATAGATAGGAATATATGATCACATCATAACATGTGGAATTCCTACTACCAGGTATGTTCTCAAAATCTCTCATCCTGGTGATTATTAAGTGTGAACTTCAAGAAAAGAAGTTTCATATTCTTACGAGTACTCGCACCAGATAGTCTATATACTATGTGTCCCATCATAGTACGTCATCCAACTGTAAAACAGTATTTAAAAATAATTTCATTGCACTTAAAGGTTACCTTTATAGCGGGCAACTGTTATGTCCTTATCAATAGTTCAAACACTCTAGGAAATTATTACATCATAGTCTTGTAGCATAATGAACAATATTCCATTTGATATTTAATATTTAAATACAATAAACATTCTTGTAATAAAAGTATAGATAGTAGGTTCTAGGACACAAATTCTAACAAGAAATTAATGATAGTTGGAAGAAAACATAATATGAGAAAAAATTCATTTCTATAGTTGGAAATATGTGGGGTGTATATCATTATTGCATATAGTTTTGAAAAAGAAACAGAGATGGGTTAATATATGATAGGAATTCTTGGGTAAAATGAAAGGTAAAGCTACATGCATTAGATCTTGCATCAGAACATGACAATCTTTGTATTTCAAACCCTTTAACTATAAATTTTTCATTAACACGATGTTCTTTATATTCTATGAATACCCCTTTGAAAACTTCATATCATTCAACAAGTTGTAAAACAATATCACTCCTTCCTAGAAAGAGTGTAAGTAGATGAAGGAATAAAAATTCATTTTCTCCATTCACTGGTGCCAACTCTTCCCATATTCCCATGTCGATAAGGTCCAACATAGCTTCAATTCAATCCTTTTTTTCCTGAGGTACATTTATTAATATCCCAATGAAACATTCACATTCATTTTTCAACTAGAATAAAACCAGGAAAATGTTTGATGTATAGACAATTCCAGTATGGTAATTAAAAAAACTAATCTCTTTTTCCAATGTGTTTTCAAAACGACTTTCAAAAAAGATTTACCAAAAGTAGGTTCCATATATTTATATTTCATAATCATTTTCTCACCTTTTAGTGGATATGTGGATGTAAATTCTTAGGAACTCCCATTGAATGATGTTTTCCAAGAACAATACTTATATCTATAGGGTATAAATATTAAATTTTATATAAAAACATAATTTGATTATTTTTTCAACCAAATTGACTGTGTACCATGTCAAAAAATGAGACACCCTTCAGTTCCATTAATGTTATATCTTAAAAAAATTCCAAAAGTAAGAATGTCTTTTATCATATCATACAACATGTCTGTAAATCCGAAATATTAATTTCTATAAGAATCATAAAATGTAACACCTAAATCCAATAATAACTTCAAATCTTTTATAAATGGAAAAAAATTAACATCAACATCATTACAGATTTTTTCATGTTATTATATGATCATAGATAACATAATGTATTTTTATTTCATTCATATCCATAGTGGAAAGTTATAATTTACCAACATAACTATCCATGTACAATGAGTGCTACTTTGAAAACCCAAAGGATTCACTCCATATATATACAGGGAAAGATGAATGTTTATTTGATCTTTTATAAATTGAGGATACTTGTGATCAATTCTCTTCCAATAAGGAGAGTTTCTTTGAGTAAAAATGATTCCCATAATTATAACTTTTCTCCGCACGGGACATAAATTTTTGAGTGGTAAACTCGCTTCCATATATGAACCTAAGACTTGGAATGATTGGAATGTACCATACATATTTTCATGGACTCGATTCATCATTCTTATTTGAGAATAACCACACTTTTGGAATTATTTGGGTTATGTGTGTTCTTTATGAAACATTATAAAGTCTTTTTAATAGGCATGTATTCCTTAAGAGATCATTCAAATTGAACATAACATTTTTTTAGCATCATGTGCTTGTCTAGGAAGTTCATTATATTCTAGGAGCATATCATTCAAGAGAGAAGGTAATCTAGTAAAACTGACATCGCTCCATCCATTGATATATTTTAAATTCTATATCATTATGATGTCTAATGATTCTATTTATTTAGTAAAACCAGCATACAATTACGTCTTTGTTCCACTATTTAACTTCTCAAACAATGTTTGACAATCACACAGTTCATATTAAGCAGTCCATATAATTTCCAAAATATGATATGCATCATTATTCACACATATAATCACATCCTCATTAAAATATTCATAATTTTCAATAATTATAATCATATCAAATGATCCATAAAATTCTATGTCATCCCAATCCGTTTTTATATTCAATTTTCCCATTGTTTATTCCAACATATATAAGTTTTATCTATTCAGTGATAGATCAATTGTTCTCCCAACTTCTCTAGACAAATTCTTCTTTAATAAAAATAGCATAAACCCGGAAAAATGATTTTATAAGGATAATATATATGATCCGTGGAAAACATGATGAACTCATTTAACCCATCTTGATAGTATTTTATCATAGGATTTTCATCGATCCATTTTAAATTAATATCATTCTTCTCTAATTTGTAAATATCAATATTTAATAAAATAAATAAATATATAAAAATGGAACATTAAAATAAGGGGAACCCAATATTTGGATGTTTTAAATAATTTCATCATGCATTGAAGGAAGTGAGTAATTGAAAATTTCAAAAGAATTACTCTATGGGTAGTAGGTGTTATCCTCACAATGATATCCAATATTTAGTTGGGGTGATTAATGATTAGGGTATTTTAAGAAATATAGGTTCATGACTATAACAAATGGATGATGAGAATTAGGCCAAAAAATCCAATAATTACTATCCGGGAGATGAAGACAATGAGGATGAAAATTTTCTCCTCAATCAAAAATGTTCCTTGACTAGGGAGTTGGTGATGCACCAGAAAACATTTCTTAGTTTTCTATCACGGAGTAGTAGAAATCTAATCCCCACATGGTGATCCTTAATTGGTGAAACAATGAGAACGATCTTCTAGATGGTATTACATACACTAATGCTGAGACAACCATTGTAGTTTCAACATTTAAATAAATCCTTCTACTACTCTATGAAAATGAAAATGATTTCGGTCTCTTGATTGAATTTGAGTATCTCTTAGCTTCCCATGAGTCCAAGGTTTTGGGATTCGGTTCCTGATGGAAAACTTATGGGTTGGAAAGAGTTAGTGACATTCCATTTCCATGGTGTTTTTATCAAGGTTTATTATTGAGGATGTTATATTCTTTATATTTAATAGGCCTTTGAATGTTAATATTATCATATAAATATAGATAACAATGTTTTTAATTACTCTTGTATTCAATTATAAATTTATACACCACTCATCCCAATGATAGGGAATACTACATTATAATAAAACATGACGAATCTATTCCCTCTAATTTCAATTCAAAAATATTAATTTTAATATCAATGTAAAATTTAAAAGTTCTTTTAATAAAATCAACATTGAAATCCAAAATATCATCCTCATTTTGAAAAATTATAGAAATCCAACTAATTAACTTTAATACTAACCAATTAATTTTAAAATCGTATTTATATTATAAAAAACTAATGAATAGTATCCTAATAAATCATAGGGAAACATTTTTATTTGTTTTTAAAAATGATTATCACCATAGAAAAACATGTTACCCTTTATTTGAAATCAATTACTTACAAAATATTTACCCATTAAAAAAAACGTAGAAAATAAAACAATGAATAAATTTTCAAATTTCCCTAGAAAACTGAATCAGTATTTTAAAATAAATATCTTTCTATTTTAATAAAAAGTTTCAAACATTTAATAGCATCCAACCTACTTTGAGAATATTTACTCAACTATTATGTAGTATAATATTCATAACAATTTACCTATATAAATTTACATTTATATAAATATATATATATACATATATTATTTGAAATCAATTTTTATAATAGATAATATGGCCATAGAATATTCTATTTTTTTTTTTAAAATTATTATAATATTTAAAATATTTTCAACACTGAAAACACCGTTCAAATTTGATTTCTATATCCATCAAAAGAAGTAAATATTCATCAATGATTGCCTCTACCATTCCAAAACCCAATAATCATTAATATAATTTCTAATTCTATTTGTTTCTATGTTTAACCCAATGGAAGAACTAACATGGTTTACATCCCATCTATCCTAAAATTTTCATTGATATCAACCCTTAGAAGATAAAACCAAATTAGAGAGAATTGAGCACCAAATTAATTCACCTTTTTATGGTGTTATATTATTTTTGGTGAAGTCTCAGTGGTTTGATTTTTCAAATGTTTATGTTTTAGTTCATGGGAGGGAAGTTTTACTATTATAGCAATATAGTTTAAAATATAGTGTGTTTATTCATGGTTACTTTAAATTTCAAGGATTATGTTGAATTACATAAGGATTTTATGATACCAATATATTAGGGCCATTAAATAATTAATATAGTGATATATTGATGACCATTTTATATAATTACATCATATAAATTCCTAATTAGATCGAACTTATAACTTCCTATTTATCTCGAGCCTTGTATCTTATTATCCATTTTTGTAAATAAATGTTTTCCGTTATATAATTGGAACATTTTTTGGTCTATTATTTTTACATGGTATCAAAGCCTAGAAACAATAAAAGTCTCCCTTTGTCCCTCCCTCTAGAATAGTGGCTTTTAGATTCCTATTTGTCTCTATTATTCTTTATATATCTATTTTTCTAAAATATATCTTACATGATCTTTGAAGATATTTTGTTTTATTTGATATTTAATTTTTAATTCATCATTATCCAATCAAATATTGAACATACGACTTTTTCTAGACAATATTTTCCAAAAATCATTTTCAGGATAACCATTTTTAAACCTATATTGACATATTTTTTAGGTCTAGGAATTCCATGAAATCCATATAACTAAAATAATAATATCATTTACCACAGTTTTGAAATCATCAACAGTTGAGATTTTTATGTGGGATGAACATCGCATTTGATGGATGTTTATCATCACCAGTACCATTGTTTTGAAATTAGTGAAATGAGATAGATTATGATCTAGTTTGAAATATAATTTTTGAATGCTTAAATAATGAGGTTATGGATCTATCTGAGATAGATCTATTTGAATATGTATATAAAATTTATTTTTTCATTAGTTGAAATTTTTTATTTTTTATTTATATTGAGTTTTAAATCAGGATATTCATCTCTATAAATAGAGTTTCAACATTATTAATGGGGAACAAGGGCCTACAGGGGGAACTTCGGGAACCCTAGGAGAATCATTCTTTCAGAGAAGATGGTGGAGGCTAGGCAGATCCCTCGCCCCCCCCCCCCCCCGGGTAGGGGAGGGGTCACCGAAGTTCCGACCCTTCTCTAATCCGGACCTGCTTCCTCCTTTCCCAAAGGCAGA
This sequence comes from Viscum album, assembly GCA_963277665.1. Lineage (NCBI taxonomy): Eukaryota > Viridiplantae > Streptophyta > Magnoliopsida > Santalales > Viscaceae > Viscum > Viscum album. Next base: position 90,175 of record CAUJRU010000322.1, read on the forward strand.
GCTATGCCCCAAAGTCCCGAAGCTCTTCGATGGTACTCCGAACATTCGGATTTCAGCAAAAGTATTTATGGAAACATCTGCGCTTCTGAAGCTCACATTGGTGGCACAGTTCAAGTGGAGAAGACCTTTAGTTGACTCCTTCGACCGCTTCATCTTCGACGCCTGGGATTTTCAAGATATAGAGATAGTGGTATTACATTAAAATCAACATATTATGATTCTCTTCGCATCTGAGGAGGACCTCGTCAATTCCCGGGCGAGGGATCCCCACTGCTGCAATGGCCTTCAGTTCATTCTCTTCTGATTGACGTTTGACTTCCACATGAAACATTATTCTCCCGTTATTGAAATTTGGGTTAGTTTCCCTAATTTTTCATGACATTTAAAAAATCCTTATATTATAAGGATGCTAGGTAATATGGTCGGTAGGTATCTGTGTTCAGATAGCTGCATTGCATTGGTTTGTCACCTTGTGAATCCTTGATTCTGTGTCAAGATTGATGCATCTAGAGTTCCGTTCGATTTTTTTTGGATCACGGTTGTAGAGGAGTACTGATGCATACAACGCGTGGTTTATGAGAGTTGGACCGATTATTGATGTTCATGTGTTCGGATGGGTCATGCCATGGATGTATCTTTTCAGGAGCATCCTTCGAAGGTGGACAGGGGACCTCAAAATCAATTGACGGCTGGTCGGGTGGTGCTGGATCCATCCAGAAGGGCAGCACCCGTTCAGAGCGAGTCTTTGTAAAATTTTTAGGAGTTTGGATCGGTACATAGATAATTAAGAGGGGCTATTTGCGCTGGCAAAGATAGGATACCTCATTTGAATGTAGAGATGAATTCTATAAATAAAGCAGTGGAATGCATCCTGGAGATTGGTGAGGGCTAGGGTATGGGGAAGGAAGTTGCGAACCAACAATGCAATCTGAAGGTATCTGATGTGTTCAAGAAGGTGCAGACGGACCTTGCGAGTCCCTCCAACTCTTCATATGGTGAGGGCTCGTCATGTAGGACCCCAATTAGCCTGGGCAGTAGGTTTGAAGGACTCGTGGTGGTAGGTTCAGAAGATGAGGCGCCTGTTGCGGTTGACGGAAAGGAGATTACCAGGAAAAACATTTATGGCCTAAGCATGGAAGTTGGGAAAATAGATCATGACTTCCAAGATTGATCTACTAGAAATGGGGCGAAGGAACACATTGAAGGCAGTAAGAGCTCATCTGTAGGGGAGCCCAGTCTGCGGAGTACTTGGAGAAATAAGAGGAGGATGGGTAGGAAGGAGTACTCCTCCTTACCTCCTCCTATGAATACTCGGTCAGCCAAAAAGAAGTTGGAGGAGAAGTTGGACAGTTAGGTCAGGTGCCAACGAGAACCACTTGGCAAATCTGAACTAATATTGGAGTTGTTTAAAATCTTGGATGTTGAGGTGATAGAGATGGTGTTATTTCTCAATGCCTTGGAAGAAGAAACGACCAAGATGATGGGTTGGGACATCGAAGTGAATCTTAATGAGGACCAATATATTTGGATTGACAAACAGGATTTGATCCTGGTTGGGGGCTTCAATAATGGGATATTCAGACTCGAGGGGTATATCCAAGTCTGGGATAGGCTGACTTCTTCACTTGAAGTCCTGATAAGGGGAGATCTGTATACTCAGGTATCCGATATATCCTAGAGATTGTTTAGGGATACAGTATCAGGATGTATTCAATTGTTTTTCAACGATACTGCTTAACTAGATTCTATTTTATGTTTGCGTGCTCACATTTTCATGAGATGATAGGTTATGGGGAAGTTCTTCTTTAGTTTTTGTGTCCCGGGGTGGTTTTGAAGATTTCAACCCCAGAAATTATATGGTCTTTCCTTATATGTGGTTTAGAGAAAAAGATTGTCACTACTGCATGTCTCTTTGAGCGTAAGATTGAGAGGGTATGGAATTTCCATTGGTTCCATGCCCATGTATCTTTGCACTGTATTGTTTGATGTGTTTACATGCTTTGGTTGAGGCCTTTTAATGCTAAGTTGCTGGGAAGAGACGGGACCAGTCTTTGCTTGGGGTTCTTTTTCTGTTTTTTTTGCTGTTATTTTGGTTGTTTGATGGACTTGAGGTTTCTCACATTCCCTTAAAAGTGACTTGATAAAATAATAAAAAATAATCTTCAGCAGGAAAGTGGAACAGTTTCTTGACCTAATATTTTAAAATATTATTAATGGTAGATTTGAGTTTTTGGATAGAGATTGATAGGAAATTTTTATCATATGTAGGGCACTCTTGATGTTTGATGATTAAAACAAAAGGTTCCTAGAGTCTGGGTCATCACAACCATGTTTTTCATCATTTCTAAATTCTGTAAATACATAAGTGTTATTAAATTACAAATATGTTTTATTTAAGTGGCATGTACTGGGGAACATATGAGGAGGCTCCCTAACAAACTACCACTTCGACTCATCATTAGATCACCTCAAACCTTGTAATCAATCAATAAGTCTCAAATTTACCTCTAGGTAAACTCTTGGTCAACATGCATCACCCATTTTCAGCCATGCGGGTCTTCTTCAGACCCATCTATCTCAAATAAAAATTTTCAAAGATCTAATGATACCAAACATCTATATGTTTCAACCTTCCATTAAAAGTGGGATTCTTTACCAAAAAATAGCACTTTGATTATCAAAAAATAAAACATACCTATCATAATTGAAATTTAACTATCAAATAAATGTTTTCATTTTCAACAATTATTTTCATAACTCATTTGTTGATATATACTCCACCTCTATGGTATATAAAGAAACATATATATACAGTCTAGAATTTCAAGATAATCCCCTCATACAATAGTGATCAAATAGCCTGAAGAGGACTTCCTGAAATCTATATCTCCAACCATATGTGATTTTATAAATCCAAAAATAATTGGTTCACCATTACAGAATCACAATCTCATATTAGAAGTACCATAAGTACAATAATATATATACTTTACACCTATACAATGATCTCCAACTAGATTAGTTAAAAAATTATTGAACACACCAACTCCATGATCTATATCTGCTCAAGTACATACATTTAAATACATAAAAAACAAAAAAAATGAATAAGGTATGTGCTACATCCCCTCTCTCACTTCAACAGTAGAAGGTCACTAACTAGTACCACATATAAAATGAAAATTAAAGAGGTGTAAAAAACAATTTCTATCTGTCCATATAAAATCTATGATGAACCATCTCAATATCTCTCTCTAGTGATAACAACAATTTCTTTGCATTTCAATCCTGAGAAATTGACATACTATGACTATATCATGATGGCCTTAGGTATTTCATCACAAAATACTGAAAAAGATCAATCTCTAATATGTCAATTCAAGAATCATCATGACCTAAAATGGGCATATCATCAACATACATAAACAATATAATAAAATCAACATTAGTAAATATTTTAACAAAAACACAATGATCAAAAGATGTATTTCTGATATGTTGATAATAATTAATAGATTAAAACTTCATTTACCACTTCGCTAGACCATTATTCAAATCATAAATAAACATCTTTAATGTAGAGACATAATTATTTTAACCTATTTCAAGAAAATACCAAGGGATGCTCCATAGGATTTTTCTCCTCTAAATATAATTGGATGAAAGATGCCTTCACATCCATCTGCATAATCTATAGATCCAAACTAATTGCCAAACAAAGAATACCCCGAATAGAAGACATTTTGACTAAATGTGATAAAATATCATCAAAATAAATAACGTTCTTATGATGAAATACTTAGATAAAAAAACATTCCTTGTATCATGGAATAGAACAAGATTTTTTATTTTTAATGTGATATATCCATAAATTTTTCAAATCACTCTTACCTATGGGAAACATTACCCTCATAAAAGTATTATTTTCATACAATGATCTAATCATGACATCTATTTCCACTACCTATTTTTCATTCTGATCAAAATATATCATCTCATCGAAAAATTATGGTAGTCCCCCTATAGTGAGGATTAAATACCAATTAGGTGAATACCAAGTAGAAATAGTATGTTGTTGATATAATCTTCACAGAAAAATGGTATGTTCATTAATAACCCCTGGAATGAGATAAAAAAAGGTGAATTAGAAACATCACCTCCAACTTGTTCACCCTAAATATCACCCTCCACATCAACATGATTATCAGAATCAATATTTAATGGTAAAAGTGAATTAGAAACTAGCTCAAGACCATCAAATCCATCAAAAGTTAAAGTAGAATACTTTTCTTCCTTATCATCATCTATAATACATTGATCCAATTTAGAAATTCCCTCATGAATTATGAATAGTTTCTTCAAATCCATATCATAGAACCTATATCCATACTCATCGTATATATATGCAACAAAAATAAAATATCATTAATTAGAATCCATTTTGGACATCTCATCTCTATGAACAGGAACAGATGCCTTAAAACCAAAAACATGTAAATGATTATACTTGATCTCTTTTCCATTCATATATATGTTGGGAGTATCTATCTCCAAAGAAAACATTGTTGATAAATTGAAAATATAAGCCTTAGTAATTAAATAATCACCTCAAAAATTGTCTAGTAAACATTCCTTATAAAATAAAACAATGTATTCATTCCAGTAAAGCCTTTTTCATCCACATAACAACACCATTTAGATGTGGTGTATTAAGAGGTGTCTTAAGATTCCAAATACCCTCTAACTTACAATACTGATCAATCAAACCATAATAAATTCCCTAATTTTTAGTATGAATATATTTCAACTTCTTATGAGAATCCCTCTTATCCAAAATCTAAAATTTATTAAAAACTATGAGCACATCACTTTTGTAATTTAAAACATAATCCCAATGTTATATGGGCGTTCATTGATAAAAGTCATAAAAATAAATAATTCCATAAAATTTATTAGATTTTGATGGTTGAAATATATTATAATGCACTAATTCATGTACTTGTCACTTCTTATTCAAACGACAACTAGTGATAGTCAACCAGATCTATTTTACAACCATACAGTGGTCGTATGTGTCCAATTTAACACCATTCAATCCTGTATGAAAAGTTTTCTTTTCCAAACAATAATGTCCTTTCTATCTAATGTGATTGAGCTTCATTTGTTATATCATCGAATGAAAACTCCCCTCAATAACACAAGCGGTATCATAAGAAATAAAATCCATAGTCCACTACAAACATGATGACTTCTTCCATCGAGATTCAATCATGGATCTATTGAAAAAGTTCAATTTTCCATCAACAAAAATATTGATAAATTCTTCACCATAAAGAACACTTGTTCAAATAATATTCAGAAGAAACTCATGGGTAGGTTGAAGATTCATCAAAATCAGATTACTTCTTGTGTTGGTCTCTAAAAAAATAGTCTTAATGCCTACAACATTAGCATGACCTTCATTATATATCATTAAAATCCTATCTTTTTCATGGTTTTATGATGTAAAGAATGCCTTCCTTAGTGTCACATCAAAACATGAACCACTATTAATAACCCAACAAGAATCATCAGAATAAATATTAATGGATTCAATAACAATCGCATGATAACCGATGTATGTCGGTGACCTGATAATCTCTATCACCAATTATTATTCTATTGATTTTCTTACATTATATTTTCAATTTTAAACTAATATAAAAATTTATTTATATTTATTTTCATACCACTATTATGACATTCAAACTCCCTTCTTTGGACAATATTTTCTTATGCCTTTTCTCATACCATGACTACTCTATCCTTGATTTGTTTCCCAAACGCTCTCTCTGATATATGTTAATGAAATAATTGAATAATATTTCTCCTTATTATATCTCATGAATAATTCATTAAATACAATATACTTAATCAAAATGAATGTTACAGTACCATTATGAGTAGATGAGGTTAGAGTTACACATAAATTCTCCAAAGAATTTTGTAAAATATTAAGAAGCAAAAGCGCTAAAACCTCATTGTCAAAATTAATACCCATAACCTAAAATTAATAAAATCATCCTTGATATTCACTAAAATATCTGGAAATAGATGAAACTTATTTTTACCACAATTAGTCAATTGCTTTAGTTGAAAAAAAATTCTATCTTGGATTCATAAGTAATCTCATGATTCTCCCTCAAAGTTCTAGCATGATAGATGTTGAAAATATGGTTCATCACTTTTTCATTGACCCACTAATGAATGAAACCACAAACAATCACATTCTCAAAATCCAATTCATCATTATACATTTTTTCTCTATTTTGAGTATTAACACTAGAAGATATATTTTCTTGATGAAAATCAGATCCTTCATTTTTAATCTACATATATGGTATTTGGTACCACTAAAAAATATCTTCCAAATGTAGTTATCATTCATAAAATATCTAAAAAATAAACCCAATGATACTGGATGTTTGGAAATAAAACAAGCGGTGAATGTGAAAGAAACACTGAAGTGAAGACGTAGTGTAAATAATTTTATATTCCCATAGAACAATAAAAGAAATTAAACCGAATGCACAATATCAAAATATATGTGAATAAATAGGGACACCAAATATTTTAATGGGGAAAACCCAAAAGAGAAAAACCACATGACCTAGTCAATAATGAATAATCTACTAATAATCAATAGTACAATGGAGAGAACCCAAAATTTGAGTGGGAGATGTAAAATAATATAGATAAAATTGTGGTTCTAAGGTATAAGGAATATATTATTTTATGGAAGCCTCAAATGAAGAAATTGAGCTAATAATGAATATTAAATAGACATGACTATGAAAAGTAGTTATTATTTGTCAGAATAAATGGTAGAGATGGAAAGAAAATGGATCATATTAAATACCATGATAGATGAAAAACCATTAGATCTGGAGAAATTTTCTGGATGAAGATAAGAAAAGCAGAGGTTATAAACCTAACTACACTACTCACCATTGAGAATAGTTAAACATTCCTATAATAGAGAGATACTTACACCCCTTGAGACATAAAAAATGTACACCTCTCAATGATATATAACACCCCTGATTTTATATATATTTCATATTTTTTTAATGTGGATCATGTTGGAGTCTATATGAGGAGGAACTCCAACAAAGACTAAAGGGGAAACCATATGGACTAGGTGAATTCGTGATAGTTCTTAGGAGGATGATATATTTCCAACCCCACTGGCAGGCCTTCTATTTTTTCTAAATTCATGTCTCCTGCCAATAAAATGAATCCATGAAGGTTGTTTATATTAGAGTATTGGATGTTTTCTTCATACTAAGACTCTAGGTACCATCACATGGTTTTCCCATACTCCCTTCATTCCTCCCTTACTAGTTCACAATGTTCTAGTGGATCCGACATTGAGCAATGGCTCCCATATACAAAATGGATTTCAGGATCAGAGGTTCATGATGATATGAAGTAGTTAGGATTGAACACATTAGAGAAAACCCTAGAAGAGAAAATAGAGAATGTACAAATCATGATAGAAGATATAATATGATTAGATACAATTCCCCGAACCCAATTTCCCAGAGTCAGTGCATTTTTTTTAAATTTCCATTATCATAAGAAATCAAATCTCAAAAGGCCGATCGGTTTTGTATCATTTGAAATACTAGATAAAAACATTAGTTTTACATTATATCTTTAAATAAAATCATCCTAGAATCTCCTTTGAAAACACTCATATTCCATAGACTATCCCTTTAGGTCAATCATAATATATTTCTTCACATCATGTTGATATGTGAATCATAAGAAAGTGTTGAGCCCAGATGCTCAATAAGGGTAAAAAATACAGCAGAATCTATCATATATAAGAATAACATTTTTTGTCAACGTATGAAATTGATACAAACTCATTTTAAACATTATATTTATCATACTATCAAAAGAATAAATCAAATAACTTCATTAAAATATTCACAATGATATTCTACTAGTGGAATAATCACATGTAGTATCAAAAACTAATCTCATAATGAGGGAATTCATAACACCAAACAATATAACCATATTATCAAGGCCTAATTCCAAGACCATACTTATAAGGGTAAGATGTTAGTCAAAACCGAAAATATTTTGTCTCATGATAGCAATTGATGTATCGAGGGGCGTTAATTAACTGGTCCCCAACACATATGGATTTCATTAATAGGTCCCCAACCAGGAACATACTATGTCCAATGCATTCCTCATGTGAAAAGGGAGAAACATAACTAATATAAACATTCGTATTAAAAATATCATAAGAAATGTTAATAAATTAACAATAAATCATGAATGGTATCAAAATAGACCATCCACAGTCAAACATATCATAAACCCATCAATATAATATGGAATATTGTGTCATAATAAATCAACCTCATTTAAGCATAAAATCCAACATAGAATGCTCTCATAGATGTAAAACCTGTAATATAATCTATAAAACTCTCTGAGATAAATATACCTTTTGAAATCATTTAAAATCCATGAAATTATAATATAATAAATTAATTTTAAAAATAACCTTGTAAGATAGTATGTGAAGCTTCAAAACATTAAGGCCTCATGATAGAGGAAATAACCGCTCATGTCGTATAAGTTAAAAAAACAATATTTACTTAATATGTCAAGAATATCATAAATTACCTCATTGGGAAAACGATGGAATGAATTGCCTAAAAATGTTTTATAAAAAGTCAAACATGCATAAAAATGACCTTAAAAATAATCAATGATATTTTGAAATAAATTTTATGAAACATGGAGATGCATGATAAAGATGTCACAGTAGATACTATAGTATAAACAACCTCGAATAATAATGAGATTGTGAAATTAACCCTTACATTGTACTTTAATAATGTAAAGGGTGTTCTAAAATACTAAATAATGGTTAAACCATGTTGAAAAATTATAAAAAGATAATATACATATTTATTATATCATATATGATCATTTAGGAAATATTTTACACTATCCATGTTATTTGGATGAACCTAATATTTTTTGTACATTTATATCATTTAATGAAATTTTATTTATTTTAAAATCTCATTTATGTAAATTTTGACACTATTTAATACATGATTTATGTTAATGTCATAAAAACATGATTCCATCAAAAAAACCCTCATTAACTCATTCCTTACACTTCAATATCATCCGAAAAATTCATTTATTTTATATAATATTTAAAAACATATTTATTTTAATATTATTAATATCATTTAATTGAATATTCCATTAATAAATTAATTACTACATTACCATTGTGTCACCATTTAATTTAATTAATTATTTCCTAAAATTACCATTATGTATATAAAAATTTCTCTTAATATATACTATTTATAGTCTCCCACGTCACTTATATAACCTCATAATAAAAATTATATAGTTATTAAAATTTGAATAGGACATTTTTAACTCCTCTTTTAATAAAATATTATAATTGTCTTAATCTAACACAAGTGGATTAAAATAGCCATATTTCTTACCAAATGTTGATTTTGGTTGAAAAAACCAATACAATTAAATTATGACATGTGTTATGAAAATTTATTATTATTATAATATTATATTTATGTTAAATTAAACAATTTATATTTAACAGTGGTAAATAAAATTGAAATGTTACTATTCACCAAAAATTAGTTTAATCATATAAGACCAATATTTTTATATGTATTACAACCATGTCTATATGCTTTTTTAAATTCAATTCATAGATTCATTAATATTACGTTTAATGCTAGTCTATTAGATGTGGCTAGAAATAGGGTAAAATAGACTTTCAAGATTTCAATAATTTTTTTATCTAATTCTATCAAAAAAAGATTCCAATGACCTAATTAGATTAATATATATATTATTTATCTATTTTTACATTAAAATGAATTTAAATTGAAATAATTAGTTAAATGAAAATGTCATTTTTAACATCAACTCATTATATTTCAATGTTCATCAAAAATAAAAATGTTTTAGAAAAATACCAAAAATTAACCCAAAGATAATTCAGTTATTCCAAATTCAAAAATGAAGTCTATTTTAAAAAATAAAATTTATAAATTTAATAATTTGGTTGATACTATTCATATTCAATCTATAAATTTCTAGTTTGATAGGTCATCGTTTTCTTAAACACAGTGTTCTGTGCAACGTAAGATATTACATTATTTAAAGAGAAATGTGCCATGTAAGCTTGGGGTATTACATTCTTCCCTCCATCAAATAATATCATCCTCATATTTTATACAATAACACTTCATAAAAATATTTGGATGGTTCTTCATCATATGTTCTCTAGGTTACCACATCACCTCTTCCATTTTATTGTTTCCCAAAAGAAAATTTACCAATCGAGTCGTCTGATTTATCGGCACTTGTTCTCCAGTAAAGGGAATCTTTATATTCTCTTCAAAATTAAATAGATTGGGTTCCAGTTATATTTCATCCTAGTTGAGTACATGGGTTGGTTCTGAAAAGTATTTCCCTAATAGTGATACAGGAACACATCATGCATTTGGAGAGACTTGGTAGCTGTGCAAAACAGTATGCTATAGCTCCAATTTGTTCTAGAATTTCAAAAGGTCTGATTTACTTAGGACATAACTTACCTATAGAGACCTGAACATGATGTACATGGAAATTACATTACTTTTGAGTAATACATAATACATAATAAAAAAAGACACCAAAGTACCATAATAATTTAGTGTCTTTGGAAACTAGGAACATAATCTTCTGATCTTGGTGAAAGATCTTCAACATCTACCTTAAAGATCATACACTTCTTATTTCTTACCTAAAACCTTTCGTTATATCTTGGGGAAAAGAAAAAATATAAAGGTTGAGCTCAAATGCTTAGTAATGTTAAGCATAGAGAAAATAAAACAAACCATATACATTTGATCTTCAAAACATGAACATTAAGTTTACACATCAAAATCTTGAGTTGTGAAATAAATTTTGGTTGTACCTAAGGAATAGGTCATAAAGGAAAATAAATCATGATAAAATTTCATGGGAATGAAAATTTTAATTTTGTAAAACCATTAAAAACCCGATATGATTTCCATAGTATCCAAGGCATTGCTGCCGAGACCATCTTAGTGGATAAAGTCCATTTCTGAATTGATTTCACTCCTCGTTCAAGTCGTGTATCATTGAACTGGATAATCATAACATTCCAGCCATGTCTATCTCATGAGATATAAATATTTACCCAATTAATTAGAGAGAGATATAGGTCCCACCAATCTCATAATGAAATCATTCTTTCATGTGCCACAACATAATCATAAATCATTCATCATAACCCAACGAATAAAATGGGTTTCATAAACATCATACCATCCAAACATAATCATATAAAACCAATTGATATCATTTAATCAGAAGAGAATTTAAACCATGTAAATCATAGAGACATTATACTTGAAACATAATCATACTAAATAATGTCATCTTAGATGGAAAATAGTTTTGACAAAACAATTGAAATGAATTCTTGAGGAATATATCCTTTCTAATTCCAAATCAATTTCTTTTCACAAAATACCATTCAATTTTTAAATAAATATATTTTGTTAAAAATAGTCTGGAAATTTTTTAGAGTATGATTCATGAATATAAGGTGTTATGAAACAGTAAAAAGCTGTTCATGTCGTATAAGTTTAAAAAAACATTCTCCTCGTACTTTTGCCAGAAAAGTCAAAAAGTTCAACGTATGGTAAAACAGAGAAAGATTACTTCCATAACACAAAGTAAAAGTAAAAGAGGGATAAAAATTACTTTAAACAAACATGTATGAATATTAACCACTTAATGAAAGATATTTTTATGGACATGGATTAAAAATATAACCATAGTATAAGCAATCTCGGACAAAAAATGAGATTTGAAAAATTATCCCTTACCTTATGTATGATATGCTTCATTTGTATCTGAACCTCCTGTTAATGATTTAAATAATGTCATTAACTTATTAAAGAATCATATTCATTGTTATGATATCATATATGGTCCACTTATAACTTTATATTACCCGTTTTTTTGTAAATTCCATGTTAAAGCAGCGTTTTGGGTAAAATTGTTTTATTTATCATACGTGTTTCGACTTGTTGATCTTGATGTAATTATTTATATCCTGATTTACATAATTCCAGAATGTAAAACATGATTTATATATAATATATATTCATCATATAAATATATATTATAGATCGATAAATAGAATGAAATACACTGTTCATGGAGATGGTAAGTCATACGAACGCATGAACACGGTTTTCGTTCCCTAATTTAATTGAATGGAATTAGGTAAATGAAACATATATGTACATAAATCCAGTATCATTATTATGTTATATCATTCATTATTATTTATTATATATACATTATAATCATACTTGAATGTTTAATCATGGAAAATGTATTTCATCGCGTTCGTGGGGACGGTATTCCATACGTACGCACGAGCGATGATATCGTTCCCATTATTATTGAATAGAAACTGAGTGGGTGATATAATATCTAATAATAAGTATGATGTTATAATAACAATATATAGTTATTCTTTACACCATTATAACTATCCATGTAAGGTTGTGGTGGAAAAAATGATTACACCACGGCGTGTAGAGGGTATTCTGTACGTATGCACGAGCGATGATTTCATTTTCCGTAGGATGGATAGAAGGTGAAATGGTGTTGTCTAAGATTTATAATAACATATCAGTATATTAGTGATACGGATGTTATTACTTTATAATGAAAAAACTAAAGAAGAAAAAGTTGAAGAAAGAATGAAACTGGAAAGGGTCGGCAGAAGAGATTACCTCTTCTTCGACGCACCTCCTTTAGGCTTCCTCTTAAGGGACTAGAGTTGGTCTTTTGAGAATACCAGAACCACCAAAATGTTTCTAGGTTACTGGAGAAGAGAAATGGGTAGGGTTCAGCAGAGCATGATGGCTAAAAGTTGTTTAAAGAAGAGACGGAGGAGGTGCCGTTTTATAAGGGAGGAGAGGGGCATCTTTGGAAATCTCAAAAATATTAATTTATAATAAATCATAATCCACTTAAAAACCTCCAAAAATAACTCATATTAAATTATTATATGATATATGGTTTTAATATCAGCAACCGAGAAAATTTAGTAATTTTGGAAATTTATTTTATACCTTATCAACTCGATTTATCATTATTTAATCTATTTAATTTTGTTTGTGGTATTGAGACTCTAAATTTTAAATTGTTATAATTAATTACTTATGCATTGTGAATTATCCATAATTATATGATTTAGGACATTTTAGACCAAATAAATTTTAATTTATAATTTTTAAATATTTTTGTGATTTTTAAACAATTTTATATTATGTTATCTGTATAAAATAACAATTGTGTCAATTTTGACACTATTCATTAATTTGAATTTAAATAAAATCCACACAAAATATATGTTCGAAATAAAATCATTAATAGATTCATAGAACGAAATATTAATCATTAAAATTATTTCATCACATTAAATAGTTCATATAATATTTATTTTAATATTTTTAAAACCATTTAATTGATATTTCAATCAATAAAATAATTTCAACATCACTATTGTGTCACCTTTAATAATAATTATTTAATAACTAAAAACTCTAAATAAATTCACATGATGTAGTTAATTTTATTAGCTTTATTTATACTATTCATGATCGATGATTCATGAATTTTATCACTAAATTTAAATTATTATACTTATAAGATTTAAGAGAGTGACATGTTGTCACTTTCTTTGGTATTAATAATGATTAAATTATTTTCAAAGTCAAAATTCCATAAAATAAATTTATTACTACCCATAGGTGATTAGAGTCGACTTTTAATCATCCAATAGGATTTTAGAAGGTGTTAGGGTAAAATTATTGTCTTATTTTTACCATTAATTAACTGATTTACCTTTACCTGCAGTAAATAAAAATTACCGTAGTTACTATTCATAATATAAAAAAAATAAAAGTAACCTGTTAATATAATTTGGACCCACTGAATTCCAATATGGAATCAATTTTTCAAAATTCAAAACACATATATTGCAATAATTAATTTAAAATTAATTTCATTGTTAAGAAAACGGGTTTTAAATGTTAAAACATTGCCAAAGATTGAAATGTTTTTACCTATGAATTAAATGTAAAATAAATTGTTATGAAATAAATTATATTAAATCGTAAAAATATATTCTATTTATACTTTAAAAAGATTCAATATTATAATATAACCATATAAATTATTACGATGAAAAAAGTTGTTTTTAATTAAAATATAGCGTGTTTTTACTATTTATTAAAATATGAAAGTTATCTGAATAATATGAAAAATTTATCCAAAGTAAATTTTTATATCCTGATTCCAAAAAATAATTTTATTTTGTCAAATTGATCTTATAAACAGGAAAATAAACTATATTAAACGTGACTGCGCCATCAAAAGTGGGCAAAACTGCATTTTTTAAAATACTTATTTTACCCGAACAATTTATTTTGTTCACATCACATGTTCTAGAAAATTTTTAATATGAATAATAATTTTATAAAATTAAAAATTTAGTTAATACTATTCATAAATACTATTCCATAACAATATTATAACAATATATCATTGTTTAGTAAAACTCGGTATTGCGTACAACACACGCTATCGAGGAATGTTGTGATTGCGTGTAATGAAAGCCAAGTCAGGGTTACATGTAGTTCATACTCCTTGGTTGTTGAATATAACATAATACAACCATATTTAATTTATACATTGAATATATATATATATATATATATATATATACTCAATGTTGCGTAGAATAACTACTATCAAACGAACTTGCAATTGTGTGTAACACGATCCAAAAATAGTGTTTCTTATACTGCAAGCTAATATGGTGTTGCGTATAGTGCAAGAAAATATTAGTGTAGCATACAATAGAAGATATGAAATAAATTAAAAAGAATATATCTCATAAAATTTCGGGGTGTTACATTCTACCCCCTTAAAATTAATTTTTCCCTCTAAATTCATCGGGGTTATAAATGGTTTACTACATGAGAGTTTCTTTCATCGAAAATCCACATCGTAAAAAGGAATACTAAAACATAATTTTAAAAAGGAACATTAGAAACAAAATGGATACCCAAAGTGACTCATCACTTGGGTTCCCATATAAGAGTATATAGGTGAAAATATGGATATGGAAGAGAAATCTAACTGTCACGTTCTGATGGAGAGTGGTAGAGAACATGGCTATGAAAAAACCAATGATCATAAATCCATAAAATTGTGATGTTCTAAGGTACCATCTGAATCATCGTATATGTGGGATGTATGACATCATTTTTGGTTTTCACGATCATTTACCAAATGTAGAATAATTTTTGAATCAAAAGAAATACTTACATGATTTTGGTACAATATCATCGTTTCTTGTGCCTCGAACAATTTCCCCTTCTTCCCTTAATGAAATGAAGTTGAATTTTTCATTCGTGAAGTGTCAGTAGATCATGTGATTGAATAATAGGTCATTCCATATTCCTCAATCACATGTTATTAAAAATACATAAGTCCACCTATGCTGAGATTAATCACAAATGGTTCCTAAAAAATGGAGTTACACATCATCTATCATCATGGTTAATAAAATAAAACTAGTTTCTACTAATCATGGACATCTTGTAGGCCTGTGGTAGGAAATAAAGGCATGTCATACTTCAGTTGTGGTTCCAATTCTTGCATCCTTGTCCGACACGATTGATTGTCGCCCGTCCTGCATGTTTTCCTTTTTCTAAAACTATTCTTTCATAACATTCCAGAAATAATATTGAAAAACTTATTGTCTTAAACAATACTATCTTATGTTCAAGATAATCTATTCCTATCTTTATGCTTATCCAAAATACTTATTTCCGAACTCATAGTATAAAATAAAATTAATACTTGAAAGGTCACATAATAAGCAAGTGAATACCATCATTTATCCCCCATATATCATAAGATATATATTTTTAATTGCATTCCAAACATGTGAATACCTTAATAATTCATTCTCTTGAAACATATATTATCATACTACCATAGTGAAATCATAAATTCTATCAAAAGGTAACTCTTTCAACATACCAAAATCCCAAAAATTATATATACTCAAACCATGATATCACTTTTTCATTATCAATCATGAGCTCATTAATACTATCAAATATTTCATTATCTCCTTATCCCATCTTTATGTGCATATTATGTTCTTTTCAAAAATATCTGAATAATCTTTCATGGTTACCGGTACCATTCAACATAAACATTAAAAAAAATAAGGAAAAACTATACTGTAACCATCCTTAGATATCCCTTTATTCCATAGTACCATGAGATTACTTATACAACATTCCTCTTGATAAACATGTAATCATTCAACTACCTTCTAAAACCATTGACAGATCTTGAACAATTCATTCATCTCACATACCATTAGTAGTTTTTTCATCATCATCAATATAAATACTACCCATGTGACCATGTTGATTCTCTTCAATGAGACATTCCCTTATGGTATTGGTTCTCATAATGCCCGTACATTCCACATTTAAAATATTTAACTGTTGTTGATTTCCTAGCAATAACATTATCATTGTCCATGGTGTCAACTGAACCATTTCCTTTACAGTTACTGGTTTTGTGTCCTTTTTTTCACACCCAAATCATCCTTTAGTTCCTTTAAAACTTTCTCCCTGATGCCCCTTACCACATAATTTACATCATGGAAATTGAACTTTCTTTCCTCTATGATCATCCTAAAACTCCATCTTTCTCTTATTAGCTGAGTAAGGAAACATACCAAAGTTGAGATTATTGATCATATTATGAGCTTTCTGATTAGGAATAATAATGATATGTGGACCTCCAGATACAATTTCATTTTCTTTCTCATGAATAATATCATTCCATTGTCCATCATATCCTCCATTATCAAAAATCTTCCTACTTCCATCCATTTTCTAAAATCCCCATCAAATTGTGTGAGAGGAAAAAATCAAAATCAAGGGGGATTACCATCAATATATAACCTCTTACATTTAATTCTAATATCGTTACCATAATTTTAGGACTATATCCTATACTTATAATTATCCTTAGAGACATCCCTAGACATACCTTATAAATATCTCTAGGAATCTCACTAAAGTTTTCGCATCCTAGTTTCCAAAGATTGGCTAAACCTTTCCTATGAAACCAACTGTAGCAGTCTGGAATTACTTCATGTGGACTATAATTGATACCTATGAGGGAACTCCATGGGTGGCAGCACCTCATGGGTAGGATACACCACCATCACCAATGGCAGGCATTCCCTCATGAAGCCCATGGGCGGAGAGCCATGCTTCTTCCAATGCTCACATGTGAGAGTTCCCAAGGATCGGATTCATTCCAACCTCCTTTCCCTCTGATACCAACTATATAAACCCAAACATGACATACATGGACATTAGATTACTTTTTCGAAATACTTAATAAATAAAAAAAGAAGACACCAAAAGCCCGTAATAGTTTAGTGTCTTTGGAAACTCGGAACATAGTCTTCTAATATTGGTGAAAGATCATCAACATCTTCCATAAAGAACGTCCCCTTTTATTCTTACCTAAAACTTTCCTTTCTATCCAAGGTAATATAAAACATATAAAGGGTGAGATAAAAGGCTCAGTACGGGGATGAATGGGGAAAAAATCTCACCATATACATTTTAACTTCAAAACATGAACATAATGTTTACACATCAATATTTTGAGTTGTGAAATATATATTGGCAGTACGTAAGGCATAAGTCATAAAGGAACATCAATCATGATAAAATAGCCTAGGAATAAAACATTTAATTATGGAAAACATTAATCACATGATATGATTTCCATAGTATCCAAGGCATTGCTGCCAGTACCATCTTAGTGGACAAAGTCCCTTTCTGAATGGAGTTCACTCCTCGTTCCAGTCCTGTATCACTGAACTGGATTAACATACCATTCCAGCCATGTCTATCTAATGAGACATAAATTATTACCAAATGCTTTTTAGGGAGATATAGGTCTCACCCATCTCATAATGAAATCATTCTTACATGTGCCACAACATAAACATAAATCATTCATCATAACCCAAAGAATAAAATGGGTTTCATAATCATCAACCCATCATAACATAATCCATAAAAAACAAATTTATATCATTTCATCATAAGAGAAGTGAAACCATGTAAATCATAGATACATTATACTTGAAATATAATCATACTAAATAATGTCATCTTAGATGGAAAATATTTTGACAAAACACTTGAAATGAATTCTTGAGAAAAATATCTTTTCTTATTCAAAATCATTTTCTTTTCACAAAATCCCATTCAATTTTAAAAGAAAATTATTTTTTTGATCATAGTCATGAAATCATGTAGATTAAGCTTCATTAAAATAAGGTGTTATGAAACTGTAAAAATATGTTCATGCTGTATAAGTTAAAAAAATATTCTCCTCGTACTTTTGCTGGAAAAGTAAAAAAGTATCATGTATGGTAAACAAGAGATAGATTCCTTACATAACACAAAGTAAAAGTCAAATAGGGATAAAACTGACATTAAACATACATTTAATAATATTAACCACTTTATGAAAAACATTTTTATGGACATGGATGAAAAATATAACCCTAGTATAAGCAATATCTGACAAAAAATGAGATTTTCAAAATTATCCCTTACCTTATGTCTGATATGCTTCGTTTGTATCCGAACCTCCTGTATAATGATTTAAATAATGTCATTGACTAATTAGAGATTCATATCCATTGTTATGATATAATATATGGTTCAATTATAACATTATATTACCCGTTCTTTTTTAAATTTTATGTTAAAGCAGCGTTTTGGGTAAAATCGTTTCATTTATCGTACGCGTTTCGACTTGTTGTTTTTAAAATTATTACTTATATCCTGATTTACCTAATTCTAGAAGTTAAAACATTATTTATATATAATATATATTCATCATATAAATATATATTATATATCATTAAATGGAATGAAATACACCGTTCATGAAGACGGTAAGCCGTACGTACGCATGAACGCTGCTTTCATTTCCTTATTGAATTGAATGGAATTATGTAAATGAAACATATATGTAAATAAATACAGTGTAATATTTATGTTACATATTTAATTATTATTTATTATATATACTTTAAAATCATACTTGAATGGTTAATCATGGATAAATGAATCTCATCGCGTTCGTGGAGACGCTATTCCGTACGTAGGTACGAGCGATGATATAGTTCACATAATTATTGAATATAATTGGAGTGGGTGATATAATATATAAGAATAATTATGATGTTATAATAACTATATATAGTTAATCTTTACACCATTATACCCATCCATGTAAGGTGGTGGTGGAAAAACTGATTACACCATGGCGTGGAGACGGTATTCCGTACGTACGCACGCACGGTGATTTCGTTTCCGTAGGATGGATAGAATGTGAAATGGGGTTGTTTCATATTTATATTAACATATCAGTATATTAGTGATACTGATGTTATTACTTTATAATGAAACATCTAATATAGAAGAAGTTTAAGAAGAAAGAAACTTGAAAGAATCGGTAGAAGAGAATACCTCTTCTTCGACGTACCTCCTTTAAGCTTCCTCTTAAGGAAATAGAGTTGGTCTTTTGAGAAGACCATAACCTCCAAAATGTTGATAGGTAAGTGGATAAATGAAATTGAAAGGTTTTGTCCGATCTTGAGGGCTCAAATTTGTGTAGATAAGAGTGGTAGTAGGTGCCCTTTTATAAGGGAGGAGAGGGGCACCTTTGGAAATATCAAAAATATTAATTTATAATAAATCAAAACCCACTTAAAAACCTCAAAAAAATAACTCATATTTTAATATTAGATGATATAGATTTGTAATATAATCAACCAATAAAATTTAGTCATGTTGGAAGTTTATTTTAAACCTTATCAACATGATTTATCCTTATTTAATCTATTTAATTTTGTTTGTGGTAATAAAATTCTAAATTCTAAATTGTTATTAATAATTACTAATGTGTTGTGAATTTTCCATAATTGGATTATTTATGACAGTTTAGAAAATATAAATTTTAATTTATAATTTATAATTTTTTTTTTTAATTTTTAATAAATTTTGTATTATGTTATTTTTATAAAATAACCATTGTTTTAATTTTGACACTATTCATTTATTTGAATTTAAATAAAATACACACAGAAGATATGTTCAAAATAAAATATTTAATAGATTTATAACATGGAATATGAATCTATAAAATTATTGGAGCACATTAAATAGTTCATATAATATTTATTTTAATATTTTTATAACCATTTATTTGATATTTCAATCAAAAAAATAATTTCAACATCAATATTGTGTCACCATTAATGATAATTATATAATCCATAAAAATTCTAAATAAATTCAGATGATGTATATAAGTTTATTATCTTTCTTTATAATATTTATGTTTGATGATTCATAATGTTTATCACTAAAGTAAAAATATTATACTTATAAGATTAAAGAGAGTGACATGTTCTCACTTTATTTTGTTTTAATAATAATTAAATTATTTTCATGGTCAAAAGTCCATGAAATTAATTTATTCCGAACCTTAGGTGATAAGGATTGACCTTTAGTCATCCCATATAATTTTGGTAGGTTTTAGGGTAAATTTATAATCATATATTTACCCTTAATTACCTGATTTACCGTTAATTGTGGTAAATAAAAATTATCCTAGTTACTATTCATAATATCAAAAAAATAAAAGTAACCTATTAACATAATTTGACCAACTGAATTAAAATATGGAATCCATTTTTCAAAATTCAAAACATAGAAGTTTCCGTAAATAATTTAAAATTAATCTCATTGTTATGAAAACGGGTTTTAAAAGTTAAAACATTGCCAAATATTGAAATGTATTTACATCTGAATTCAATGTAAAATTAATGGTAATTAAATAAATTATATTAAATGGTAAAAATATATTCTATTTATACATTAAAAACATTCAATATTATAGTTTATCCATATAAATTATTGCGATGAAAAAAGTTGTTTTTAATTAAAATATAGCTTGTTTTTACTATTCATTAAAATATGAATGTTATGCGAATAATATGAAAAATTTATCCAAAGTAAATTTTAATATCCTGATTCCAATGAAGAATTTAATTTTGTCAAATTGAACTTATAGACATGTCCAAAAACTAGATTTAAAGTTGGTGTGTCATCAAAATGCTGCAAAACTGCATTTTTTGAAAAATACTTATTTTACCCGAAAAATTTATTTTGTTCAAATACCTTGTTCTAGAAAATATGTAAGATAAATAATAATGTTATAAAATTCAAAATTTATTTAATAATATTTATAACGTCTAGTCCAAAATAATATTATAACAATATATCGTTGTTTAGTAAAACCCGGTATTGCATACAACATACACTATCGAGGAATGTCGCGATTGCCTGTAATGAAAGCCAAGTCAGGGTTGCGTGTAGTTCAAATTCTTTGGTTGTTGTGTATAACATAAGCCAACAATATTTCATTTATACATTGAATATATATATATATACTCAATGTTGCGTAGAATAACTACTATCAAGCAAACTTGAAATTGTGTGCAACACGATCCAAGAATAGTGTTGCCTATACTGCAAGCTAAATGTTGTTGCATATAGTGCAAGATAATCTTGGTGTAGCGTACAACAGAAGATATGAATGAAATTAAAAATAATATATCTCATAAAATCTTGGGGTGTTACATTACACTTTTTATTGAATCTAATTACACCCTTTTATGGAGATACCTTCAAGAAAAAATAATCACCCATTTGAAATTTCAAAACCTTCCTTTGGTTATCAGCATAGCCCTTTTGCCTAATTTGAGCTATTTTGATATGGGGTTGAATAATCATCACCTTTTTTGTCATTTCTTCAACATGTTTTAGGATTACAAGTTTTCTTTCACCAACATCATCCAAAAAAATTGTCATACAACATATCTTTCCATATATTTCTTCATATGGTGCCATATGAATACTTGAATAGAAGATATTATTATAAGAAAATTATTTGAACGGTAAATATTAAACTCACATACCTTGAAATTCATGTGATAAATATCATGACATGTATTCTAATGTTTTAATAGTCTGTTCTGATTGTCTATCAGTTTGGGGTGGTAGGTAATGCTCAAATGAAGCTCAGTATCTTGGGACTTCTAAAGGCTATTCCAGAATTATGATGTAAAACAGGGTCTTGATCGGAAACAATTGATAGGCTTACACCATGAAGTCATAAAACATCATTAATATATATTCTTGCTAAATGTTCAAGTGGTAAATAATCTCTTATGGCATGAATGTGTGTTTATTTGGTTAGACGATCAACAATAATCCATATCGCATCATTCCTACTGGTAGTATTTTGTGGCCCCATGAAAAATCCCATCGTAATATCATCCCATTTCCACACTGGTATAGGAATAGGTCGCATGAATCCTTTAGAATTTTGTCATCTAGCCTTCACATGTTGAAAACCCAAAAATTTTGACACATAATCAACAATCTCCCTCTTCATGTTGTCCCACAAAAAATGTTCATTCAAATCTCTATACATCTTATTGATTCCAAGGAATATAGAGAAATTGGTGCTATTATCATCAACCATTAAATCAAATTTTAGCTCAGGTATATAGACTACAGGAAAAACTATTTTTTGTGATGGGTTATTTGTGACGGGAATAAATGTTGTCTCAAATAGTCTTTCAAAGAGGTTATTTGTGACTGGAAAATCAGCCTGTCACAAATAACTAATTTTTTTTGATGGGCCTAGGTTCCTCGTCACAAAAATGAATGCATGGATTGCTCACCAAACCTTGTAAAAGGGTATTTGCAACGGGTAAGGACCGCCCATCGCAACTAGTTCGACCACTTTAGGGTATTTGTGAGGGGTCCCGTCGAAAATAACTGGCGGTGGTAAAATCCTAATTGCGATGGGATGCTCTCCCATCGAAAATAGTGTGTCAATAGGTTAATTGTTGGGACGGGTACCTTCGCAAATAACCTTTCAACCACCAACATTAACTAGTGCTTCCGAAGTTATTTACAGCTGGTCCCATCGCAAATAGTCTCGTCCCAACTAATCTAACCAATATATACCCTCAATCCTTTTATTCCATCCTCCTAAATTTCTTCTTTCTCTGCTTCTCTAAACTATAATTTTAGAGTGAAAATTTCCAAGAGTTAGCTTTTTTACGAAGATGTTTTGAAGCCATCTAAAATTATAAGAGATCAAGTTTAAAGGTATTTATGTTTTATTTAATTTAGTATTTTTTCTTTATATTAATTCTAATTATTGTTGATTAGTTGTAATTAAGTTAGATTTAAATTTTTTTGTCATCAGTACTTATTTTTAATAATAAAATTAAATTTTTAGTACTTATTCTTAGTAATTAATAATAATTAATAATTAGGAACGATAATTAGTAATGTATATAAATAATTAGTGGTTATTAGTAACTTGTAGATGTATTTTGCAGTAATTAATAGTTATTAACACTAATTAGAAATAATTAGACAAAATAGAAATAATTAGGAAAAAAAGTAATAAATATTTACAATTAGTAATAAATACTAATAATTAGTAATAAATACTAATAATTATTAATAAATACTAATAATTAGTAATAAATAATAATAATTAGTAATACTTAGTAATAAATACTAATAAAAAGTAATAATTAGTAATAAATAGTAATAAATAGTAATAAATATTAACAAATAGCAATAATTAGTAATAAATACTAATAATTAGTAATAAATACTATTAATTATTAATAATTAGTAATAATTAGTAATAAATAGTAATAATTAGTACTAAATAATAATAATTAGTGATAAATACTAATAATTTGTAATACATAGTAATAATTAGTAATAATTAGTAATAAATAAAATAAATACTAATTATTAGTAATAAATACTAACAACTATTAATATACAGTAACAGTTAGTAATATATAGTAATAATTAGTAATAAATAGTAATAATTAGTAACAATTAGTAATAAATGCTAATAAATAGTAATAAATAGTAATAAATAGTAATAAATAGTAATAAATTGTAATAAATAGTAATAATTATTTATAAATACTAATAATTAGTAATAAATAATAATAATTAGTAATACTTAGTAATAATTATTAACAATTATTAAAAAATAGTAATAATTAGTGACAAATATAAATAATTAGTAATATATATTAATAAATCATAATAAATAGTAATATTTAGTAATAATTACTAATAAATAGTTAGAAATACAATAAATAGTAAGAAATGGTATTAATTAGTTATAAATAGTAATAAATAGTAAAAATTTGTAAAAATTTGTAATAATTATTAATAATTAGTAATAATGAGTAATAATCATTAATAATCGGTAATAATTAATAATAATTAGTAATAATTAGTAATAATCAGTAATAATTACTAATAATTTATAATAATTAGTAATAAATAGTAATAATTTTCAATTAATAGTAATAATTAGTAATAATTAGTAATAATTTGTAATAAATTGTTATAATTTGTAATAATTAGTAATAATTAGTAAAAATTAATAATAATTAGTGATAATTAGTAATAAATAGTAATAATTAGTAACAATTAGTAATTAAAAGCAATATATAGTAATAAATAGGAATAATTAGCAATAAATTGAAATAAATAGCAATAATTAGCAATAATTAGAAATAATTATTATAAATTATCAATAATTCGGATTAATTATCAATAATTAGGATTAATTCGGAACAATTAGGATCAATTAGCAATAATTATGTATAATTACCAATAAGTAGGATTAATTAAGAATAATTAGTTATAATTAGTATTAATTATCAATAATTATGATTAATTAGGAATAGTTAGGAATAGTTAAGAGTAGTTAGGATTTGTTATAATTATTTAGAAATAGTTAGGTATTGGAATGATTAATTAGCATTAGTTAGGATATGTTAGGATTAGTTAGGATTTTTTAGGATTACTTTGGATTAATTATGAATAATTTGTAATAATTAGGATACATTATCAATAATTGGAAACAAATAGAAATAATTAGAAATAATTGGCAATAATTAGAAATATTTTGCAATAATTATAAATATTAATCAATAATCAGCAATAATTAGCAATAATTAGTAATAATTAACAATAATTAAGAATAAAATCAATTGTAATAAATTTTAATAACTTCGTACAATTTCTAGTGGATTAGTGGCACTCATTTTTCTCAACGATTCTTCTCCTTTTAACTATGACCGAATCAAATAATTTTGAATAATATGCTTCTACGTATACATATCCATTTTCCTATGCATGAGTTTAAATGTACATTCATTGGACCACATTTTTCAAAATGTTTCCAAGCGGTGATAGTTCCAAGAAGATGATTCATCAAAAAGGGGGCTCAGTTGTCAAACACCTCATTTACTTGCATCTTACTCACACTGAAATCACAATGAAGAATCTGGCCAGAGGTATGAAAATTCATTCTTGTATGCATGAGAATGAATTTTTGTACCTCAGAGAAGATTTTACATTATGATTTTAGTTTGAGATAGTTGTAAGTAAATGAACCATTGAACAGAAGAGTAGTAGTCAACCCACTAAAAATATTTTGGCCCGTAATTAATGGTAATTATTATGAAGTAGTTGTAATTATTTATCTTCTTTTTTTGGATATTGTTTTTATAATTTATAATTATTCAAAAATAGTAATGATTTAATATTTTGTAGAAAAATATGGATCATGGAAGTTAATAAAAGTCATTATTAGATGATCATGCTTGGATAAAACAGCACAGAAATACAAACAGTTCTGGTTTAGATGCTGAATATATTGAGGGTGTTGATGGTTTCTTATCATTTGCATCAACAAAACCAGAATTTGTTTCAAAAGGAACAATTAAGTTTCCTGGTCAAAAATATTCTCTATGAATGTTTAACACATTTGACAAGGATGGGTGGCATCTCTTGTAGATTGGTTTTCAAAAAAATTATTTTTTTGGTATCAAAACGGTGAATGGAATTCTATAGAAGTTACTAATATCTGGATCCTAGATCCATCACAGTTTCAAAATTTAGTACCTGATGTTCCAGATCCATCTGTTCAAAATACTGATACTCATGGTGATATCGATTTAACTCCTGAGTTGGCGCCATCAAAATTTTATGAGTTGTTGAGGTCTACTGAGTATGTATTATATCCTAGTTAGAGGATAACAAAAGTAGAAGCGGTTACAAAATTTATGGCTATTATATCAGAAAATGCAATGTCAAACAACTGTATTGATCAGATATTTTTTTGGTTAAAACACTATTACCTGAAGGAAATGTGTTGCTTGAAAATTATTATGAGAGAAAGAGGATAGTTCATAATCACGACCTTAGCTATCAGATGATTCATGCATGTGAAAATGATGGCATCTTATATTCTGGTGAAAATGAGTCATTGGATAGTTTCCCCACACGTGGAAAATCATGGTATAAAGAAGCTCAACCAGTGAAGTCTGGATCGATTTTTGTAAAAATTGAGATATTTCCCCCTAACACCTAGGTTGCAGCGTTGTATTATGTCTCAGAACACAACACCAATGATGTCATGGCACAAAACCAAGATTTATAATGATAAAAGCTTAAATCATCATTCTATTGTTGATTCATGGAAGAATTTTGACCGACTGCATCCATATTTTTCTTTTGAATCCCAAAATGTGAGATTGGGTCTTTCTACTAAAGGTTTCTGTCCATTTGGTTATTATGGTAGTCAGTATTCATGTTGGCCAGTCTTTATAACTCTGTAAAATTTACCTCCATGGATGTTGATGAATGAGCCCTATATTGTTTTGACATTATAAATTCTATGAAATCTGAAAAATAATATTGATGTTAAATTGAAACCATTTATTTATGAGTTAAATTCATTGTGGAGTAATGGTCCTAGTACCTATGATGTAGTTGCGAAAAAAATTTAATATTAAAATCTGCATTGATGTGGATGATTAGTGACTTCCTGTCATGTGGCATGTTATCTGGCTAGAGTACACATGGTCCAAAATCTTGTCCTTACTGTAGGAAAGACAAAAATTCTATATGCTCGTCAATGTAAAAAACCCTTTCTATTTTGACTGTCATTGCATATTTCTTCCAAACAATCATCCTTTTTGGAGGAAAAAATATATCATTTCAAAAAAGGCACAATTGACTGGGATGAACCTCCAAAAATGAATTTGTACAAAGTAACAATCAGTTGTATTTTCATTACATCCCATCACATTTGGGCCAACAGTAAACCAACAGAATATTCATGGATTTGGTAAAGAACATAATTGGATAAAACAGTGCATTTTTTGGATCTTCCATATTGGTCTGATTTGTTGGTCCTCCATATGTTGGATGTCAGGCATATTGAGAATAACTGTTTTGAAAATTTATTTCATACAGATTTGGATACACAAGGTATGACCAAAGATAATTAAATGGCATAATTAGATCTTGCACTAATTTAGAGATGACCGAAATTTAAACTATTTCAAAATGTTAGACCATAGATGTTAATAAATCCATAAGCGGATTATACACTAACTAAAGATAGTTTTTTATTATTTTGTCAGTGGATTAGAGATTTGTGACTTCGAGATGACTATGCTTCGAATATGGGTAGAGGAGTTAAGAATGGTCATATTTCTGGATTAAAAATTCATAATTATCATGTTATAATGGAAATAATTATACCGATTGGATTTAGAGATTATTTGAATTCTATGATTTGGGATTCGATAATAGACAAATAATATTTTCTTCGAGGCATTTGTGTCGTGACAAAAGACTATGATGCACTAAGAAAACTAGAAGAACATGTTGTTGTAATTATATGTAAACTGGAAAAAATATTCCCTCCAACATTTATTAACTCAATGGAAAATCTGATATTACATTTTACACATGATTCTAAATGTGGAGGTCTAGTATCGTTTCGATGGATGTACCCACTCATGAGATGCATAAAGAAATTGAACAAAAAAGTAGGCAACACAGCATCAGTTGAAGGCTCAATTTCTAAAGCGTATTTAAAAGAAGAAATTAATTTTTTTCTATAATTATTTTGAATCTGAATATCTCTTAAAATACAACCTCATGGGAAAAAACGATGGGAAATGGGAAATCAATTATCAGTTTTTAATCAACCCGAAATTGTCTTCGGTGGAGTTCATGAATGATGATTTCAAATGATGATCACCACAGAGCTCATACATATGTTCTTCAAATTCTAAAGAAATGAAATCACTTATACTGTGAGTGATTTTATCACTTATTCAATAAATTATGTTAGAGTAATTAAAAAAAATTTGTAGGTTATATGATAATCACATCAAGAAAGATATTCCACAAATTACTGTAGTTATTCTTGAAGAAAACTGACAAAATTTTTTCACAATGGTTTCAAAAACTGGTGACAAATATTATTGATGGATTAATAAATTAATTCAGTTTACTATTTATTATATTGATATTTGATTTTCAAATTTTCATGTCTCTCAACATGTTGTTAAAATTGATAAGCGACTGTGTATATTGATTAACCCACCATTAAAAATGGTTAAATATTATAAATCATATGTGGTGAATGGTTTTAAAATTCATACTCATGCATATGGGGAATCAAAAAAAAACAATGAATAGTGTAGTTTTCATGAGAGGATTTCATCATTGAGAAAATGAAGTTGTCTTTATGGCATGTTTGATGAAATTAATGAATTGTGTTATCTAGGGAAAAATTACACAGCAATGTTAAAATGTATGTGGTTGGATACTGAGGTATGATTGCATGTTCATCTGATTCATAGAATTGTTGATATTATAAATAAAAGACTTATTGAAGTAAATGAACCATTTTTACAGGCTCAACATGCATATCAAATATATTACACAAAGTATTGTGCTACTTCAAAATACTTGAGTGATTTTTGGAGCATAATTAAAATTAATTCTTATGAAAATTATTTTACTCAAACTGAACGTGGTTTCGATGAAGTACAATGAATTGAAATTTTTCAAGAGACTACTAAAAATCCATCTTTATTACAAAGAGATATGAATATCAAGGATATCTCCCCACAATTATGGTTCGATGGTGACGATGTTGTAAATGATTTGACAAACGAATTTGAAATTGAAAGAGATGATGAAACTGAAACTCATATGGATATTGATGATGTCGATGATGAATATTTATACATTGAAATATTCAAAAATGGATATGATGATGAAGGTTAACTTCGAAATAGTTAGATGATTGTTATAATCATAACTAATATATATCTATATGTAATTTTTATTTTCAAATATCTGCGAATAATAATCATTTTTTGTTTCATATGGATCGTGAGCAGTTGCATGAGTTGGAGGAGGATGATCTACCTCTATTTGAGGTGGATTTGTGATCATTTGTACCTTAACCTACTAGAGGGTTAGGGGGTATGCGAAGGGGGTGCGGTCATGCACGATTGATGATTCCTAAACCTATCCCTGAGCGACGTCCACATTTTGCTTCGATCAATGCCCACAAAGGTATGGTAACATGTGTATTTTAGTTAGCCTTCATTAATTTATTTATATACTAATAGTTTGATTATTTATTATTTTTCTATAGTTTTTCGCATGTAGCTGTTGGATTGGGTAGTGCTATCTTGTGAAATTATGTTTGTCAACAATGGATCACATGGGAACAGATTCCCATTGATCTGAATCTCAGAATGTTAAATCATTGTTTGGTACGTAAATGGGTAATTTTTATTTATAAATTTATTTCATTAATAACTTGATATTATAAATTATTATTATGGTTAATGGTATCCAATCGATGGTAGAATTTGTGACGCTATCCATGAGGCATGTCATGTGTCTATGAGTGAGTGTTTCCGTTAGTTTTTGCAAAATTTGAGAAGGACATATATTAATAATGTAGGGGTGACAGTATCAGAGGAGTGGTGTAGAGCCCACCGACCAAAGTACATTTAATCTCACATTTGGGATAGAATATGTTCACACTAGTTGAGTGGTGGATTTTAGAGGAGATTTTCATTGGGCCTGCAGAACCGATGGAGGTAGGAGGTGACACATTGAGCAGGTAGTCATACATTTAGTAAACATAGAGATCATTTGGTAAGTATCGTTTTAAAATATTTATATAACAGTAAATATAAATAATTTATTTTATATTCATATAGGCAGTCGAGCAACCCGATATTACAGATTACAACGTTTATGGGAGGATGTACAGTGATCTAGCCACTCGAGAGATTATAGGTGATTGCCAACATCATATTGTGGTCAGTATTATTTTTTTCAGTTTCAAAAATTAACATCATATAATATTTTCACTATTTAATTTTCAAATTTGAACTGAAGGAGTTATATAACGCTGCGACCACTCAGACACGGGTTGAGAGTCGGGCTGAGATGGCTGATCAGACTAGTGCCAACCATTTCTACAAGACAACATGGATGCACGCAACCCAGTATGCCTTCGAGAAGGGCCGAGTAGATGTTATTGGCTCTCATTTTCCTCATGGGACTTATTATGGTATTGTTGTGATGTCGGCGTCAAGGTCGAGTGGAGATCATGGAGAGGAATCATCTTTTGTCTCATAGTATCAGGAGAAGTTGTGAGCTCAGACTGAGCTTATAGAGAGTTTGTAGAAGCAGTAGGAAGAGATGTGTCAGTAGTAGTAGCAGATGGAGGAAGAGATACATCAACAGTAGTAGTAGTAAATGTAACAGTACTAGTAGAAAATGCATCGATGGAAGTAGAAATTGCAGTTGTATGACAAGGACATGCATCGATGGTAGCATCCGCATCACGAGTAGATAGAGTACATGTGTCGTCTGACTCATAATTTTGGGATGGAGTTTCCTCCATAATCTCCAATATCTCCCCCAGCTCCTCAAGAAGACTATCCCATAGTGATTATTTTGTTATGTTAAATACATTTGAATTCAACATTTTTTAATATGAACTATTTACATTTTATTCTTTTATATTGGTGCGAATATTACATAATTTAAAATTTTCTTATTATATTATTATTTTATATTAGTATTATATTTTTTTAATGTAGTTTTATTTTACTAACAATAGTATTTTATGATTTTGTTATATGTTTTCGATAATATTGATAATTTTAATATTTTTTTTATTTTTTTAATAATTTTAATATTATTTTTTCAGTAATCATAATTTTATTAATTTTATCGTTTTATGAAGTATTTGTGATGGGGCCTTTTGTAACGAGATGTTGTAAAAAATAGATTATATATATATATATATTATTTAAAACCTATTTGTGATGGGCCCATCGAGAAAGGTTTACGTATATGTAACATATATAAACAGAGAACTATTTTCAATGGGATGCTGGGTTTGTCACAACTACTTTTTATGACGTGATGACGAGCCTGTCACAACTACTTTTAACGACTGGAATGTTGAAACATGTTCTTGTATATATAATGTATTTAATCGAAGATCTATTTGCAACGGGACCGCTTTCCATCATAACTATTATTTTTTTGGGACGGTCTTGTTGCAAAAAAATATAAGTTGTGATGCCGATTTCCGCAGCGGGCTATTTACGATGGGCCCCCATCACCAGTAAGTTTTTGTGGCGAGATCCCATTGAATATACCCCGTTGAAAATATCCCATTTTCCACTAGTGATCGGTAACACAAATCCTATTCATAAATTTCAAAATTCCATCTTTATAAATGAAGTCAATCAATTTCCTATCATTCACAACATTAATTTTCTTTTGAAAGTTATCATCATCAATATGAGAACATTTTTTTATTCCAGTAAATATGGTTTAGAAACCATTTGAAAAAGTAATGATGTTTCACCTACCATGATAATTCCCATATCCATTTTTATTAGATCCATGATCATATGATCCCCTTAAACTCTCATCATGTTCAAAAATCCATTATACTTCCTACAAAGATAATCTTCTATCTTATTTACGTTCCCTAGGTGGCAGTGTATTGTGAAATCATAATCCTTGAGTAGCTAAAGCCATCTAATTTTTTTCATGTTGAGTTCTTTCTATGAGAAAATTTATTTCAAACTCTTGGGATCAATATATTTTTCACATCTTTCACACTTGAGATAGTGTCTCCATATCTATAGGGAAAATATTACTGAAGCTAACTCAATATCATGAGATGTGTAGTTTTTTTCATCAATTATTAATTACCTTGATAAATAACCAATAACTCTAGAATTCATCATAATCAATCAATCGAGTCCTTTCCTTGATGTATCACTATTAATCACAAACCCATCATTCCCAGATCATCATGTTATGATTGGATAATTGACTAATTTTCAATTAAATTATTCAAAAAATTCTTCAAAATCTTTTTTCAAACGAATTTAATTCCTTTATGTGTGAGATATGATAATGGGTTAGCCAATCTGAATTTTTTTAGATGAAATGATCTTAGTATCCTTCTAAACCAATAAAACCAGGTTCCTTAGTTATGTTCATCAATGCTCGACTATTCATTGATTTCCTCTTTATTAGAATGATTAACCAACATTCCATTCTTCGAGTCAATATGTCCATAAAAATAAATTTATTAATGATAGAATTGACACTTCAAAAATTTACCCAATAATTCTTCCCTTATGAGAGTATCAAGAACTGTTCTCAAGTGATTCTCTTGGTCTTCATATCTTTTAGAATATATCTGAATATTATCAATGAATACCA
The DNA here is from genome assembly GCA_963277665.1 of Viscum album. NCBI lineage: Eukaryota > Viridiplantae > Streptophyta > Magnoliopsida > Santalales > Viscaceae > Viscum > Viscum album. The sequence continues at coordinate 123,183 of CAUJRU010000322.1, forward strand.
AAACAAAATCATAATGATATTAGTTCAACACCATGATCATGAGATACATAAAAACTGCGGATGCATTAGTCAATCCAAATATCATTACTATAAATTCATAATCACCATACCTTGCCTGAAAAGTTGTCTTCAGAATTTCATCCATTTTCACTCATAACTAATGATATCCAAAATGAAGGCGAATCTTCAAAAAGAATTGATCTCCTTTAATGTGATCGAATAAATCATCGATACGAGGTAGAGGATAATTGTTCATTATTGTAATGACATTAGTTTCCCTATAATCTATACACAGTCTCATGGATCCATATTTCTTCTTGACAAAGAGATTATGGGCTCCCCATAGATATAAAATAGGTCAAATAAATCCCTTTTTTCCAAAATCATCATGTTTTTTCTTGAACTCAACCAATTCTATAGTACACATTCTATAAGGATTCTTTGATATTTGTCTTTCATTAGGGATTAAATCAATACAAAACTCAACTTCATGCTCTTCGGGGAGCCCAGGTTAATCTTTTGAAAAAAAACCAATTTATTACTTTATAATATGTATATACTCAATTTTAAAATTCCCTTTATCATCCATAGATGTTATTGTCTCATCCTCCCCTATAGTCTCATTTAGTAAAGATAACTGGGGTTGAATTTGTTACGAATCATGTGATGAAATTTTTTATTTAATGATAAGGAATTCTTAGTCTTCCACACAGATCATAACTTCTTTCTTCTTGTAATAAATTTTTGCATCATATTTTTAAATCCAATATATACTAAGGATAATATCAATGTAAATCATAGGTATGAAGAAAAGCTCAGAATCTAATGTATTATTATGTTTCATAAAGGTAATTAGAAGGCATATATTTTTTGTAACGAGGATTCCCTTAAGAGTTTTGACTGATTACTACTTTGTTAAATCAAAATAAGAATTTTTAATTTTCTTAGAAAATGGAAAAGATATTAAAGAATGCAATGATCCTGAATCAAATAACCCATTGGATATGTTTTAGTAGACAATTAAAGAACATGCTACCACATAACTATGAACATCAACCCCAAAGGTTGTGATCACATAATCCTAACCTTTCTCCCTTGGATTTTTTTATGTGGAAAATATATTTAACTCTCTTGAAAATCATTTTCATAATGTCCCATTTATTTATAATTGTATCATTTATCATTAAAAACATCATTCTTCTCATTTCAATCATTATATTGGTAGACTTTTTTCACCAAACTTGTAAGAAACTCCCATTCCCTTTAGGCATGTATCATGGTGTTTCTTCTATAATATTCTATAGGGAAAAAATTCATATATTCCATTCTTCACCTTACTTTTTCCAGGGTGTTTAGAGGCCCACTTCTTCTCTTTCATTAACTAAATTTTTTCCCTCGGATTTCGGGGATGACCTCATTTTGATGGGAGGTTCAAACATTCCGATCGGTTTCTAACGGGTTTTTTCGTAGAACCCGAAACATCCAATGATTCCACATCCATTCAGACCTACTTTCCAAAGGTAGGTGCTCATTAGTTTATGGACTGATGAGGTTTAGGAATTTGCATTGGTCGAGAGGATGGGAGGTCGGACTCATCACACCTTTTTGAGGGGAATTATTGTCTACTCCAGGATTCTCTTTATAGATTTATGTAATGTTCGTGAATACTTATTACATTACCAAATATAAAATGAGTTTTCCTTTAGATCTGACAATCAATGATCGATATGTAGGAAATTTAGAGAATCATTTATATGTATTCGAGGTTATTCACTGATAAAGAATCATCTGTATTTGTTAGAGATTCTTAGTCAATGGTATCCTTTGATACGTAAAAGTCTCTTGGTCCTTATGATGACCATACTGGTTTTAACGCCACTCAGTGGGGCACTTGAAGTTTAATGTCATTCAGAGGGACATGAATTATTTCAGAGTTGGGATCGAACCCACATATTGGATACCTACGTATCCTTTGTTTAAAAATGGAATCAGAACCCACGTAGATCGAGTAAGAGAGTATGATGTTTATTATTGATGGATCAAAGAAGGATGTCATAATTACTTTTACACTCTAAGCTCGCATGAGTCTTGCTCGATGTAACAAACAAGAGGTATTGGTAGTAATTAGACAATTGTGCCATGAAATATGCAATCATAAGAAATAATGTGGGGCTTATGTATGTATGACTGCCCAGATAAATGAAGGTTAGGATTTACTTTAGGGATGAAATTTATGAGCAGGGTCCATAAAGGTATATGTGCTTCATGGAGATTTTGAATACTCTAACTTGGGGCTTAATCTTGAAAAGGAGGTCCAAATTAGGAGATGACTTATGATTTGGTTTTACTCCTGAAAATGAATCCCAGATCAATGATAAATTATGACTGGTTAAGAGATATTAAGACTATGGCTTACTCTTGAAAAGGAGGCCCAGGTTAAGATATTTGAAAAAATTAAAGGTCTTAGGGCTTACTCCTGAAGAGGATTCCCATGTTTGAGACTAGGGCTTAATCCTGAAAAGGAATCCCAGGTTAAGAGAATTATTGTTGGGGCATACTCCTAAAGAGGATGTCCAGATTTGGGAATTATGAGTAGGGATTATTCCTAAAAAGGAGGCAAAGGTTAAGGGGTTCTATCATCTTAAAGGATGTGGTTGAATGAATGAAATCCCAATTTTTTTGTGACATAAATATGTGTAAATCACTAGGTTTTGAGAGATATTCCACAGAGTTCCTTTCAGATAAGGAATCTAAATCAAGAAATCATGCCATAAATGGCTTTGAAGAGTGTCTTGAAGAATGAATCTTGAATAGGAGAGGTGGAATGGCTTAAGATGGGTGAAATGGGAAAGAAGGGAACCTAAAAAGGCAGGGGCATGCGAGTCCTGGTAGGCGCGCAGGTACTGCGTGGGCACGCAAGTCCTGGTCGCACAGGTATTCCTGCGTGACACATGGTGTATGTTCGTGACGGTTAACCAGCATGGTAATACTTTAGCAACTCTGGATTAAAGCCTTTATAATCCTCTTGAGGTTCTTCCAGAAGAGGGGTGTGCAAGTTTTATTGAAGGAGTAAGGCGGCGCGCACGTGTGGCCTTTTCCCTTAAGGGCTGGCCACTCAGGCGCACAACTATTGATGAGTTTCAACACTTAGGCCTTCCTCCCCCTCATTAGATCTTCCGTTCTAGGTATGAAATTACCTTAGAAGTGTTTCGGAAGCTTTGAGAAGAGACTAAGGCACCGGGAGCTCAAATATGAGTTTCTGGGAAAAAAATCCTCCTCCATGGGGGGCCCATAGGGTCTATTTAGAGGCAGTAGAAGACCCCGGGCGATTATCACTTAGGTCGCACAAGTCACTTGCGCGACCACTAGGTGGCGCACAAGGGGACTAGCGCGACAATGATAGGACTTGTGCGGCACATGTGATTTTGATCCCTAGTTCATGCCTTTGTCAATGTTTTGATGTTTTCTTCAAAGGATGAATCAATTCATTCTAATTAATTTCCCTTTCCATTCTTTTAAACAATGTGACGAAGAGGAGGGTCAACAAAAGTCCCCCCTAGGAGTTGGATCTGGAGAGAAAAGAGGATTTGAATCTGAGGAAAAGAAGAAAACTAATGGAAAGGTGGTGCGCTAGTCTGGGTGCACAAATGAGCTTCAGGCAGGTAGGGTCTGGCGCGTAGGGGTACAACCTTTAGTCACCCAATGTACGGCGTGCAGGGTTCTGGCCGCGTCTATAAAAAAAGGGCCTCACTTCCGTACAAAGCAATCAGATTTCTAGATTTAAAACCTTCGCGCTCTCACCGCATAGGTCACCTTAGACACGCAGGTTTCTCTGTTTTCCAGTGTTTCCTTGATGGTGCACTGCTGTCAAGGTATCTTGACTTGCATGGTGATACTTGCGCACCAAATACTTGCGCGTCACATCCATACTTGCATGCCAAGTTTTAGACTTGCACTCCTTAATGCCTTTTCCATTTTTTAGAATTCTTTCACAAATTATATGAAAAATCAACTTACTTAAGAGTTAATTATTCATCCTTTGTGCAGATTCAATGGATTCAAGAACTGGAATAGCTGATGAAATGGCTATCAATAGGATTGATGATATGATGAAAATCATTGACAACGATTACTATGATATCTGTGATAGCACTCTCCTAGATTTGGCTAAGTACTTGAAGAAATATCATCTCAATTTCCCACAGAGTATCTACCAGCCTCTATATAGTCAGGGTCATCTACAAGGAGTCAATGTTCTAGATGCAATGAACTATACGCTTGAAATTCACCTGCACTACTACTCCTCTATTTAGGTTATGTTGTGTATTAAGAGAAACAACAATGGTGTGAACATTCAATTTTTTCCTCCATGTCATTTCCTTGCAGATATGAAAATGGAAAACCCATGGGATGAAATGTTTTCTGTTGTCGGTTGGTGGAGAGAAGACAAACATGGAATTAGGGAAATATCTGAAAAGAGTACTCTCTCTAAATGGCTCTTTACTTCAAATGCTTCATTCTCAAATCCATGTATCCATCTTCTAAGTTTCTTGGACAGAAACAGAGTCACTGTTTGATCAGCAGAAAATTTTCTCAATCTGCACTCAAGAACATCCTTTAACAATTGATCTAAGAAGAGCTGGTATCACTGCATCTCTTATAGTATCTAGTTGAATGAATGAATTCATGGTGGTTGCGGATGAAGCTTGGGATTCTATAAATCAAATGAAGAGTTATGTTGAATGCCACTTGTAATTCCTTGGAAATGAGTGGAGACTTGAGTCTTTGGATGTGCTTCTAACCCTTGTTCATCAATGAAAAACACTTTCACATTCACTCATTTTTACCTGCATTCTCTTTTTCTATATGCTTTAAATTTTATCTATGCCAATGGGCCTAGTAAGCATAGTTTGATTTTTACTAGGATTAATGTAAATAAAACTACAAACTTTGAACCTTTTAATTGATCAATATTACCTAAATCATAAAAAAATGTATATTTAGTGAGCTGGGAACTTGACTTTTATTCAGAGTTCTCTTTTCTTTTGTGGGAAGTTTAATGTCATGGACGTTGGACATAAAAAGGATAATGTTTAAGGTCGAAATAGCATTGACCGAAATGGATTAGAATTGACTCGATTCCTTGAATATTCATCTGAAAACATTTTACCATACTCAATTTTGAGTGAAAATATGTAAGATATGACTTAAGAATATTTAAATATGAGGAATAACATGAAAAAGAGATAAAATGCATTAGAAGAAGTAGTTTCCAAGAATGAAGATACCATTATTTAACAAACCCGTTAGGGGGTTGAATTATGCAGGGCCACCTAAGGTCATTGGCTTCATAGTTAAATAAAATAGTATCTTTTGGATAACAATTCTGTTATGTAGACTGTTTATGCATGGCCTCCTATGGGCACGTGCTGCATAGTCAGGCAAAAGAACTCTCAGAAATTTACTTTCCTAGTGCTAAAATCCAATGAACGTGTATGGAGATTCAAATCTTCCAATGTATAGAATTTGTTGAATGGAAAGAGGTACTTGAATATGGATAATATATTTCCAAACAAGATTATCGAAGAACTAAATCGATATCACTCCTACAAAGGTCTGACCCAAACGTTAGGAAGGAGAATATAAACCACAAACTTGAATTCTTTTCAGATCATGAAAAAGGATATTGGACAAATATGTTAAGGATGTCTATTTTTGCGGTTCCCTACATACTGTCATTTCAGAAAAATAAGGACAAAAGAGGCATTCTTCCCAAGAATGAAGTTACCACTATCCGACAAACCCATTAGTGGGTTGAATTATGCAGGTCCACCTAAGGGCATTGGCTGCATTGTCAAATAATAGTATCTTTTGGCTAACAAGTCTGTTATGTAGACTGTTTATGCAAGGCCGCCTATGGGCACGTGCTGCGTAGTCAGGAAAAAGAACTCTCATAAGTTTGACATTTTTGTGACTAGAAGTCATGAAAATTGTTATGAATATCTGAATATATTTAAGGTTAGGATTATGACACATAAAGATGGGTATTTTTCAATGAATACAGATATACACAGATCAATGCAAACCATAATCTTGTTGTGGTTGGGTCCTGAATTGAAATGTTGGACTTCACTAGGTATCCCATAAGGATGAGAATAAAGCCATACATAGTTCTTAAACTATAGTTTAACATAGTGTGGAACAAAAGGATTAGAGATCTTAGTTTAGGTTCATAGATCTTGGACCATTGTAAGAAATACACAGTGTGTGTTTTCATGGGGACTTTTCAGCAAAGGGACTGAAAGTGGAATTTGTTGTTAGTCCCAATGAATTGGGGTTAGATTTTAGGGACACTCTAACATTCCTACGTATCCCATAAGGATGGGAATCAAGACCACGTTGTTCTAGAAATACCCTATGAAAAAATTTGGTTCGTACATGTGAAGGGTGAAAGGGGACTTTAGTACAATGATGGTTTAACCCAAGATAAAAGGTTTGGGCGTTGCCATGTATGCATGTAGACATTGAAATGAAACATTATTGAAAAATCAATGTAAATAATGGTTCCCTCTTAGGTGAGGGTATTAAGGAATATTGTAGTTTATTGTCATACTGGACAAAAGTGTTGTATAGTTTGACGTCGTATAACAAGGAAGAAAGTGAATCAATGTAAAGATATTGATTCAAGGGGCGGTTTCACGAATCAACATCATATGAGATGGAGGTGAACCGATGTGACGAGATTGGTTTTGGGCTTGACCCTTGGGAGGTTGCCTACATACCCATCCTAGAAGGAAAGGATCAATGTACGTGTAGTTCAATTGAAGAATGAATTAATGATCAAGTTGTTATTGGGGACAATGACCATAAAAAATTGATGTTGTTGTGACTTACACATGGTTATCGGCCCAAAGAGAGTGTTATGGTTGAGGTTTTCTCTAAGCTCGCGTGAGTCATACTCGGTGTGAGAAACAAGAGGTAACAACAACCTTAACGATGCATTGTTTAATGTCATGTAGGACATATAAAGGGACTATACAGTTTAAAGTCTTGCAGTTAGGACGATTGGTGCTGCATAGTTTAGTGTCATGTTGCAGGGACAAATTACATTTTAATGTCATGTAGGATGTATCACAGACTTTCTGTACAGTTTAGCATCATGTAGTTAGGACGATGGGGACAATAGAGTTTAACGTCATGTTAGACGAAAGGGGGACTGTGCAGTTTAATTTCATGCAGTGAGGACAAAAGAGTACACCATATAACGTCATGTTGGACGCATTGGGGATTTTTTTTCATAGTTTAGCATCTTGTTGGATGAAAGTGTGAATAGTTTAAGGTCATATGCATGGAACATGGATGGTGCAGTTTAATGTCATGCTGGACAAAAGTGTAGTTTAAGGTCATACAAGACCTTTGATGATTATGTAGTTTAACATCCTTCCGGACGTAAGGTACTTTTGTACAGTTTAGTGTACTGTAGTTATGAAGTGACAATTTAACGTCTTGCTAGATGTAAGGGACATGAAAATAGTTTAGGGTCATATGCATGGACAGTTGATGATGCAGTTTAAGGTCATACAAGACCTAGTTGCAGTTTAAGGTCATACTTGACCATTTAAAGAAATATTTCACAGTTTTATGTCATGTGGGATGAAATTAATACAAATAGTTTATCGTCATATGTATGGACTGTTGTTGTATAGTTTAACGTCATATAGCAAGGACTAAAGAGGGACTTTGCAGTTTAATGTCATGCAGTGAGGACAAATTAGGGAAATATTTTTTTTTCATAGTTTAACGTCGTGTGGGAAGAAATTAATACAAATAGTTTAAGGTCATATGTATGGACCGTTGATTTATAGTTTAATGTCATATAGAAAGGATGAATGAGGTACATTGCAGTTTATACAAAATACTTTTTAAAAAAATCTTGCATTAGTTGGAGTAGTGATGAGTTCTCCATCCAACAAGATTAATGAATAAGCTCCATTGGAGTAGACCCTATGTATTGAATAAGGTCCTTACCATTTTGGCTCAAGCATGGGAGGTTTCTTTCATGGTATCATTGGATTTCTGAGAACTAATACCAATTCTCCCTGAGTGAATGAACGAAGACCAACTTTTTTGTTAAAAGCTCGTGATATTCGATTATGATAGACATCCAAGTGGTGCAAAGTGCACAATCATTTCTCATCTAACTGTTCCAATTCATTCAATCACTTTTGAGATTGTTCATATGTAGATGATTGATCACAAATGGAAACTCTGAGTGAGGGTAGTTGAACTTCAATGGGCAAGACGACTTCCATTACATATACCAATGAATATGGAGTTGACCAAGTTTCAGTGCGGGTGGTAGTCTGATAATCCCATAAAGCATGAAAGAGTTTATCATGCCATTACCTCTTATCATTATCCACCATCTTTTGCAATATATTTGAAAGAGTCTTGTTAAAGGCTTCTATCTTACCGTTGGATGATTCATGATACCGAGATGTATGGTTGGATTTGATGTTGAATTCTTGATAAACCTTCTTCACCTCGGATGAACAGAAATTCGTGACATTGTCCATCTATATGGTATGAGGGACCCCGAATCTGGTAATGATGTTAGACTTCATGAAGCTAACAACGCATTTATAACTGACTTCCTTGAGAGGTATTGCCTCTCCCCAATTGGAAAAGAAGTCAGTAGTAGTAAGAATGTACTTAAACTGCTTGTCCATAGCCGAAGGGTAAGGTCCCACCACATCCATTCCCCATGTGGCAAATGGCCATGAGTATTTAGTTGTATTAAGAAACTCCAGAGGTTGATGAATGAATTTGGCATGTACTTGGCATGAATGACACTTCTTTGTGAAATCGACACAATCTCGTATCATTGAAGGCCAAAAGTATCTAAGACTTCAAATCTGATCAGACAGTCTATGTCCAGACTGGTGGGAACCACAGACTCATGCATGCACTTCTTTCATTAAATCCATTGTCTATTCACCATCAATGCATCTGAAGATAACTCCATCAAAACCACATTTGTAGAGAATTTTCTCTAGGTGATCTGGGATATAATAAAGAGTAAAATTTACCACACGTTGCCAGATTTGTTCTTTCCCAGCTATATCAGGTGGAATTGTTCCGTTTTGAAGGTATTTCCTGATAGGTGACATCAATCCTGCAGTATGACCATACGGTTCAGGAATGAGACAAATTTCATTAATTTCCTCTGTTCTGATTCAAGCATATGGTGAAATTGCACGACGGTGGGCAATAATGATGGTTGTCTCATCTCGATTTGGTTCTGCCAGAGGTGTGGCTATATTAGCCAGTGCTTCAGCTTGAGCATTTTTTGATCATGGGATATAAGAAAATGACGGTTCCAAAGGGAATTCTTCCATTAACTCTCTGACGTAATCATACAAAGGGATTAGTTATTCTTTTCTGATGTCATAATCTCCATTGGCATGTTTGATTACCAGGTCTGAATCACCTTTCACCTTTAAGTGATTCACTTGTGCTTGAAATGCTAATTCCAAGCCTACATTGAGAGCTTGGTATTCTGCTTCATTATTGGTACCACCTTCCCACAATATAAAGGAATAAGGTAACACTTCCTTTTCTGGAGAAATGAGCACAATTCCTAAGCCAACTTTGTTGAATTTAGGATTTTCCATTTTCCTCCTTGTTGGACTTCTAGAAGCACCATCAAAATACATTTCCCATGACTGAGGACTTTCTTGAATAGAGAAAACATCCTCATCAGGGAGTTCAATATCTGAAGACATGTCTTCCACTGATGGGTGTTCAACCAGGAAATCAGCCAGATCATGGCCCTTTATTGCATTTTGAGACACATACTGAAGGTCAAATAACTGCAAAATAACTTCCCACCTTGTCAGACGTCCTCTAAGCATTGGGCGACTAAGGATAAATTTGAGGGGGTTATTGCGAGATACCAATTAGACCTCGTGATTTTCCAGGTAGTGTCTCATCTTCTGAACTGCAAAGATTAATGCCAGGTAGCACTTCTCAATACTTGAATATCGGGTTTCGGCTTCAAGCATGGTTCGACTGAGATAGTAGAGGTAGTTTTCATTCCCAGCATCATTCTTTTGAGCAAGGAAGGAACCCAATGATTTCTCTAGAGCTGTCACGTAGAGGATAAGTGGTCTTCTTTCCACAGGTGGAATGAGTACCGGTGGACTCAAGAGGTATTTCTTGAGAATATCAAATGATTCTTGAAATTCTTCTGTCCACTGGTAAATGAATCCCTTCTTCATCAATTTGGTGAAGGGTAAACTTTTGCCTCCTAAATTGGCGATTAAACGCCGAATATAGGATAAGTGTCCTTGAAGTCCTCTTAATTATTTCAAATTTTGAGGAAGTGACATACCAAGGATTGACATGGTCTTCTAAGGATCAACTTTAGTACCATGATGGCGTACAAAAAAGCCGAGAAATTTTCCTGAGGTTACCCCAAGAGAACATTTTAAGGGGTTAATATTCAAATTATATTGTCGAAGCTTGGGGAATATGACTTCCAAATCATCCAAGTGATTAGAAGGTTGTTTGGATTTAACTACCAAATCTTCTACATAGAATTCAACAAACATCCCTAAGAAGGGTTTGAAAATACGATGCATGGCACGCTGATAAGTTGAACCTACATTCTTTAAGCCAAAGGGTATTACTGGTAGGAAAACACACCCTGAGGGGCTCTGAAGGCTATAGATTCCTCGTCTTCTGGGGCCATTCAGATCTGATTATATCCGGAATATCTATCCAGGAAGGAAAGTGCTTCATAGCCAGCTGTTGCATCAATTAGAAGTTCTGTAATCGGAAATGGGAAATCATCCTTAGGACAATGAAAATTAAGATCTTTGAAATCGATGCAGACTCTAATTTGTCCATTCTTTTTCATTTCAGGGACAATATTAGCCATCGATTTGGGATATTGAACTTCTCTGACGAAGTTAGCTTTGATAAGCTTATCCACTTCAGCTTCAATTTTGGAAGCATAAGTTGGGTGTGTTATTCTTGCGGCTTGCTTAAATCCTCGATGTTCTTCTGGTAAACCCAAATGATGAGTAGAAACATTAGGATCAAGCCCAAGCATTTCTGTATAGTTTGAGGAAAATATATCTCAATTTTTCTTTAGAAAATAAATATACATCCCTTTCTCTTCAAGAGTCATGGCCGCACTGATTAAAGTGGGGCGTGGATCTTCTTTTGTACCCATATTTATTTCTCTGAGTTCACCCACATTGGTAGATATACCCACTTCAAATGCTGTAGGAGCATCTTTGAGATTTTCTTCTTCTTCTTCATCATGTATTATTTATTCCATTTCTACTTGAATAGTAGATGATAAAGTATAATTTTCAAGATATGAAGAGATGTCACAATTTTCATATCATGAAGAAGAAGCTTCCATTTCCGACCCGATTAATGATGAAGGGTCTTATTTGGGTAATAAAGAGGAGATGATGGATTGAGAATCGACATCATTGTTCAAATCCGATGTTGCTATAACTTCTTCTGACCAAATTGGAGAAGTATAGACTTGTTGGATTTCAGCCGATGAAATGAAGACGTCACCATTTGTTCTTTCATCACTGCTTGGTAGATTACCAATTTCTCCCATGTTGTCTGGCTCGATTGCCATAATTGTCATTATGTATCTTTCCATAAGAGTATTTTGATTTGGGACTATCTTTCCAATTTTACTATTAGGCAACACATAATCTGTACTCACATGTGTAAATGGATTTACTGTAATTTTTTCCAAACCATATGGATCATTAACTTTGGTAATCTCCTTTGTTGTGGATTTCTCCCTTCCCTTCATGTGATAGAATTCTGCCTCAATGTATTGAGACACACATGTCTTGAACAGGGCCTTATCACCATACAATGTCCCAACTTGACCATGGAAAAATATTTGAGACACTGATGGTATGATGAAGGGATAATTGCTTGTTGATGTTTCCAGGGTCTTCCAAGAAATATGTTTAAGTGTATGAATGGGCATGAGGTTAACTCATGAACCATTGTCAATGAAAGTTCATCGGACGTCTACGCCATTGACCTTTCCAGACAAGTACAATGGTCTAATATGCCCATGCACAACATCATTTTCATCTTCATCAGTAAAAGATATTATTGCATGGAATTCTGCAGGATTATTCGCTATATGATAAACATTAGCTGCATTAATTTCAGTTTCAAACTCTTGAGGACTTGACAAAGCCTCGATGAGTGATTCCTGAAGATCTTTTGGCAGATTCAGAGCATCCAGAATTGATAACTTTGCTTGTACTTGGGCCAAGTGTTTCAGTATATCATGCTTTTGATCCAGAGGTCTGCATTTCCCAATAGGAAGATATGGTTTAGCAGGTACCTTGGAAGCAGATTCTTTGGAAGTTGATGCATCTTGTATTTGGATAGGAGTTGGAAATATTCCTGGTTTTGGAAGATTAGACAGATTAGGTCCATTTACTTACTGAGAGGAAGAAGATGGAACATTCAACCGGTCTTCCAAAATGACTGTTCCAGGACTGATTTTGATATTTGTAGAAGAATTTTCTTGTTCATGCTGAGATCACTGAAGTGCTCTTCCACGAGTTTCCAGTTCTAATAGGGGTAGATTTGGAATAGTGTCTTCTTAAAGATCCACGTCTTCCCCTGTATCCTAATCCCCTGGAACATCTTCTCATTCCCCTGTTTGATACAGGGAATTCAAGCTCATTGAAATTGAAACTATGACTGGCATATGGATTTGTTAATTGAATCATATTAATAGAACCAAAGATTAACTCTTCATCAGATAAAGACTCTGCCTGATTATTCTGTTTAGGCTATGCAATTTGGTGGGGCGGTGCCCGTGGCTTTTAAGTAGATTGCATGAAGTCCGCCAATGTCAAAGACAACATAGGCTTTGACACATACTCATATTCTTCTGATTCTTTTTATTTCTTTGAATCGTTTCATTTCTTTGAGGACTTTCCCTCTAAGGAAGAGGGTTATGCCGCAACATTCATGGAAGAATACACAATTGGTTTCTTTAATTGAGTTTGCAAAAGAGCATGAGTTCGATTGATTGTCTTTTTGACCATGCAATCATCATACTTCAGTGTATTTTTGTTTTTGACTTCTTGGAATTCGCCTTTCTCCTCTGGAACTATAGCCATAACACATGATACCTGAGCTGAAGAACCTTTCAGTTTGACTTGTCCGAAGTCGACCACCTTTTGCAGGAGGTCTTTGAAGACAAAACACTCCTGGATGGGATGCCCCAACATTTGATGAAAAGGGAAATAATTGGGATGATCTTCATCTCCTTTCTTGTTTGGCCTCTTGGGAATTGGGAATTGAACCAAATTGTCATCCAGAGTTGAAATGAAATAACCAGGAACTTGTTCATTTTAGAAAGAGTATGTTTTTCTCCTCAGATCCTCAAATTGTTTTCGTCTTTGATCTCTTTGATTGTCTGGTCGAAACGGCCTTTGTTGTTTGCGCTCATAAGGTGGAACCCTTTGAGAAGATAAAGGGTTTGAGGTAGAAACATGTACAGGTGCTTGTTTAAGCATAACTGTAGCAGTTTATGCTTTAACCATTCTCCTTCCTGGAGCTGATGGAATTACACGCGATTTATCCTTAGCCTCTATAAGGGAATCTTCAATCTGCTGAGCGATTGAAGTAAGGTCTCGAAACCCTCTTGTGTATTTCACAGTGATTAACGTCGTGCGTAATTCGTCATGCAGATTTCCCACACAAATTGGCAACAATTATTCTTGAGGGAGTGCTAAACTCAAGTAATATGTTAATCCCTTCCATCGAGAAATGAAATCAGAGACACTTTCAATATCTCTTTCCTAACAGTTTGTATGATCGAAAACATTTATCTTTGCCAATGTTGAGCTAAACAAAAGGAAGAATTTTTGGCGAAGATCCTCCCATCCGGTAATTGACCGGGATTGCAAGCTTGTATACAAGAAAAAAGCTGGTCCTTGAATGGTTCATACGAAGAATCTGAGTTTCACTGCTTCATACTACTCCGGAGTTCCCATCATAGGATCACAACATGACACTTAATGCATCAAATGCTGTTCAGGATAGACTGATCCATTGAAAATAGAGAATACAGGGTTCCCAAAACAGGATGGAGGAGAGATTGAATCTACACATTCAGGGTAAACATTATTTTCTGGTTGAACATGCGCATGTTTACCTTCCATAGTTTCTAACCGAGTTGTTAATGACTCAATAGTAGTTATTAACTTTTGAGAAACATCTGGTTGAACATGGACTTGGGTAGATGCAATGACTGGACGTTGGAAAGATGTGGCGATTGGTGCTACAACTGATTGTAGTACTGCCAACTGTTGTTGCACTTGACCCGTTGGATTATACCTGTGAGGGAGTACTCATAGAGGAGGATATTCTTGATCCATCATAGTAGCTGCAACAAATTCCTTTGGCTGACTGACTTCATCATGCTTAAGAAGAAGACTACTCTGAAGTAGTTCTACATTCATCCTTCTTAATTCCTTTATTTCTTCCTCCTGTTGTGCAAACCTTTTCTCTAGTGAGAGAGATTGACCTTCTCCAGAGGAAGGATATGTGACCTGGTTCTTTCCCTTCCCTTTTTTGGATCCTTTTCGGAGAGGGGGAAGTGGGTTTATTGAATGATTATCTGTGTTCTGGGTAATCCTTTGACTTCATGTACGCACACCTTCTTCATTCGTGTCGGTGCGTACATCTTCTTGAGCATGAACCTCTTCATCTGAGTCCCCTGAGTGAGCCTCAACTAGTGGATCCGCAACAACGACATTGATGAAATTGATTGATGCATAACTCATCGCATCCCTTATATCAGAATTTATATGATGTTGTCTTCTTCCATGTTGTGGATGAGACATTTCCTTGTATTCAATCGATCCCTCAGGAAATTTTTGACGAACCGTAATTTGGGGGGAATCTCCTAATAATTTGGCTCTTCGTTCCTCTTGGTGATTCTACCCCAATCGAGAAAAAACCAACTTTCCATGAGGAGGGGATTGATGATTTGAAAAAGTCCCTAGTCCAGTGGACTGGGGATGTTCCTTATCAACTCCTCGAATCTTATTTGTTGATTCTGAGGGTTGGTTTAAAAGAGTCTCCATTCTGGCAAGCTGGGGTGGCTCTTGACATGCTATGTCTAATACTTTCTTAAAATCTCTCCTGATCTTGCGAACCATAGTCTAGAAATTAGCTGGATGCATTAACCTTTGTACACTTTTATCACCTGGTTTAAAATATTGTTGAATGATTTCTGACACTTCTGTCACTTGGTGACATACTTGCTCCAAACGAGAGACCTGTTCTATATTCTCGTTTTCTTGATGTAAGAGTTATTCAACAACTTGTTCTCTGTATTCTTGATTTTTAGAGTAACTAGTTGAAGCTTGTTGTTGGGAAAGCATTTGATTACAAACAAAGCCCATTGACTGTGGCCGGCCATGGGAAATAACATTGCATGATACCATTTTCTACGGGCTTTGCAGACTGGAGAGCACTGTGAAATGCAGTGCTCCATGAACACCCCATCCTCTTACACGAATACCAGATGGGGCATTGGCAATTAACTGACGCAATCTTCTTAATGATCCAAAGCATGAACGTTGAGGGGCTCTCTGCTTCTTTTCAGCCTTCAGATATCGAGAGACAGATAGATACGCCAAATCAATCTGATATTGTAACCCTTCTATTATCATATGTTGATTTTCATATTCATCATAATATAATAATTTCTTTTTCAAATGACAGAGATCTTTCCATATGTTGAGACTAATATCATGAATTTCATCTTCCGTCAACATTTCTAGAATGTTATACTAAGAGTCATCAAGAGGCCAAAACATAACTGGCACATCACCTTTCGCCAGTTGTTTTCTCATGTTCATCATTTCTTCTTTATCATCTGATGAAGATTCATCTACCTAATTTTACCCGAGTGGGTGTTTCTATGTTGCTTCATTGGATTCAATATGATTGGTAGAGAAATCATTGATCAAACTAGAAGATACATGAATTGGGGGTGGTTCGGAGAATGACCAACACCCTGGGCTATCTTCTGATTGATAAAGTGTTTCACCTACTAGCGAAGAAGCTTCAAACATTACTGGTTTCACATTTGCAAGTGCCTCAATATAAGAGGGCTTTCTCGGCACTATATTGTCCACTGAAGCATTTTCTGGGAAATGTGCATCACTACTGCGGAGAGGACTTTCACAGTGAAATTAATCATCATGGGGAGGACCACCATAATGGGTTACAACAAAATATGAGATCTCTTGCTCCGTGGTCATCTGACCACACAGTGGGTTCCTCTGGCTCTCCTCTGAAGATGAAACTTCGAGATCGGCCGAATTGTCATGAAGCAAGCCTTCATGAGGAACTATCTATTAAAGACCTTCAGAATTAATGTTCCCACTATTGGGAAATTATGGAGTAAACTATTTAATTTCAACAGATAATTGTCTGAGGGATTCAAGAACTCCAGCATCGAGTAAGGCCTTGTTATAGATTAGCTCTTGATCTCTTGACTGTGTTGGGTGGGTCTATTTCTTAGACTTCTTATTACTCACCTTGGAAACCACTTCTTGACAAATTTGGATGCTCTGAGTAGGTGTATAAGCATGATCCGGAAAGATGGGCAGGTTAGGCTGATGATCTCCACTCAAATCATGTCTATGTGCCTGACTTGGTTGTCCGTATGATATGGGGGAGTATTCCCCAAAACCCTCTTGGACTGGAACAGATGTGTGTGTCTGTTCCAGAGTGAATTGTTAATGTGTCACTCAACTCGCAGGGATAGATTTATGTGTCCTTCCATGAGATGCCACTGAAGTTGTTATAATATCCTAGCAGGCATCCAGAATATGAGAAGGGATTTTCTTCTGCTTTTCACCATTGATAGAATATGCTTGGTGACTTCAGCTACCGGAACAGTAATATACGTCTATTCTGGGCTTGGAGTAGGTGTATGTACCTGCTCCTGTCCTCCTTTTCCTGTCAATGAATCCTGATAGTACTCAAGTGTTGGGGTAGAGAGATGATACTACCTATTATTTGTTGTCGTGGATTTCTGACTAACTTCTCCGAATGCTACCAAGCGAGATTGTTGGAAGGCTTGATTAGTACCAGAAGGTGTATGTGCCTAATGATTATACTTCACCGAACGTAGTTGACAAGATCCATTATATGTAGTCAGAAGAGCCTGCTGACTAGCTGATGATGTATAAATAGGTGTATGTTTTTTCCTATAGTACTCCACCGGAATTGCCGGGCGGGATTGGCGTGATGCTGCCAGACGAGTCTGCTGGACAGAGGAATTAAAACGGGCAGGTGTGTGTGCCTGCTCATTGCATGCCACCAAGTTAGGTTGGTGGAATTTTCCGAAGATGGTAGAGATTAGAACCTGCTCACTGTTAACCGAACTTCACCTCTAGTGATTCGTCTTGCCTTCTCGGGTTCGAGGAACCTGAGCCGAACCCCTGGATTCGGTACCCTCATCATGATGAGGGCGCACTACCGCACGAGTCTGGCGGCGATTGTTGGTGGGAACCCTCAGGAAGGAGTCCTGTTTTTTGAATTAATTCCCTGAGGGACCTACTCATTCACCTCCCCAGAATAAGGGAGCGAATGGTGATTGCGTTCCGAGGATAACGACCCGAAACAGTTGGATACGGTAGTCAGCACCGCCTGCTTCTTGATCACTGGTCGTCGTTGTCCGGACGACTGATGTGAGTTGTTTACTTGGAGGGCTTGTCGGGCAGCCTCCATGGTTGGGATAGTACCGGGTTGATGGTACTCCTTAACCATCGCATATGATACCCAACGTTGAAGATGCTGAGTAGGTGATATCGTCCTTAGAGTGGACGACGATCCAGCAGGAGCAGCATCAATGGCATTTGTAGCAGCAGTATTCACAAGTGTGAACATGAGAGGAGCCATTCTAGAAATGCAGATGATCTTGGAAAATAGTGCATGTTTTATATAATAGATGTAATCAAGATAAATTCAGCCACTACATATTTTGGGTGAGCACATATGTCAATGCTTTTTTTCTATTGGCCCTCTTATTGAGTTTTAAATAGGGAACTATCAAAATAGGTAAAACATCATTTTAATTTGGTTAAGGATTCACGTCGGGTTCACCATTTTTATTTCCCTCGGATTTCGGGGATGGCCTCCTTTTGATGGGAGGTTCAAACATTCCGATCGGTTTCTGACGGGATTATTCGTAGAACCGGAAACATCCAATGATTCCACATCCATTTGAACCTAAATTCCAAAGGTAGGTGCTCATTAGTTTATGGACTGATGAGGTTTAGGAATTTGCATTGGATGAGAGGATGGGAGGTCAGACTCATCAGACATTTTTGAGGTGAATTATTGTCTACTATGGGACTCTCTTTATAGATTTAAGTTATGTTCATTAATCCTTATTACATTACCAAATATTAAATGAGTTTTCCTTTAGATTTGACAATAAATGATCGATATGTAGGAAATTTAGAGAATCATTTATATGTATTAGAGGTTCTTCACTGATAAAGAATAATATGTATTTGTTAGAGATTCTTAGTCAATGGTATCCTTTAATACGTAAAATTCTCTTGGTCCTTATGATGACCATTCTGGTTTTAAATCCACTCAGTGGGGCACTTGAAGTTTATTTTCATTCAGAAAGAAATTAATTATTTCAGAGTTGGGATCGAACCTGCAGATGGGCTACCTACGTATACTTTGTCTAAAAGAGGAATCTGAAACCACATAGTTCGAGTAAGAGTGTATGATGTTTATGATTGATGGATCGAATAAGGATGTCAGAATTATGTTTACACTCTAAGCTCACGTGAGTCATGCTCGGTGTGTGAAACTAGAGGTATTGGTAAAAATTAGACAATTGTGGCATGAAATATGCAATCATAAGAAATAATGTGGGGCTTATGTATGTATGACTGCCCAGATAAATGAAGGTTAGGATTTTCATTAGGGAAGAAATCCAACAGCAGGGTCCATAAAGGTATATGTGCTTCATGGAGATTTTGAATACTCTAACTTGGGGCTTACTCTTGAAAAGGAGGCCCAAATTAGGAGAGTACTTATGATTGGGTTTTACTCCTAAAAAGGACTCCCAGATCAAAGGTAAATTAGGATTGGTTAAGAGAAATTAAGACTGGGGCTTACTCTTAAAAAACAGGCCCAGGTTACGAGATTTGAAATAATTAAGGTACATGGGTCTTACTGTTGAAGAGGATGCCCATGTTTGAGACTGGGGCTTAATCCTGAAAAGGAAGCCCAGGTTAAGAGAATTATTGTTGGGGACTACTCCTAAGGAGGATGCCCAGATTTGAGAATTATGACTGGGGATAATTCCTGAAAAGGAGGCCCAGGTTAAGGGGTTCTCTCATCTTAAAGGATGAGGTTGAATGAATGAAATCTCAAATTTTTAGTGACATTAAGATGTGTAAATCACTAGGTTTTGAGAGATATTCCACAGAGTTCCTTTCAGATAAAGAATCCAAATCCAGAAAACATGCCATAAATGGCTTTGAAGAGTGTCTTGAAGATTGAATCATGAATAGGAGAGGTGGAATGGCTTAAGAGGGGTGAAATAGATAAGAGGGGCACCCAAAAAGGCATGGGCGCGCAAGTCCTGGTAGGTGCGCAGGTACTGCGTGGGCGCACAAGTCCCGGTCGCGCATGTATGCCTGCACGACACATGGTGTACTTGTGCGATGGTTAACCAGCAGGGTAATACTTGAGCGACTCTTGATTAAAGCCTTTATAATCCTCTTGATGTTCTTCCAGAAGAGGGGCACACAAGTTCTATTGAAGGAGTAAGGCAGCGCACAAGTGTGGCCTTGTCCCTTAAGGGCTGGCTACTCATGCGCACAAGTGTTGATGAGTTTCAATACTTAGGCATTTTCCCCCTCTATAGATCTTCCGTTCTAGGTAAGAAATTACCATAGAAGTGTTTCAGAAGCATTAAGAAGATACTAGGGCGCCGGGAAAAAATCCTCCTTCATGGGGGCCCACAGGGTCTATCTATAAGGAGGAGAAGATCCCGGGCAGTTATCACATAGGTCGCGCATGTCACTTGCGTGACCACTTGGCGGCACGCAAGGGGACTTGCGCGACATATGTGCTTTTGATCCCTTGTTCATGCCATTGTCTATTTTTTGATGTTTTCTTCAAAGGATGAATCAATTCATGCTAAGTCATTTCCCTTTCCATTCTTTTAGACAATGTGAAGAAGAGGAGAGTCAACACATATAGAATTCCTTGTATTTCTTGATAGCACATGATACTATATCTTAGTACAATGAGAAAAATTACAAGACCACTTCACAATCGAGGAATTGTTTTAACCCATCAATGAATCGACAAATCTTACTTCTTGGGTTATGTATGTAGTCTCTAGCATGCCTTTCTAATATTGTGAAGTTAGCTTCATACATTGTAACATTCTCAGACTCCTTTTCCTCATACTAAACAATTTCTATTCCATATTAGCTTAGTATTCATGTGGAAAGTATTTTTCAATGAAAAGAACTTCAACACCCTCCGTTCCATATTTTATACTTCTTCATATTCCTTCATCTTTTGAACTAATGAAGAAAATTGATCAGAATCTCTTGAGAGATGATAAAATTCCATGAAAACATTATCCCATTTGTTACTCCCCAAAGTAAGAAATATTTTTTTAGGGAATATATCCATTTCTCAGCCACAAATGGATATATATTTCCATTTAATATTGGAGGTGTTTTACTCATGAAGTGGTCTAACATTGATCTTATGCATTTTGGATCAGAGTGCTCCATACAGGTAAGGTTATTATTCATAACTTGAGTAAGTTGTCCCAATAGAGTTATAAGTTGTTCATCTCCAGTTTCATCACCATCACCAATATAATTATCTTTCATATTATGGAAATACCTATATGAATTACATGCATTTATATGGTTTCCCTTAGTTCCACTATGTACCATTTATAAACAATGGAATACACTAGATTAGGTTATGAATCCTAATACATAAATCCAAACTAGTAAAATGATTATCATAAATTGTAAATTTTATAGATATCTAATCTCATAATCACAAAAATCGTTTCTTTGGGAAATATTTACTTATAAATCCTTCATAAGGGTTTATAAAGAAAATTTGAATTATTCTAATCATGTCCCCAATGAAGGTCAAACCCGATGCATAATAAGGCTCGTTGTCAAGTACCAGGTTACTCCAAGTTAAGACCAGAACACCTTTTTGTACTTGTCACTTCTTGGTACATCTGTACGAGAACCACTTTCACTTATAGTATCCAGATAGGTATTTATTTCTCTGAGTACCCACAAAATATCTACATTATAAAAATTCTAGGATGTTCTTATATACTTATCCTAAAATACTATCTTAGGTTAATGTTTTCTAATAACAGTTTTTCTAATTCTAGTTTCAATGGTTTGTACTGTAATTTCATTGAAACCAACTATAACACCCTGACACCAGTTTCCCAGCATCGGTGCATTATTTTATCACATTATAATGATTAAATGAAATCATATCCCGAAGGACCAATTAGTTTAGTATCCTTAAAAAACTTCTTACAAACATAAGTTTTACATTACATCTTGATATCAAAAACAACATAGTGTCACCTATAAAATTAGTCATTTCCCTTATACTATCCTTATAGGTCAGTCAAAATATACTTCTTCACATCCTAGGGAAAATGAATCATAATAAAGGGGTGAGATAATATTCTTAGAAAGTATAAAAAATATAGTTGAAGTTACCATAAAATATCATAAACGTTTAAGGATATGTATAAAATTGAAACACAATCCTTTTAAATAGAATCTTCAATATAATGTGGAAAGAATAAATCAAATAATTCCATTTAAAAATCACATAAATATTATACTTTTAGAATAATTAAATGTAATATCAAAATCTAATCACATAATGGGGGAATGTATAATTTTGGACATCATAACTACATTGTCAAGGCCTCATACTAAGAACATACTTTTGTGGGCAAGACGTTAGTAAAAACCCAAAATAGTTTGTCTCATTAGAACCACTGATGCATCGAGGGGGTTTCATTAACTGGTGTCCAACCAATTGGGAATTCATTTAGCGGTCACCATCTTATCACTTAATAACTCCAATTAATTCATCATGGGAAAATTGAGAAACGTAACCAATATGAACATTCATTTGAAAACTATCATGCAGAATGATAACACATTAACCATAAACCATGAATGGTATTAAAAAAGCACATCCACAGTCAAAAATATCATAATACCTTGAATAAAATATGGATGATTGTATCATAATAAATCAAAATAAATGAAACATAAACTACTATAATTGATGCTGACATAGATGAAAATACTCTAATAAAATCGTTAAAAATCATTCATATAAATATACCTTATGAAAAAATTTTAAGACCACACATTTATAAAAAAACATTTATTTTAAAAATGACCTTTTATGATAGTACGAGAATATTCAAATCCTAAAAGCATCATGATATTGGAAATAACATCACCTATTCTATATTTTAAAATATATTATTTTCTTAATATGTCAAAAAGTTTATAATGTACATCATTTGAAATATGATGGAATGATTCATTTGAAATAATTTTTAAAAAGTAAAACAGGGGTAAAACATGATTTAAATAATTTTTTATAATATTTTGAAATACATTTTATGAAACATGGATATGTATTATAAGTATTTCTAGTAGATACATATGTATAAACAACATCCGATAATAATGAGATTGTGAAATTAACCCTTACCTTGTACTTTCCTTTAATCCAGGGTGTGTTTACCACCTATATAATTTTCAAATCATGTTACTAATTAATACCAGGATTTTATCGTTATTTAAGATATCATATATCATTATCTTATATTTTTTATTATTAATATTTCAGTATTACCATTCTTTCTCGTGTTAACAGCATCGTTTTCTGATTCATGTTTTTCATGTAATTCATGGTTGTTATGAATGGGATGTATTTTATTTATATACAGAATTCTATTAAGTTCATAAATATTATTTTTACTCATAATATAAATTTTATAATCATTCATCAATGATTAATGTGAATAATGAATCTTATTGCGTCTTTGATACAGTAGATCGTACGTACGTACGAGCGATGATATCATTCCCTTGATGGTTAAATGGTATGGAATTTGATGGAATATTAATAATATAAGAATCATAATAATTTTGTAATCATTATTTATATCCATTATAGTCATAATTATACTCATCCATATAAATTAGTGTTGAATAAAAAAGTAGACCACAGTGTGGAGATGGTAAGTGGTATGTACGCACGCAAGGTGATATTGTTATCCGTAGGATTGATAAAATGAGAAATATGGTTGTATAATAATTATAATAACATTAAAACATGTATATGATTATGGATTTATTAAATTAGTTTAGAAACCACATAGGAAGAGTAATTATATTAAGAAATGAACATTGAAAGAGTTGATAAAACAATTACCTATTTTTCGGGTATCTCATTTTGATTTGAACAAAAGGACTCCTTAGGTTTGATTTATTACCAGAGTATGGACTCTATAATGAATTGTGGTATTTTTTTAGGATATGTGGGTATTTTTTTTGGAGCCAAAGGGATTTAATGGTGTAAATAAGAGAAAAGGATATGTGACCTTTTATAATAGAGCAGAGGGGCACTTTTGGAAACTCCAAAACTATTAATTTAGTTTAAAATAATTTTTGATTCAAAATATATCCAAAGTGAGTTATTTGAAGTATAATATGAGGATTTATTTAAATACCCTCATATAATGATTTATATACGTGTTTAGTACATTAAAGAAAACATATATTTTGGATTTAACCCATAGTTAAACACTTTAACTCTTATCATGTCGACTTGCATTTTTTACAATATATGGTTAATATAGTTACAATATAATACCAAAAGAACCCCAGTTGGACCATTCATGAAATATTGAACACTATCCACGTTAGTTGGATGGACCTTCTATTTTTATGATATTTATATCATTTAATAATTTTTTAAAAAATCTCATTTATGTTAATTTTGACACTATTTAATACATGATTTTGTTAAAGTCAGAAAAATTTATTTCCTTTAAAAAACCAAATTAACTCATCACTAGAATATCAATTTCATCTAAAAATTTCATTTATGGATTATATTTTTTCAAAATATATGATGTTTATCATTATTAATACTATTTAATTGATTCTTCCTTTAATAAATCAATTACTACATCATCATTATGTCAACTTTTTATTTAATTATTTGTTTCCTAAAATTATAAGTAAATAACAATTATGTATATAGACATTTTATCATTATATATACTATATATAGTCTACCATATCACATGTATATCCTCATATTGAAAATTTTATAGTTATTAAAATTTGAATATGACATTTTTAACTCTTCTTTAAATAAAATATAATAGATGCCCTAATATGACACAAGTGGCTAAAAAAGGATACCATTTTTGAACAAAGGATGATTAGGGTCGATATATAATTATCCATTGACATTAGTAAATGTTTTAGGACAATTTTATATTATTATAATATTATTTTTACCTTTAATCGCCCTATTTACCATTTACCGTGGTAAATAAAATTCGAACGTTAATATTCAATAAAAATTAATTTGATCATATTAGACTGAATTTTCATATTGATTACAGCCATGTATGTCTCTTTTTCGACATTCAATTCACAGATTTGGTAAAATTACTTTTCATTCTAATCAAGTACATGTTGCTAAAATGTTGGTAATAGAGACGTTGAAAAGTTCAATAACTTTTTATATCTAATTGCATCATAAAAATTATTCCAATAACTTACATTGGATTAATACAAGTATTATTTATCTATTTTAATTTTAAACTAAATTTTAATTAAAATAAAAATTTAAATGAAAAAGTCAATTTTTAACATCAATGTAGTGTTTTTCACTATTAATCAAAAATTGTTTTTTTGAAATTAACAAAAAATTCACACTAAGATAATTTCAATGTTATTAATTATAAAATGAAGTCTATTTTGATATTTTATTTTATAAATTTCATAATGTGGATAATACTGTTCATATCCTATCATTAATCGACTAGTTTGATTGGTCATGGTGTGCTCGAACTCAGTGTTGTATGCATTGTAATCTATTGAATTATTTAGAGAGAAGTGTGTTGTTGATGGTTGGTGTGTTACATTAGAAGAGTGAGTGGGTATGAATAACAATATTGATAAAAGGTAATATGTGTAGGGTAAATTACCACAGTTCAACCCTTTAATATCACAAAATAAAAAGGATTTAACAGTGCTAAAAATTGTTGTTATCCTCAATAGCCTTAAAGGGGGCACCCCTTTATCTCTACTAAAATTTGAAAATAGACTACCCACATTATCAGCACCTTTTGTAGTGCAGATAAGGGGGGGTTTATTAGTGCTAGAAATAGAACTTAAAAACACATAACCATTATAGTGTACTATTTGAATAATAGCATAGTATATAAAATACAACTTGATACACTTATATACAAATACAAATTTATGAAAATACACCTGTATGAAAATACATAATTAAATTGATATAAATTTTACATCAAAAATATAGAAAACAATATTATATAAATTCAAAAAATGTTTTTTTATAATTACACTTGTAATTACAATCCAAAAAAATTTAAAAACATTTATGTTTCATGGTCTCTAGAACCTGTGTCCCCCTCTCAAAAAATATTGAAAATGGTATCAGTTGCTGAAAAAACAACCCCAACCCGATCAAAAAAGCCACATATATAAAAAAATTATTCTTATGTTATCAATACTATGAAGAAATAAATTAAAAAAAATATGAAGGAATACATTAATGAAATGTCACTTTTAAATAAATGGGCAGACATAGAGTCATACAAATCACACAGAGTGTCAGATTGAGGCAGGGATGACACTTCCACATCAAAAATAAAATATAGATCATTTTCCTAAATTATGGAAACAATATGAATACATTTGGTCAGTTTTGAGTACATCGGTTGTCTTTTTAACTAAAATGACATTTTAAACTTTAAACAGACACTTAATGTCATACAAGCTACATCGTGTGTCAGTTTGATATGATAATGATTCATACACATCATAAATGACTTATGAATTGTTTTACTAATTTATCATGATAATTAGAGTTCATTTTCTATGTTTTTAATTAGAGAAACACGTTTTAAATGAAAATGTCAATTTTAGATTGTTAATGGACCTCTTTAGTCAGACATGGAACACTATGTATCCCATTGAGCTATAGCTAATTCCTCCTCATCAAAAATTAATTATGGATGATTTTTATAAATTATCAAAAAAATATGAATTCTTCTTCCCAATTTTGAGTATGCCACCTGTGTTTTTTTGCTACGATGTAAATTTTAAATAATTAGATACACTTTGATTCATACATGTGACAACCTACATTTTATTGAGGTGAATTTGATTCATACACATCAAAAATAACATATGGTTAATTTTTATAAATTATAAAAATAATCTTAATGTGTTTTTGTAGTTTTGAGTATACCACTTGTGTTTTTTTACTAAAATGTCACTTTAAACTGAAAACTTGAACATTGGGTTATACCGGTCAAATTCTGTGTCAGCTTGAGGTGAGACTAATTTCCACATGTCACAAATGAAAAAAAATCATTGTTAAACATTATCAAGAAAACTAGAGAATGTTTTCTTGGTTTTCAGTGAATGACACACATTTTGAACTAAATTGTCAATTTTAAACTAAAAATCCTCACCTTGAGGCTTACATAGAACACATTGTATCTGATTAATATGTGATTAATTCCTACACATCACAAATGACTTAGGGATCATTTTCCTAATGTATTAAAATAATATGAATTATTTTTCATTGTCTTGGTTATGTTACTCTTCTTTTTAATTAAAATTATTGACAATTTTAAATGAAAAGAAACACTTGGAGTCATACCATTCATATCTTGTGTCAAATTGAGATGCATCTCATTTCATAGAATAAAAATTTACTTATGATTAATTTTTATAATGAATCTAAAAAATCCAAATGTGTTTTCTCAGTTTTGAGTATGTCATTTATTCATTTTACTAAAATTAATGTCAATTTTAAATAAAATGACACACTTGGAGTCATTTGGCTCACACTGTAAGAACCCGGTTTTTTCTACGAATGCCTTTGGAATATTCTTGATGATATTCTAGAGCAGCGCCTTCAGACGGTGTTCGATTCCGAGCCCCGGAGTGGCCAGAATTAAATTTTCAGTGCGTTCACACTAGAAACGCTAAATAAATGTGATAACTCCTAAACGGAGTTCCGGATCAGAGATCTGAGTGTATGGATGGGTTTGGAATGGGGTGTTTACCCTAGGAACGACATAAAACATGTCGGCGCAGGATGTTTGGACCCCTCGCCCGCTTCTAGAACGTTAAACGGATAAAATAAATTAATTTATTTGTTTAATGTTGAAATGCAGGTATCACTTAAACTGTGGCTCGGATTGGAAAACCGAGGGCACCGTTGAGTTTGGAGCCTGCTGTTTACCCTAGGAGGGGTATAAGTTTCGCGGGCGCGAGCCGTTTGTGAAAAATGGCCCCAGGGGCGTTTTCGTAATTTAGCTGCTTCGGGCGTTAAATTTTATAAATTTTGAACAGGGTCTCGGAATAAAATTCTGAGACCGCCATTGTGCTCGAAGCATCGTGTTTACCCTATGGACGCCCTCCTTTTTGTCTTCTTAGGGAGTGGAGTCGAGGGCGTCCCGGGCAGGGTGTTTAAGTGTTTTAATTTAAACACGCAACCTCCACCCCTTCTTCCTCTTCTTCTTCTTCCTCACAACCCCTCCCCTCCCTTCTTCTTTTCCGGCGAGCTCCGGCGAAGAGAGCTCTGGCGAGCCAACTCCGGCGAGGCAACGGTGCGGGGCAGATCACGCGGGAAGTGCCGGGCGAAGCCCAACGAGGTATGCGGATTTGAGTTTTCCTCCCCTTCCCCGTTTTAATCCTCATTTATGCTCAATCGCACCATTGGATCCTCGAACAAATCCCATGGTTGCGTAGATCTCGTCCCGAACTTTCCGGAAAGCTATCCGAATCAAAATTTCGACCACCATATCGTTCCCGGTGGTCCTTGGAATTTTTCCGGCCACGACCGGTTTCCGACGAGGGCCGAAGGCAGCAGACGGCGGCGGCGCGGGGCGGAGCGCGGCGGAGCAGGGCGGTCGGTCGGGGCTTCCGAGGGCGGCGGCGGCGCTTCCAGGAGGCGGCGGCGGCGTTCGACGGAGGCCGTCGGAAGCCGGCCGAGGAGCCAGCCGCGGGCGCCGGCAAACGGAGGAGGGGCCGCAAGGCGGCGGCCCCGTGAAGCGCAACAAGGACCCGCGCTTCGCGGGTCGTTGCGGGGACCGTGCGACCAGCCCTCGTGGCCGGTCAGTGGAGAACACCGCGCGGCGGGTGCGCGGGTGTGAATGGGAGCGGGCCGCGGAGCGGCGGCCCGCGGCTCGGCGGGACCAGGCCAAAATGCGGGGCCGCGGTCCAGCGGGCCGGCCAGCGCGGGCCGGCCCCAGCAGGGCGGACCGGCCGGACCGGGCTGGTCCGTCCCAAGGGGGTTTTCCCCTACGGACTTTGGACGCCCATAATCTGGGCTACGGGCTTCCTTTTTTCACACCGTCTGCGGTAGCGCGGAGCTTGCATCGAGGGGAATGTTTTGAGATGGTTTCGGGAAATTTTAATTCCCGAAACGAGGGGTCGCGGAGGTGCGACGTGTCCTTAAGTGGGTGAGCGTTTTCCCCAAGTTTCTTGTTTTGGTCGGCGCTGACGCATGCGATGTCCGCTTGGAGTGCCTTCAATTGTGTTGGGACCCTGGCGATGGGGCGGAGCTTTCCAGGGTGGTTTCAGGTGTTGAGGCTGAAGTTGAGGCGTGGGCCCCACGACCCGTCTTTCGTGCTGCGTGCAGCATTCGACGCATTTTTCCTCGGACGTCCGTTCGAGGCTTGCGAGCAGTCAATGTTGGGTGTTTTTCCGATGGAATTTCAATGGTGCAATCCGCCCGCCCTCATTCGGCACGATGGTGCGGGCCCTGCGAGAGCCGCTTCGGGAGTTGACGGTTATTTCCAGCTTTATCACCGGGTGACCATTTTGGACAAGTGTATAGTCCATCTTGTGTGCTTTTTCGAGAGGATTGTAATGGTGTGATCCATTCGTTGAGTTTCGGGACCGGGATGCAGGTCCCACATGGCAACGCTCGTGTGCGGTCCGCCAGGATGCACCTTTTTCTCCGGATATCCGTTGCACTCAAGTGAGTAGTGCTTTTGACGTGTTTTCCCGAGGGGATCGCAATGGTGTGATGCGCCCGACTGTTTTCGAGGCCGAGGCTCGGGATCACGGGACGCCGTTCGGGCGTGAGGCGGTGTTGGTGACCTTTTCCGCTGGATATCTGTTGGAGGCAAGTAAGTAGTTGATCTCGTGTGTTTTTCCGCGAGGATTACAACGGTGCGATCCGTTGGGTTGTGCAGAGCCTCTTGCGTGATCTTGTTGAATGTAGAGCATGGAAGGTGCTCTAGTGGTGGTTCGCCCTACTTTGTCTGTAGCGGACCCTTGGCGTGTGATCGCGCACTCTTGGGAGAGTGACTTAAATGTTTCACGAGATGTGGATGGCCATGTCTGGGCCTTTGAGGTGGAGTTGTTACATCACTCCTTCGCGTTGACGCTGGGTGCCATGTGCACGATAGCCTTTGGGCTGGAATGAGGTATACTCTAGGAGTATACGGGAGAACTTGGAGGTACGTGTGGTTGTTTGTACCTGAGGATGGTTGTGCGCTCAGTTGGGGTTGAGATGGGGCAACACGTTGTGTGGGCCCCATGTGCGTGCCAGGTTCTGATTTGCGTTCTTTGACCTCTTGCGATGTAGAGGGTCCCTCTGTGTGTTTGATTGACCAGCAGGGTGGAGTTTTTCCTCTGGCTCGGTGCTTGTTTGTTGACTAGCAGGGTTGAGTGGTCTCCCCCTGGTTTCGTTCTCGGTGGATCGGCCTGTAGCGGTGTTATTGACACCTAGTGATGGAACAGGCACTGAACCCCTTTGGGTGAGTTGTGCTGGAGTTGGGTGGTTTCGTGATACCCACTCCGTGTTCGATTGGCCAGTGTTGTACCCTCCAGTAGAGATGGCTATAGCAATTCTGAGTTTTACCCTCCAGTGGGGCTGGGCAGTGGGTTGCTCACTAACTTTTAGGGTCTACCTTCTAGTAGAGACTGGGCAGTGGGTCACCCGACGCTCTGAGGGTCTACCCTCCAGCAGAGAATGGGCAGTGGGTCACCCGACGACCTCTCAGGGTCCACCCTCCAGCAGAGACTGGGCAGTGGGTCACCCGACGACCTCTTAGGGTCTACCCTCCAGCAGGGCTGGGCAGTGTGTCGCCTGTCATCTAGTTCCAGGTCTACCCTCCAGCAGGGCTGGGCAGTGGGTCTCCTGATGATGTATTAAGGTCTACCCTCCAGCAGGGCTGGGCAGTGGGTCGCCTGATGATGTATTAGGGTTTACCCTACAGCAGGGCTGGGTAGTGGGTCACCCGATATCATATTATAAATTACCCTCTAGCAGAGCTGGGCAGTGGGACACCTTTTGACATTCCAGACTCGGTCCTTTCTACTTGGATAGTCTGAGGATTTCCTCCGGGATTACCGGAGCGGGACCCCTGGTTACGGGTCAGTGTTGTGACTTCCTTGATTTTGAGGAGACCTCTCGACTGCAGGGCAGTGACGAGGTGTGGTTTGACTTTCCCTTTAACTCTCAAGTATGAGGGGTGTTTTCCCCACCGAGACGCGTTCTTGTGACGCGATCTAAAATCGTGCAGGTGAGACAGTGCCGCCCAAAGCAGATAGTGTTAAGGTGCGGTGATTGAGCCCCTTGTCATGCGGTTCAGGGAAGACGTGCGGGTTATGTCTGGGACTGTTGGCTACTTTTTCTTAGGCTGAGCTACGGGATGGAGATCCCCTTACGAAGTTGTTAGGGCTTCTCGATAGAGCATATGGATTTGTTTATACCATTTTTTGAGTACCCACTCTTTGGGTTTTGGCTACTCTCCTTCAGGAGAGGCAAAGACACGCGGGGTATGCCACGTGCTTTCCGCACCCAGCTTCTCGTGGTAGGACGAGTCTTCTATCTTTCTCTTGATGGGTTGAGCTGTTACTCTTTACTGCACCCTTGGTTGTACTCCTTTCTATTCCTTGCTCGCTCTACTGGTCACCCATTGGTACCTCCTTTGTTGCTCCCTCGAGCCCTCGGGGTATCCTACGGAGTATATTTATACTCACCCCTGCTTGGGCTTTGCCCGCACTTGGTGTGCCCTTGCAGACGACGGACAGGCAGAGGGTGACTTTGATGGAGCGTAGGAGCTTGGGAGCTTGGACTGCGTGCATTGGTCATGGCCGGGTTCCAGGTGGGAGACCCGTGAGCTCTTTACTTTTTTGTTTACCTGTTGCCGGGTTGTGGAACTTTTGGTTGGGCACGTGTTTTTTCCCTTTTCTTTTCAGTGTACTTTCATCTTTTTTGTACTTATAGAGGGCGATGAACTTTGTGGTATATGTATATTGCAGTTGCCCTTTCCTTTTCTTTTCTTTCCTTACTTTTACTCTGCACTATTGAATTTAGTTCGCTGCGAGTGTGTGTACAGGTGCTTAGGCAAAGGCCACCCCGAGTTATTGTGCCTTAGGCGCTGGTCGCCATCCCCTGGCCTATGGAGGCGGGCTTGAGGTAGTTGCGGATCGAGCCCGGGTAGGGTCGGGTCGTGACAAAGTGGTATCATAGGTGGTTCCTTCCTTGGGACATTGTGCGGATGTCCCTAAAAGAGGAATTGGTTGGGATATATTGCAACAGTGTTAATGTGTCTCGAGAGCGGCTCTCAGGATAGGGAGTCCAGTGATGGTGAGGCGGTCGACGTATCCATTCACCAGGACCTTTATAACCCGCATTTCGACTCGGCATGCTGAGACACTTGTAGTAGGGAAATTTGTTTGTGCATCACATATGACTGAGTCTTGACTGTCCTA
Source organism: Viscum album (assembly GCA_963277665.1). NCBI lineage: Eukaryota > Viridiplantae > Streptophyta > Magnoliopsida > Santalales > Viscaceae > Viscum > Viscum album. The sequence continues at coordinate 155,366 of CAUJRU010000322.1, forward strand.
CTTGAGTAAGATCCCCATCGTTGTTGTTGTGGTATATACATATATGCTCATCTGACCACGACACTCTTTGTTAATATTCAGGATGCCTCCGTGAGGACAGCCAGCCAAGATACCAGCTTTGGTTCGTGACGATGACCCTGTGAGCTACGAGGCCACAGTCCAGGACCCATCATGCGAGCCCCTTTCTCCGGGTGGGCCGGTAGCAGCACCCTCACCTGTTGAGCAACAGGTAGTTTCAGTAGAGCAGGATGAGTTTGAGCGTAGGTTGAGCGCGCTCCGTGAGTTCCAGCGGTAGAGACCGCTGAGGTTGAGTGGTGAGCTAGACCCTCAGGCCACAGAGGTTTGGCTCGAGGCAGTGGTTCACCTTTTCAGGCTTGTGCAGACGCCGACAGATCAGAGAGTGGCTTTGGCAGCCACCCTTTTTCGTGGAGCAGCTCGTCGTTGGAGGATTCTGGTGACTCCGTTTCTAGAAGAGTCATCGTTTTCATTGGATTACTTTCAGTTGTTGCTCCGTGAGGAGTTTTGCCCTCCTAATTGTGCTCTGTTCGGATTCAGGAGCTCCTGCAGTTTCAGCAGGGAGGGATGACGGTGGCCGAGTACGTGGCTAGTTTTGCAGACCGTGCACGCTTTTACCCGGACTTGGTCTGTGACGATGACCTCCGAGCACGGAAGTTTGAGCAGGGTCTCCACTGAGAGATTCGTGATGTCGTAGTACCCTTCGGAATTTCTACATATTCCAGGGTGCCAGAGTAGGCGTTGGTGACAGAGGGATTCATGTCATGTTTTGCGGTTGGTAGTGGCGGTGGGCGCGATGGAGCCGGGACGTCTGCCGTAGCTAGCAGGCGCCAGAGGACAGGACCTTGATGCAGGTGGCCTTCCCACTGCCGGTTTCAGAGATGTGGTCGTATACCACTATGGAGAAAAGGCGCAGGGCCTCAGCTGAGGATGCCCTACCATGAGTGGATCCCGGGCCATGGTCGTACACCACAATGGTGCCGGCAGGTACCAGGGCAGCCCAGAGAGTGCCGGTGCTATGCTTGTGACGGGAGAGGTCACTGGGCACGAGACTGCCTGACCCGAGTTGCTGGGAGCATCGGGCAGGCAGCAGGCGCACCGCCACGGTAGAGGCAGCACCATGATCAGAGTGGTATATAGAGAGGTGGTGCTAGAAGAGGAGCGGGAGGAGCTGGAGGTGGGGGACGACGTTACGAGATCTCCCCATCACCACTAGGAAGTCCACGTCAGGCTCCGGGAGCTGACTATTGGGACCGCGGGTAGCCGCGAGCTTGGGATGTCTACGATTCTGCAGAGCATTGGATGGTGAGAGGTACCTCTTGCGACTCTTCTAGTTTTTTTCAGTAAAATTGTTGGGCTCTGCGTGTGAAAGGATTTTCTTCCAGCTCTTTGTTTGTGGTGTTACCAGGGTGACGCAGGGTGTCGGGTGTAACCCTGTGGTGGTAAGGAGAAAGGCGCGAGACCTTTTCCTTTAGTCGATGGTGTTGACTCCTTCGCCTTTTGAGCACGTAAGAGAGCATCGACTGTGGAATCTTTCCTGAACAGATATCCTTGGGTGTTTCACCATATGGATATTCTGAAGGAGGGAATCATCGGGCCTTGTTTCAGGTGCGGGCGGTGATTCCAGTCGCGGCGTGCGACATAGAGGTTTGACCGGGGAGGCGAGCTACCCCTGAGGGCCTTTGGGCTGTTTGAGATCGTGCAGAGTGATGGCGAGGCCCTCTACCGCCTTGCCCTAACCCCAAGGTCTGGAGTGGGTGCACGACATCAGCAAGGGCCGAACTCGTGTGAACGTATCAATCCTTTGGTCTATTGCGGTGACGCAGAGCTATGCGTGGGTTCTTCTGGGTATGGGAAAGCTAGGTGTGGGCTTCATGCCCTGTATTGCTCACTAGTTTTGCTTTTCGAGGATGAAAATCTTGAAGGAGGGAATTATTTAAGAACCCGGTTTTTTCTACGAAAGACTTTGGAATATTCTTGATGATATTCCAGAGCAGCGCCTTCAGACGGCGTGCGATTTCGAGCCCTGGAGTGGCCGAAATAAAATTTTCAGTGCGTTCTCACTGGAAATGCTAAAAAATGAGATAACTCCTAAACGGAGTTCCGGATCATAGATCCGAGTGTACTAATGGGTCCGGAATGGGGTGTTTACCCTAGGAACGACATAAAACTTGTCGGCGCGGGATGTTTGGATCCCTCGCCCGCTTCTGGAACGTTAAACGGATTAAATAAATTAATTTATTCGTTTAACATTGAAACGTAGGTATCTCATAAACGGTGGCTCGTATTGGAAAACTGTTGGGAACCATTGAGTTGGAGTGTGCCTTTTACCATAGGAGGGGTATATGTTTCATGGGCGCGAGCCGTTAGTGAAAAATGGACCTAGGGGCGTTTTCGTAATTTAGCGGCTTCGGGCGTTAAATTTTATGACTTTTGAACGGGGTCTCGGAATAAAATTACGAGACCTCCGTTGTGCTCGAAGCATCGTTTTTACCCCAGGGACGCCCTCCTTTTTGTCTGCTTCGGGAGCGGAGGCGGGGGCGTGCCGGGCAGGGTGTTTAAGTGTTTTTATTTAAACATGCACCACCCTTCTTCCTCTTCTTCTTCTTCCTCACAACCCCTCCCCTCCCTTCTTCTTTTCCGGCGAGCTCCGGCGAGCTCCGGCGAGGCGAGATCCAGCGAGCCAACTCCGGCGAGGCAACGGCGCGGGGCAGATCACGCGGGAAGCATTGGGCGAAGCCCAACGAGGTATGCGGATTTGAGTTTTCCTCCCATTCCCCGTTTTAATCCCCATTTATGCTCAATCGCACCATTGGATCCTCGAACAAATCCCGTGGTTGCGTAGATCCCGTCCAAAACATTATGGAAAGCTATCCGGATCAAAATTTCGACCTCCAGATCGTTCCCGGTGGTCATTGGAATTTTTCCGGCCACGGCCGGTTTCCAGCGAGGGCCAAAGGCGGCAGACGGTGGCAGCGCGGGGCGGAGCGCGGTGGAGCAGGGCGGTCGGTCGGGGCTTCAGAGGGCGGCGGTGATGCTTCCAAGAGGTGGAAGTGGTGTTCATCAGCGGCTGTCGGAATCCGGCTGCGGCGCCGGCCTCGGGCGCCGGCAAACGGAGGAGGAGCCGCGAGGCGGCGACCCCGTGTAGCGCAGCAAGGACCCGCCCATCGCGGGTCGTTGCGCGGACCGCGCGACCGGCCCTCGTGGCCGGTCGGTGGAGAACCCCGCGCGGGGGGCACGCGGGTTTGAAGGGGAGCGGGCTGCGGAGCGGCGGCCTGCGGCTCGGCTGGACCGGGCCAAAATGCGGGGCCGCGGTCCAGCGGGCCGGCCGCCGCGGGCCGGCCCCAGTAGGGCGGACCGGCAGGAACGGGCTGGTCCGGCCCAATGGGGTTTTCCCCCTCAGACTTCGGACACCCATAATCTGGGCTATGGGCGTCCGTTTTGTGCACCATCTGCGGAAATGCGGAGCTTGCGTTGAGGGAAATGTTTTGAGATGGTTTCGGGAAATTTTAATTCCAGAAACGAGGGGTCACGGAGGCACGACATGTCCTTAAGTGGGCGAGCGTTTTCCCCGAGTTTCTTGTTTTGGACGGCGCAGACGCATGCGATGTCCGCTTTGAGTGCCGTCAGTTGCGTTGGGACCCTGGCGCCGGGGCAGATCTTTCCAAGGCGGTTTCAGGTGTTGAGGCCTAAGTTGAGGCGTGGGCCCCACTACCTGTCTTTCGAGCTGCGTGCAGCGTTTGACGCCTTTTTTCTCGGACGTCCATTCGAGAAGTGCGGGCAGTCAATGATGGGTGTTTTTCCGAGGGAATTTAAATGGTGCAATCCGCTCGCCCTAATTCAGCATGATGGTGTGGGCCTCGCGAGAGTCATTTCGGGAGTTGACGGTGATTTTCAGCTTTATCACCGGGCGACCGTTTTGGACAAGTGGATAGTCCATCTTGTGTTCTTTTTCGAGAGGATCGCAACGGTGCGATCCGTTCGTTGATTTTCGGGACAAGGATTCATGTCCCACATGGCACCGCTCGTGTACGGTGCGCCGGGATGCACCTTTTTCTCCGGATATCCGCTGCACTCAAGTGAGTAGTGCTTTTGATGTGTTTTCCTGAGGGGATCGCAATGGTGAGATGCGCCCGACTGTTTTCGAGGCCGAGGCTCGGGATCACGTGACGCCGTTCGGGCGTGAGGCGGTGTTGGTGACCTTTTCCGTCGGATATCCGTTGGAGGCGATTAAGTAGTCAATCTCGCGTGTTTTTCCGCAAGGATTACAACGGTCCGATCTGTTGGGTTGTGCGAGCCTCTTGCGTGATCTTGTTGAATGTGGAGCATGGAAGGTGCTCTAGTGGTGGTTCGCCCTACTTTATCTGTAGCGGACCCTTGGCATGTGATCGCACACTCTTGGGAGAGTGATGTAAATGTTTCACGAGATGTGGATGGCCGTGTATGGGCCTTTGAGGTGGAGTTGTTACGTCACGCATTCGCGTTGACGATGGGTGTCGTGTGCACGATAGCCTTTGGGCTAGAATGAGGTATACTCCAGGAGTATATGGGAGCGCTTGGAGGTACGTGTGGTTGTTTGTACTTGAGGATGGTTGTGCGCTCAGTTGGGGTTGAGATGGGGCAACAAATTGTGTGGGCCCCACATGCGTTTCGGGTTCTGCTTTGCGTACTTTGACCTCTCGCGACTTAGAGGGTCCCTCTATGTGTTTGATTGACCAGTAGGGTGGAGTTTTTACCCTGGCTCGGTGCTCATTTGTTGACCAGTAGGGTTGAGTGGTCTCCCCTGGTTTCGTTCTCGATGGATCGGCCTGTAGTGGTGTTAGTGACACCTAGTGATGGAACAAGCGCTGAACCCCTTTGGGTGAGTTGTGCTAGAGTTGGGTGGTTGCACGATACCCACTCCGTGTTCGATTAGCCAGTATTGTACCCTCCCGTAGAGATGGTCAGAGCAGTTATGAGTTTTACCCTCCAGCGGGGCTGGGCAGTGGGTTTCTCACTAACTTTTAGGGTCTACCCTCCAGCAGAGACTGGGAAGTGGGTCACCCGATGCTCTGAGGGTCTACCCTCTAGTAGAGACTGGGCAGTGGGTCACCCGATAACCTCTCAGGGTCCACCCTCCAGCAGGGCTGGACAGTGGTTCACCCGACGACCTCTTAGGGTCTACCCTCCAGCAGGGCTGGGCAGTGGGTCTCCTGTCATCTAGTTCCAAGTCTACCCTCCAGTGGGGCTGGGCAGTGGGTCGCCTGATGATGTATTAAGGTCTACCCTCCAGCAGGGCTGGGTAATGGCTCGCCTGATGATGTATTAGGGTTTACCCTCCTGCAGGGCTGGGCAGTGGGTCACCCGATATTATATTATAAATTACCCTCCAGTAGAGCTGGGCAGTGGGGAACCTTTTGGAATTCCAGACTCGGTCCTTTCTACTAGGCTAGTCTGAGGCTTTCCTCCGTGATTACCGGAGCAGGACCCCTAGTTACGGGTCAGTGTTGTGACATCCTTGATTTTGAGGAGACCTCTCGACTGTAGGGCAGTGACGAGGTGTGGTTTGACTTTCACTAGAACTCTCATGTATGAGGGGCGTTTTCCCCACTGAGACGCGTGCTTGTGATGCGATCTAAAACCGTGCGGGCGAGTCAGTGCTTCCCAAAGAGGATAGTTTCAAGGTGCGGTGATTGAGCCCCTTGGCTTGCGGTTCAGGGCAGACGTGCGGGTTATGTCTGGGACTGTTTGCTACTTTTTCTTAGGCTGATCTACAGGACAGAGATCCCCTTACGAAGTTGTTCAGGATTCTTGATAGAGCATATGGATTTGTATATACCATGTTTTGAGTACCCACTCCTTGGGTTTTGGATACTCTCCTTCAGGAGAGTTGAAGACGCGTGGGGTATGCCACATGCTTTCCGCGTCCAGCTTCTTGTGGTAGGATGAGTCTTCTATCTTTCTCTTGATGGGTTCAGCTGTTACTCTTTACTGCACCATTGGTTGTACTACTTTCTATTCTTTGCTCGCTCTACTGCTCACCCTTCGGTACCTCCTTTGTTTCTCCCTCGAGCCTTCAGGGTATCCTACTGAGTATTTTTATACTCACCCCTGCTTGGGCTTTGACTGCACTTGGTGTGACCTTGCAGATGACGGACAGGCGGAGCGTGACTTCGGTGGAGCGTAGGAGCTTGCGAGCTTGGACCGCGTGCGGTGGTCATTGCCGGGTTCCAGGTGGGAGACCCGTCAGCTGTTTTCTTTTTTGTTTAACTGTTGCTGGGTTGTGGAACTTTTGGTTGGGCGCGTGTTTTGCCCCTTTTCTTTTCAGTGTACTTTCAGCTTTTTTGTACTTGTAGAGGTCGATGCACTTTGTGTTATATGTATATTACTGTTTACCTTTCCTTTTCTTTGCTTTACTTACTTTTACTCTGCACCGTTGCATTGAGTTTGCTGCGAGTGTGTGTACAGGTGCTTAGGCAAACGCCTCCCCGAGTTATTGTGCCTTCGGCGCTGGTCGCCAGCCCCTGGCATATAAAGGCGGGCTTGGGGTAGTTGTGGCTCGAGCCTGGGTAGGGTCGGGTCGTGACACACACTGTGCACCATATTGTGTTGTGTCTGATTCATGCATGTCAAAAATGACATATGGATAATTTTACTCATATATAAAAATAATCTTAATGTGATTTCATAGTTTTGAGCATATCATTTGTGTTTTTTTTCTAAATTATCATTTCAATCTCAAAAAACTCACATTGAGTTATATCAGTCATATCATTTGTTAGATTGATGTGAGCATGATTCATGCACACCGAAAATTACATATGAATCAGTTTACTAATTTATCAAGTTAACCATATTTTATTTTCTATGTTTTTAGTTAGTGACACACTTTTTGAACTAAAATGTCAACATTAATATGATGACAGTCACATTCTGTCATACCAGCCTCACCGAGCATCAAATTGAGGTGAAATTGATTAGAAAACATAAAAATGACTTATGGATTATTTTCATATACAATCGAAACAATATGAGCGTGGTTTTTTTTATTTTTGAGAATGAAAACTCTGTTTTTTTAGTAAATGCCATTTTAAACTGAAAACACACACTTTTTGTAATACATGTCACATCGTGTATCGGTTTGATAAGATACCGATTCCTACACATTATAAAAACATATGGATTGTTGTACTAAATTATCAAGATAATAAGTGAATGTTTTATTGGTTTATAGTGAGTGAAACACTTTTTGAACTAAAATGACTATTTTAAATATATATAATAGGCCGTTTATTCATACCGAGGATATAGTATTTTAGATTTAGGTGAGGATAATTCCTACAGGGAAAAATTAATTATATATAATTGTAATAATGTATAAAAACAATATGAATGTTTTTACTGGTCTTCAGTATGTCACTTGTCCTTTTTACTAAATTCAATTCCACTGTTAAATAAAAAGACACACTTGGGGGACATACTAGTCACACCATGCATCAAATTGAGGTCAGGGTGACTCTTACACATAAAAAAAGTATGGATCATTGTCATAAATTTTTAAAACATCCCTAAAGTATTTTCATGATTTTGATTACAACAGTTTCTCTTTTAAGATAATTATTGTCAATTTTAAATAAAAATACACACTTGAAATCATATTGATCGTATCGTGCATCAGATTTAGGTGTCGTTGATTATTAAACATAAAAATGATATATAGATCATTATACTAATGTATAGAAAATTTCAAATGTGTTTTATTCTTTTTGAGTATTTCAGAATTCATTTTTACTAAAATTGATGTCAATTTTAAATAAAATTACACTATTTGAGTCATACCGGTCCCACCGTGCATCAGATAGAGGTTTGGGCGATTTATACAAATCATAATTTAATTATGGATCATTTATATAATAGATATACACAATCTATATCGTTTTTCATCATTTTGAGTATGTCACTTGTCCTTTTTTACTTAAATTAACATCAATTTAAAATAAAAAGACACAATCGTAGTCATATAGGTCACACCGTGTGTCAAATTAAGGTGAGGTATATTAATAATCATCAAAAGTGACTTATGGATATTTTTTAACGAATATAAACAATAGAAATGTGTTTTCATTGTTATGAGAATACCACTTTTCCTTTTAACTAAAATTAATGTTTTTTTTCAATAAAAATATACTCTTGGAGTAATACTAGTGACAACATGTGTCAAATTGAATTTTTAATGATTTTTACATATGAAAATGACATATGGATTGAATTCCAAATGTATCAAAACAAACTAGAATCAATTTATCGGTCTTGAGAATCGTACTTGTCATTTTTACTAAAATTAATGTAAAATTTAAATAACAAATAGACACATGGAATCATACTGGACACACCATGTGTTAAATTGAGGTGTGGTTGATTAATACATGTAAAAAATCACTCATTTGTCATTTTCCTTATGTATCAAAATTATTCCAATTATTTTTCTAAGTCTTGAGTATGTAACTTTACTTTTTAATTAAATTAATGTCAATTTTAAATAAAAAGGCACACATGGAGCCATACTGATCACACCGAGTGTCAGTTTGATCCATGGATGATCACTACATGTCAGAAATGACTTTTTCATCATTTAATATTGTTAAAATAACATTCTAATAAATTATAATTGATTTGATTCTGTCAACCATATTTTTTTTACTAAAACACCATTTCGTACTGGAAACACAGAATTTGAATCATACCAACCACATCATTTATCGGTTTAATGTGAGATTTATTCCCACATGTAAAAAATGGATTATGAATCAATGTTATAAATTATCAATAAAATTAAAAGTTCATTTTTTTCCTCGTTGAGGGACAAACTTTTTTAATTAAAATGTAAATTATAAACTAAAAATGGACATTTTGAGGTATACCGTGAACACTATGTATCCGAAATAGGTAATGTAGATTCCTATTTTTAAAAAATAACTTATTTATCATTTTTATAAATTATGAAAACAATATAAAAGTGTTTTATCAATTTTGAGTATGTTAGTTTCCCTTTTTATTAAAATATCTTTCAATTTTAAATAAGAAGACACACTTATAGTCATATCGGCCACACCGTATGTGAGATTATGGTACAGATGAATCCTACACATAAACAATGAATTATGTATCATTTGAATAGTGTATAAATAAAATATGATTGCATTTGGTTGGTTTTGAGTATGTCAGTTTACAATTTTTTAAAAAATTACAGTCACATTTAAATAAAAAGATACCTGTGGAGTCATGCCAGTCACATCGGGCATCATATTGAGGTTTGGCTGATTCATACACATCAAAAATGACTTATTTATTGTTTATGTAATGTAGAAAAATAATCCAAATGTTTTTTCACAATTTTGACTGTTTCACTTGTGTTTTTTAACAAAATTAAAGTCAATTTTAATTTAAAAGACATAATTGGAATTATACCGGTCACACCATGTGTCTAGTTGAGGTGATGCTAATTCCAAAATGTCGAAAATGTCATATGGATCATTTATATAAAGTATCGAAACAATTTGAATGTTTTTTCTTAGGTATTAGTATGTGATGTGTGTTTTGAAAAAAAATGTAAATTGTAAAGTAAAAACATATAGTTAAAGTCATACCAAAAACATTGTGTATCAGATTGAGGTGAGTATTATTAACTTTTTAATGTTTTTACTTTTAACTGTCTGCACCAATATAGAAAAGCGGCAACTACTCCATTTGGTTGGAAAATAAAACCCCATACTGTATAGAATTCCACATCTATAAGAAACATGTTCTATATTTTCTATCTTGTTACAGACAATTGAATGAAAAATATGACTTTACAAAAATAATACACCTATATAATAAAAAATAATTTATGATATTAATAATCTAATTAAATAAATTACACATATATAAAAATAATAAAATTTAAAAATGTCATTTTTAACCTAAAATCACACAATTTGGGACATACCAGGTGTATAGTATATTGGTTTGAGGTATGGTTGATTCCACCATGTCATTTTATCCTATAGTGTATGATCATAGTATATGAGTGAATACCTCCTTATCAACATGTTTTTACAAGATATGATTTTCCAGATCTGAATGTTCCAATAGCATGCTCGACTATATGAATATATGCCCCATCCAGTGGAACATGTAGCATTGTGCCTAGCTCATGTGTTGTGCTAATCCCAAATATCACATGAAATGTTTCATGTTTTCTATTATGCATAATTTCTTCTTGGATATTGAACACAGTATCCATCATAATATTGTGATGAGTGGGTGTTGATAGATATACATCATATTCATTTTCATTATTTTTAATATCTACATAAGAAATATTTTAGTGTCTTCCTGATTCACATTTCATAAGAACAATTATGAGATTATTGATTACTTCATCTAAGATAGATCTTGGAGGAGACTAGCTTACCTCAAATATCATGATGGGGGATCAACACGTAGTGGTTTCTTTCAAGTTGTTTCTTATCTTATCTTTGACCCATATCATTTTAAATCAACTCAGACTACCAAAAAAATCATATATGGAATCTAATCATGCATGTATATCTTTTATTGGTGTATCTTTTTACCCATGTTCATTTCTCTTCTCAAAATATGTTCAGTGTTTCAACCCCAAAACCCACACCTCTAATGTGGCCATAATGTTATGGCAACTTCAAGGACAATGATAATAGTTGTTCATTTAGTACTACTAATAATGAATCTAGTGTCTTATTCAGATAAAAATATTGTAAAAAAATAACCATTGTTATGTCATAACAATTTAACACAATTTTTTTTAATTATGTCCTACATGCAGATGATTCCCGCACACATTGTGTGTTTTCATCTATCAGTATCCCAACATTATTTACACTTGCCTCCTTCCATAGAACATGATGTGGGATGGAAGTGGGTTTTGATTTATATTCACCAATCTTAATATAAATATATGTACATAATTATGTTGTTTTTTTCTGTCACATAAAAGTATTATGGTATATTTAAAATATGCTCCAATTTATTTTCAAGCGAAGTGTACCCTAACCATGCTTTACGGTATCAGTATGTTCAATTTGTACATGTTTCTTTTTTTTATCACTTAGTGGATGATTCAAAAAATTAAAAATAAATAATCAAACTGTATAATATATGATGTTTCAAAAAAAATTATTACCTCCCACAATGTACATGAAATGATGTCTCCTCATGATGACTAGTAAACACATCCTATGATTATTGTCATATTATGTTGGAATATTTATGACATAGGTGTTGGTTTATTTTCCCTTCAACATCACACAGATGAAACTTCATTATATATGTGAAAAATCCCTTATGATCAATTTTGTAAACAAATAATATAAATTTATTAATGGAGTCATATACTATAAATTCACTCTTCAAGGTATAATTAAGAATAATTCAATGTTTCATTATTTTATTTTTTAATTAAATGAAAAAATGATATCATAATATTACCCTAATTGCATCCCAAATCAATGTCTTAAACATGGTTTTAACATGGTTTTGTGAATCTACATCAATTGTTATTTGCTTCAGAGTCATGATCCCAATGACACTATTGATTATGACCTTGATGGGATTAATAGGATGGACACACACATTCCATCTAACATTGAACCTAATTCCTTTTCATATCACTTTATTAATTTTTTGAAACACCATCACTCTATGAAAATAATTTTTTTGAGACATCGATTCTTCCCCATCTACAATTTCCATAGGTTTAAAATCATGAATATGTTGTTCCTTTCTATTGGTAGAATTGGAAGGTGCAGATGGTAATTGTTCCTCTGTAATATGAAGAAAAATTGGTAGTGAAACCAATTATTCCTTAGTATTTGGTGCATAAGAACATTCAAAAGTCACTATCTATAGAATTGGTTTAATATTTAATTTAGATAACACAAATGACACACCACAAAAATAATAATATGACGTATTAAAATGTATATTAGAAAAAAATAGTATGATTATTCAAATAACATTTTTAATGGTTGAAGTGATTTGTCCGCACTATTGAGTTTCAAAATCCATTTATTATGGTCTCCTCTAACATTCCAGACAGCATCTACATTGGTAATACCATGAAATTATTGTTATGTCCCATTTAAAAGGTCATCTTCAGTTGGATTTTAATATAAACTATTAGTGCTTTTGGTGGATAATAGAATAATTGACCACTTTCAGTTTGTAAGATCAAGAATATAAAATACTAGTATTGCTTGTGATGCAATTATAAATGGTTCTTCTTTCTACCATTATTTAATAAAATCCACTTTCACGAATCCCAATTCACCTATTTTGAAAACACTCCTGTAATCAACCCATTATCACTAAAAAGCATAACATTGAATGATTTATAATAAAAAACCCACATTTGATTGATGATACAAAATTATGACATATTCTTATAAATTAGACTCATGCCCTTAGTATTAGATACATGCATTGCTTCATCTACATGTATAACTCCACTATTTTTCATGGTACTTACATCATCATGTTCATTTTTATAGAACATATAACCAATAATTACATATCCATTATAAGATTATACATTCACACTTGGTACTATTACTATCCATCAAAGCCAATCTGAAATTGAATCTAGATTCCTATCTAACTCCAAAAAAACATGGTCATGAAACCAACCTATTAAAAGTTGATTATGTGTATTTGATATATATATTTAATCCATTGATGGATTTAAATTCATATGAATTTCATTATGGCTTTCAATTTATGCAGAATCCTCTTATCAATTATGAAAAAAATAAAGGTTGGCCTACACCCAATCTCTAATGGTGATCTTGACAACATCTACTCTAGAAATTCCATTACCCACAAGCTTCATATTGTGAAGATATTTTGGTAGAAAAATTCATTCCACACCAAATAGATAGTCATTTCATAATTAAATTTTATCCCTAACAATATATCACACCACAATATAAACCATTATATGAATTTTATTTTTGACATACACGTTCAAAATCATCATATTCCGTTCAATGGGGCATGTCTATCTATAATGTACAACACCACATAGTCAGATCTCTCTTACTAAGTAATCCATCATGTGATCTATCATATAAAATAATGTTAGTGGGAAGAACATATCAAATTCACATAATATGAAAAAAACATCATTTTCCATGGTTTGCAACTCTCTAAGGTCTGTAGCTTTGTGGCATATAGTTCCTAAAAAGATACAGAGAGTGGTTAATGCATGATGTTCATTCTTGGGTAAAATGAAACATAATGCTACATGCATTAGATCTTGTATCAAAACGTGATAATATTTTGATTTCATGCCCTTTGACTTTAAATCATTCATTAACACTATATTCTTGATATTTTATGCATATGATAATGTTACCATTACATCATTACAGATGTTCTAAAACTAATAGATCTCCTTCTTATAAAGAGTGTAATAAGGTGAAGGAATACATTTTCTTTTTTTCCCTTAAATGACTTTTTTAACCCTTACAGAACTCTAGTTTAACCATACAAATCTTTGTTTTACCGATACTTAACTTTTGTTACACAGAAATAACTGTTGTTTACCCTTACATAAAAATTTTCTTACCCTCACATAACAATTTCATACCCTTAATTAACATTACTCTACCCTTTATTAAATTTTTCATAGCATTAAATGGATTGGTTTTACCCTTACATATCATTATACTACCATCACATAACATTTTATTACCCTCACTTCACATTATGTTTCACTTTCATATCATTTTATGACCCTTATATATCTTTAGTTTACCCTAAAATAATATTTATTAACAATTAATTAACATTGTATTACACATACTTATATTCAGTTTACCGTTACATAATGTATTTTTACCCTTATTAACTACTATTTACCATTACATTACTTTATCGTTCCCTTAAATAAAGTTGTTTTACCCATACATAATTTTTTTACTGTTAATTAACTTATTTTACCCTTACATAATTTCAATACTCCGTTACATATCACTATTTTCCACTTACAAAACAATAGTGTTCCATTAAATAACATTGTTCAACCATTATATAAATGTTGTTTACACTTATATAACTTTTATTACCATTAAATAACATTAATTGTCCCTTATATAACTTTTTTTATTCGTACTTAACTAAAATTTACTATTACTTAACTTTTATTTACCTTTACACAAATTTATTTTATGTTTACCTAACTTTTGTTTTCCTTTAACATTATATAACATTTAATTTATTTTATTTTACTCTTACATAACTTATGTTCACACTCATTGAACATTATTTTACACTTATATAACAATGTTTTACCATTAAATAACATTAGCTTTACATTACATAACATTGTTTAACCCTAAACTAATTTCTCTTTACGATTAATTATATTCGGTTTTCCTATATATAAATTTGTCTAACCAATACTTAAAATTTGTTTAACCTTAAATAACTTTATTTTACCCTTGATTAAATTTTTTCCCTTAAACTACTTTGGTTTAACCTTACTTAATTTAGTTTTCCATTACACAACATTGTCTCACCCACACTTAACATTATTTTTCCATTTCATAACTTTATTTTCCCTTATATAACCTTAGTTTAACCCCAAATATGGTTGTTTAACAATTACATATTTTTTTTAAACTTAATTACAATTATATTTACCTTGTATAACTTTTTTCATCATTATTTTATATCTATTTACCCTAACATTCTCTTACATAACCTATAAATGTTTCTATTAATTCATACATAACTTTTCTTCCTTACATAACTTTAGTTCATAGTTATCTATAGCTTACTAATACCAATTTTTTTACCCTTAAATACCATGATCATGCATTTTTTCTGGGTGGATGTGATTCAATCCCAAAAAGTGCATGATTTCCCCCAGTTATATTGGGGGATGGAAAGTTTCATTGACCAATGTAGTGTTTGTGATACTAGAGGATCCCCCAATCGACGATGGGGTAGTTTCATCCGATAGTTAGCTACAGACTGAGATGTTGATGTTAGAGTAAGTAGCACTCATATAAGTGACTGTGAATATTCTCAAGATATGGGGGTTCTACCTGATATAAAAGGATGACCAGTTTGTCAAATCAAAAGAGACTACAGACACTAGAATCTTATTTTTTTCCATCATCTATGAAAGGCATGATTCATAAAGAAGAGAATCCATGTGTCATGGTCTTGAAGAGTGTGATCTATGAGACTCCCTATGGATTTATAGAGGAGAATTTAATTTCATAGAAGATCTGGATTAGAATAAATTTAGAGGTTCCTTCCATAGGAAGGCTTGTATGGAATTCATACAGCCCATAGAGTGCAAGGGGATATTGGATATGGGCTACGCCGGTGATCTGTACAAATGGTACAACAACCAAAGTGGGGTCTGTAGAACTAGGTTTCTCCATGAAAAATGCTAGGAAAAAATTTCATCATATGTCTTCTTATCGGGGTGGAATTGTTTCTCACCTGGTTTGAGTTATATACGATCATTCACCTTTCTGTTCACATTGTCTCCCAGGAAGGAGAGCTATTAGTGTTTCAACATCTCCCATCTGAGGAACCATATTTCACGATACCATCCGACTGTATGTGATTCTTTGGTCTATGTCCATATTGGTAGATGCATGTATAAGGCTACAGAATATACTAAGGTATCTAAAAAACCCTACAATCATGAGTTTGTAAGCAACGTCCCCACTCATGGAATATGAAAAATTGTCAATAAGGATATCAACCGGTAGGACTCTTTCCTTGAAGAGGACCAAAATAACATGTTGTTAGAAGAACTCTTTAATAAAAAGGATACTTCGATAGAAATGATAAGGAAAAAATAACATGTGGAGCATCATGGATTTGATAAATTAAAATCAGTCCAAGGGTCCATAACGTTGTCTTAAGAGGTAGTTACTATCATTTACATAACGTTTCAAAGTCCAAGCATGGAAATAAAATATATATGGGTATGTTCTATGATAGAATTGAGTGGATCTTTATCATCAAGGAGTTAACAGGTATTGGGTTCACTTACTAGGCCACCTATTTAATTTTTAGGTTCTTTGTTTCCTCTTTATTGGATGTCTCCTTCATGGGGAGTAATCACAAATTCCTCAAGGAAGCATGTGGGATTAGATAGGGAGATCCCATATCCCTGGTAAATTTCATCATTTCCCAAGATTTTATCAGCCACCTTATTAATAGGATCATTCCAATTATATATATTCTTCTTTATCGTAGTAGGCTATGACCTCATTTTATCTCCCATTCTATATTAGAAGTTGACACTATTATCATCATGAATTGTAGTAGGAGATCACTATGAGGCTTCAATATGGTTCATAAAGATTATTTTTATTGGATATAAAATATAATCAACCTGGTGAAGTGTAGTCTCTACATCCCAAATAGATGCTTTGATAAATGGGTTTCTTCCTTGTGTAATATTTTTTACATGCAGAGAGACCACATTATGATAGAATAACTATGTTCCCCAATATATTTAGGTAGGGTATGTATTCATCACATTGTCTGAATTGTAAGGAGGTTCATGTGACATGTCTTGAATTGAAAAAACAATAACTTATCATTCGGACATAGGATCACATTGGTTAAGAGCATTCTCTAACCCATACCAATACATGCACTCACAATTATTAAGGTTCTGAAAATATATTATCCAATATTGATATGATCTTGGATAGATTTATTTTGGATGCTCTCTAAGAGGTAAAAAGACACAAGGTATCCTAGTCCATACTGGTATGGAAAATCATGGAAGGGGGTATTAAGATGAGATATCTCTCTAGCACACTCTGTTTCATGCATGAAAATCTAGAATGATAAGTCTAGAGGAGCTAATCCTATGGGGAAAGTTCATGTCTACTAAATGTAGAGGTAGTGAAGTACTGTTATGAGGGAATTATTCTAAATTATATCCCATTATTTTTTTCCCACATCTCAACTCTATAACCTCCTACCTAGTGGATTGTTGGGAAATGTGATATTCTGTTTTGGCACTACAACTAGAATGGATCCCAGATCTGTTTCCCTAGTTGTCCAGCTGCATTAATTTATTTTAGAAAGACCATCATATACTCAATGATCATCAAATATTTCCTATAACCTTACCAGAAAGAATATTTTGATCTTATTTACAAGAACAGAAAATTCAATATGTGTACCTTTAAGGCCTCCATTTCATGATCCTTTTTCATGGGAGAATTATGAATGGACATGATAGTCCAGCACCAAACTGATTGTTAGAGTGAGGAACTATGGTGCAATATTATTCTTGAAAATTACAATTTCTTTTTATGGATAATGAGGTACCATGTAGTGCCTACTGTTATCAACATCAAAAGAACATTCATCTCCCTAGATTCTAGGTTTCCGTGTTGTAAGGAATATCAGGAGGAGATTTTGAACCGTATATTTTTTTAATTTGATTGGGTGTCCACAATATGTAGCTATTTTTGTGATTTTTATACTTTCTCTTATCAATATTTCCACAATTTCCCTTTCTTGGACTGATGTTTTCACAGTGTGGGTGTTACGGTAAATGAAAAGATGTGACATGAAATTATGATGATCAATGGTTGTTAGTGTATCTGGATGGAAATAAATAGGGCTCATCATGAAGATTTTTTTTTTAATATGGAAGTCTATTACATCAGAAAAAGGAACCTACTACTCAACACAATAAGGATTTTTTTTAATTGGAACGATCTTGCCACTTTGAGACAACTATAGGTGAGAACCCCCTTGACCACTCCATCTGCATTAATATGAAGGGTAAAAGGGTTTGATTGTGTTTTCCCCTTTTGGGAGTCCAACATAACATGGATGGTTATTTCATCCTTGGTGACATGTGGGGAGGTTCTGTCATTCGAGACCCTAGAGGATATGATATTTTGTATTTTATAGCACATTTCAGTAGTGGCCAGTCACTCCTGGCCAAAGCGAAGGAATCACTCATAGAACAATGATTATCCCATAAAAAGAATGTAGAACTATAAGAAGTGGAATCAGACAATATAATTCTATACAATTATCATCATAGAACATGTATTATCCCTTAGTTGGTTTATTATGTTATCATAAAGTGATGAAGTCTCCCCAACAACAATATTCATGTACTCCAAACATGGTACGAGGGAAAAAAGGTTGAAAACCATCATGAATCCTTGGTAAATGAAGGATCTAGTGTCACCTATTTCACATGCTTGAACTTCTTGAGGCATGACGGAGAGAACCATGTAATAGGGGATTTCCTTAAACTGTTATTTCAGACCTCCCTAGTCCAATATTTTGTAGCTATTTCTCTCGATTCTATTCTTATGTGAACTGTCCATGGATCATGTAGTCACACTAAGAGGGGAATGAATCAGGTGTACCTAATTTGGTGGAATTATTTTTCACCTTTATATTCCAATATATGTCACATTTTAGGAAGAATGGTAACTCATGAAATTCAAAATTTAAATGAAACATAGCATATGATATTTTTACATGGTTTTGTACTAAGACCTATGGTATTTCTACAACTTTTAACCATATTTGGTAATAGATTATTAACTATATGTATACAATTACAACCAAAGAAAGTCAAGTTCCCATCAATATTGAGTCCCATAGTATTCCACTCTAGAGTACCAATAGTGTTAACAAATTCCCACCAACACTAGTGACTCCTGAGTCCCTTATGAGGATCTGTATACTGCATCCCAGATTGTTACCAGCATCCCACCGACCTACTCCAGAGTCAAAGTACAGACTTCCACTACTTCAGAGTCCCACTGAAGACATCAAAATCTTGAGTCACATAATATTTGATCCTTTGATATGATGATTTTATAATATTTTTCTGAAGGATTTCTAGATCAAACTAGCCCGTGTAAAATTCATGAAACTTTACACTGAAGTTGTTCATTCACAATAAACTCTGATCACCTGTAGATGGTCAGATGTCTCTATTCCACACTAATCAAATAATTACATATTCTTCTAAATACCGGGCCACACTATCCACTGAAAAAACAAGAAACATTATATTCTGAAAAACTGATGATAAAACTGTTCCAAATTTAGTCTAAAATTAATGGACACTTGATAATAAATCTAAATTTCTCATGCACTTTTCAATCCTCATGAATTTAAAATATATATATTGTGTCATTCTCTTTTTATTACTCAAGAATGAATGTGAGTATGATTTAATGCATGTATGTTTCCTTCATATGGATACTTAATCAAACACACTATCCATTTTTTTACTCACAATTAATTCACAATATTTTATTTTCTTTTTCCACTCACCTTGAACTCACAAAATACTTGAAAAAACATTGCAATGTCGTTGTTCTATGCATGTGTATCATGCATTAATTATATATCATACACACACACATTCTTTGAGAAATACTATCACTACCTTTATACTAGTGTTCTACATTCATGCAGATTTCTCTAAAACATTCACGCACAAAAACTAAAATGGATATTCACTTGGTGCATGTAAGATAATCACAATATGTAGTGTAATTTTCTATTGTTTCATGGTTCTTCAAATATGTTCACTCAAATAAAAATAGATATATGCATAATAACAACATGTTATATCTATTTTTATGTGGGACAATGTTCTTCAAAAAGCAACATTAGCATATTCTTCACATATTGGTTTCCCATGGAATGAATTATTCTTCACCCAAATATAAAGTGTGTGGGATCTTTATATTGAGAACCAAATTGATTCAAGGGAAAAAAATTAATGAAAAACTAAACCTGTCAAACTCGAGAGAAAAACCAAACCCCTTAGGTGGTATTTATAGGCAATGAACCACTAAATAAGAATTTACTAGGATTAAGGATGAACATGATTCCTTCATGTTACGCTTCCCATAACCTCACCATCACCGATAATTTCATATTTTCAAAACACAAAAAATCTTTGGATTGATCTTCGATTTATCAAGAAAAATAAATTCTTTGGTGATTTCAATAATCTTTGAATTTTTAAAATTATCAAATATGGCTCAAAATCTTGGGTTCACTCCTCTATAGAAATCACCCTTGAAGATCACATCCAGAAAAAATCATGAGTGACAACTAAGGTTGAAGATGAATGGGTGCTAGTTAAAGGGTATGGATAGAGTAAATTGAATTGCAAAAGTTCTTTCTGATTATTTAAACATCAGAGCTCGACTAAGAGAATTGGACATCCTTGATAAAACATGAATAGATCACACAAAACTCTTTTTTTAGAGCTATAGTAACACAAGAATAGGAATTCCCAGATCAAAAATATTTACTCTCCACCCTCCTTTACATTACTCTGCGTGATAAAATCACTTCAGAATTCTTCTCTCCCTCCTCCGGTATAGCCCCGTAGAAGTTCTGCGGGTGTGCTTCTCCACACACCTCTAGTGTCGTGTCACCCTGCATGGTGGTTTCACAATTTATTCATCTTTTCCCATTCACATATTTCCATCATTCCACCTTTATTGGAATCGTGCTACCTCAACATGGCCATAGATGACCCTTCAGGGTCTCATATAGGCATGGGTCGATCTCGTAATGGTCATATCATTTGTAGGATAATGTTTTAGTACCAATCTATGCACATCGAAAAATATAAAGCCTTCATTAAATGTTAAATTCTGAACCAATATTACAAAACCCATTCCAAAATTTTTACCTTAAAAAATATAACAATATTTCTCATGAAAAATAATCTTTTTTTTCATGGCATCTTCTTCTTACTCCACATATCAATGTAGTAAACAATGTGAATTTATATTTTCACAAGTCTTTTAAACTAAAGGCCAGCTCTCCAGTCATCACCATTATAACTCATTGATATTTTCATATTCTTAAGTAATTGACATTAATTTCAACCATAAAAAACTACTTTGATTCTCCACCTTGACTTTTTTGAATAAATAAATGATGATGATAATAATTAAGTAGTTTTAAATACATGAATTCATAACAAATAAATAAATATATTTATATTTATATTTATACTTAAATTATATAAATTCATTTATAATTATATAAATGTGCCATCATAAATATATTTATATATAAATATATTTATCTATAATTGTATGTGTAAATATATATTTATGTATAATTATAAATATTTAGTAATATTTACAATTTTATGAATGTATTTATAAATATAACAATAATAATATATAAATACAATTATTTTCTAAATATAGTAAATATATATTTATAAATATATCTATATATAAATATATAAATAGTTATAAAAATTTAAATTGTTATAAAAACATGTATTCATGAATATATATATATACATATATATATATTTATAATTATATAAATAAATTATTAAATATATAAATATTTCATCATAAATATATTTATGTATAATTATAATTTTTTATCTATATTTACAATTGCATAATAAGATTTATAAATATAAATATATAAATATATTTATTTTTAAAATATAGTAAATATAATTTTATAAATACATTTATATATAATTATATAAATATATAAATATTTATAATTATAAATATGTGTATAATTGGATAATAAAATTAGATTTATAAATATATATATGCATATAATTATTTAAATAGTTATAAATATATATGTATTTATAAATATGTGTATAATAATATAATAATATTTAATTTATAATTATATAAATATAATCATTATATAAATAGTTGTAAGTATATGTATTCATTAATATATATATATATATATAATTTATAATTATATAAATTTATTTATACATAAATAAATATATCATCAAAAACATATGTATATATAAATATATTTATGTATAATTATAACTATAAATATTTATATTTAAATATATTTTTCAAATTATTCAATTTCTTGGATTATTATCAAATAAAGGGGATGGCATAATATATAAATGAGTAATTGCAAATGACTAATTTTTTAAAAATTATAAGATGATCACATAAAGTAAAATAAAAAAATGAAAGAACGACTAGAAAGTGAGATCACACTTGTTGTAGGGGTCTTGGTGTATATATTGGCAGCACCAGGTGGAGTCGGAAGGTTGATATAGGTTTTCGGGTGAAGGCCATCAGTTAATGATTGTCCTGTTGGAAGGGAGTTTTGAGTGAGAGAAGGTTGAGGAGAATGACGGGGGGATCGGAAGGGATAGTGGGGCCCCCATGAGACCGAGTGTGAAGAAAACAACCCGGATCTTGATGTGTACTACATTGAAGGATGTGTGGCATAGAGAGTAGTGTGAGAGTTGTCTGAAGAGCTGTAACATAAGGATTATGATTAATAGGATGTTTACTATAGGATGTGTATCAAAAAGAGAATCATGCATCAGCTGAAAAAGGTTGGTGATGACATGAAGAAGTGTCATCAAATTTATCCTGGGTGTCTTCTATCAAGGGGCAATCAAGGTGGGAATTTATAAACACGTAGGTGACAACCATGGCTATGAAATTCATAATTTTTTGTGGATTGATGGGTAATATAGGTGGTGGGTGGGTTATGTTTTAATGATGATGCTTAAATGATATTCTTTAATCGGTTGTGGCTTATGGCATCATGGAGCTATGATGTGACTAGGTGATGGTGGAACACAGAGTGAAACCCTATACGTAAGAGACGATGGTGGGTGGGCTATCTATATATATTACTGTATATATATATTTTGTTAATAATTATATCTAAATATATATTTATATATGTGTGTTTCTATATATTTATGTTAATCTATTTATATTTTTATATATTTATAGATAATTATATGTATTTATGTATATTAATATGTCTTTATATTAAATAGTATTTACATTTATTAATATATATTTTTTGGGTATATATATACACACACAGTTATATCTAATAAAATATTTATTTAATATATATTTATGATAATTTGATTATTTTAATATATATGTATAGATATCTAATTGTATTTCTGAATATTGATATACATGAATATATATTATGTCGATATATATAGACATATGTTTATTTGTAATTATATAATAAATAATAAATTTTAATAAATTAGAAACCCTAGAAAAATATTTAGTGATGGTTTAATACACCTATAATGAAAAACCCATTGCCAAAAACCTCATCAAAGAAAATTTCCGTGAAGAGATTCCCATCATGAAAATATATCACGCTATTTGAAAGCGTCACACACATTTATCAGTGGTTTAAATCACCACTAAATTCTGAAAAACCTTTGTCAAACTCATTTTCAATTTTAGTTGAAATTTCAGGTATTACTATAGACCCAAAAGACTAAGATATGAATAAATAGTTGGTGGAATGCATCACATGGTTTAATGCATGAGTCAAATATAAATGGAAAAAACAAGAAGCTATCAAATGCATTAACTATATTAAATTATTTATTAATTTTTATAAATTCTATTTATTTTATATTTTCAATTTTCTTAATATCCAATAATAATTTTCTATATAATTGTACCTTTAATATAATTTAAAAAATGTATACAATATATTGATTTTAAAAAGTTATTCATTATTTATTTTTTTACATATTTCCATCAATGCTTTCCCCAAAATTTTTCATATAAATGTTTTTCTATTTTTCTTTTTTTTCAATCTAATTATGTTTTCTACATTGGTTTTATTTTTTTAATATTTGAATATAATAAATAAACAAACCATTCAATATTGAATTCATATATATGGTTTTATATTTTTTTAATTTTGAGTATAACACCCCCAAACGCCATTATAAGTAGCACCGCCACCAGTATGACTGATACCACCATCAAGGCTCCGTTGGGAAGAATCCTCAAAAAGTGAAAAGGATGTATAAGGAAATGGAAAGAAGGACAGATCAAAGAAGTATGGTGAAAGACTCTTTGGAAATAAAACAATTGATGAAAATGATAGAAAAAACTGAGGCGAATGAACAATGTAAATAAATTTCTTATCCTTTTGAACATACCATAACAAACTAAAGTGGATGCTCAATGACCAAATATAATTATAGAAACTTAAATGTCGACAAAAGAAATTTTAACATCGATAACCCAAAATAGAAAAACCGTAACACCTAGTTAGAAACCAGAATCCACTAATAATCAAGATTACAAATTAGATACTCCCCAAGATGGGCGATATCGCAAAAATAATTCTCAAATAAAATAGTTTATCAAAGGAAGACAATAGATGTAGTCTAAAGGTACCCTAAAATTAAGAACACTACCTGATAAAGCAGAAAATTATTCCCGACCTTCACAAGTATGTGATCACAATCGGAATAGGAGTATATGAAAATCATCGAGATCAGATCAAAGACCCCATTGTAGATAAAATATGAACACACCTGGAGAATTTTTTTGATGCAGATCTAAAAAACACTAGATATAACCCAGGAAAGAATACAAAAAATTTGATAAAAGAGACTAACACCTATAATTAAGAGACAATCACACACATTTATCCCTAAAAACTTTCTTCCATTAAAGGATACATAATTCCCTATTTTCACATCTAATTTATCCTTTTTATTTAAGTGGATTGTACTGGGGGCCATATAAGGAGGTTCCCCAACATAATCCCCCTCTGACTCATCTATGGATCACTTCTTACCCTGCAATCATTTGAAATTCTCAAATTTACCATTAGATAAAATTTTCATCAACATGAATGACACATTTTCACCAGTGTAGATTTCTCTAGATCCAAATATCTCGAATAAAGGATGTTGAAGATCCAATGATACAAAAAATATATATTTTTTAGACTTCCATTTTTCTTTCCGAAACAAATAGAACTCTGATTGTCACAAAATGAAACATACTACTCGTAATGAAAATAGAG
Organism: Viscum album; assembly: GCA_963277665.1. NCBI lineage: Eukaryota > Viridiplantae > Streptophyta > Magnoliopsida > Santalales > Viscaceae > Viscum > Viscum album. The sequence continues at coordinate 180,272 of CAUJRU010000322.1, forward strand.
ATATAAAATAAAAATTGTCATTTATAATAATTCTTTTCAAAACTCTATTATTCTAATAAAATCAGAATTAGTGGTAGATAAAGCAAAACATTTCTACAATCATGACTATGATGATAGTTCCCCTATAAATGTGATCAAATATCAAGACGTAGACTTATACATACCCATATCTCCTCCCATACCAGAATGTGTAAATACAAAAAGCATAGGTTTATCATTTCCAAAACAAAATATCATATAATAAGTACCAATAAGACAACAAAATATATACTTCACTACTCTCCAATTCTCTATACATTGATTAGATTGAAAAATAATGACCACACCAACTCCATGAGCTATATCTGGACAAGTACATATCGTTTCATAGATCAAACAACCAACAACATTAGAATATGGTATGTGTTGCATCTCCTCTATCTCATTAGTAGTAGAAGGCAACTGACTAGTATTAAGCTTAAAATGAAAAGAAAGAGGGAAAATAACATCTTTCTCTCTATCCATAGAATAACTCTGAAGTACCATATCAATATATCTCTCTTAATATAACCCAAATTTTTTATCCTTTCTGTCCTGAAAAATTGACATGCTATGAATGTTTCCTGTTGTACCTATTTCTTTCATTAAAAACGTATGAAAAAGTTCATTGTTTAATATATCAATTCTAGAAGAAAAATGAAGAAAAATGATCCTATCATCAATACAAAGAAGTAGTAAAATAAAACCAACACAAATAAATTTCTAAACAAAGGAAAAATGATAAAAATACGTCTTCCTAAAACCCTATCGAAAATTTATAGATTCAAACTTCTTATACCACTATCTCATGTATTTATTCAAAATATACAGACATTTATTTACCCTAGAGACATATTTCTCTTCACCTATTTCAACAAAACACTATAGATGCTTCTTATAAATTACCTCCTTTAAATCTTAGGGGAGGAATGTTGTCTTCACATCCATCTCCTCAACCTGCAGATCCGAACTAATTGCCAATACAATAATTGCCCGAATGGAAGACACTATTACAAAAGGTGATAAAATCTCATTAATATCAATACCATAATTCTGATGACACAGTTAGATAACTAAACATTCCTTTAATAAGGGAATATAACTAGAGTTTTCATTTTTAATCTGATATATCTATCAATTTTGAAAATCTCTTTTACTTGTAGGTAACATCACCGACTAAGAAGTATTATTTTCATGCAATGATCTCATCATGTCATCCATTGTCACAACGTTTTTGTCATTATGATTACTTTTCATCACCTCATCCAATGATTCTAGTTCTCCCCCTTCAGTGAGGATCACATAATCATCGGGTGTATACCAAATAGAAATTGTAAGATGTCATGATGATCTATGGATTTTAATGATATGATCATTAATAAACCCTATGATGGGATCATCAAAAACAAAACATGAATTAGAAAAATCGACTCCATCCTATTCACCTAGAACATCATTCTGCACATCAACACGATTATTGTATTTAATAATACAAGATAATATCTCCTCTCATCCATCTAGGGATTCCCTCCCTGGAGATGTCTTTTCCTCTTCCAACATCCTTTTATCCACTCTCATCTCCATATATGTTGATTTTTCAAACATCTTTTTCTTTTATTTTTAGTTTTCACCTTCACCTTCTCATATGTGTTTCCCTTATTTGGTGAACTAGTTCTTCTGCAGGGCCACTCTCATCACGTGTTCCTTCAATTCCATCCTCTACCCACTTTCCCCCCATCCCTTTTAGGTGCCTCTCCCGGAATGTGGATCGTTGTCGAGTCCTGGATAGTCTCAATCTATTGTCTTTCTCTCAGATTCCTTATATTGGACTCTATTTTTGTGTTCTAGAGTGGAACTTGGGAGGGGGGGGGGGGTTGGGGTATGTTGGAAGAGTTCTTATCGATTATTTGGTAGTCACGATTTGTGTTATTTCACCCATGCCTTGCCTTATGGTTTTAATATCATTTTTTGATATAATTTTGGTCATTTTTGTTCTTAGGAAATATTTAAATATTGTTGGTGTTATTAGGGTGTAATTTTTGTTTTCTCATTTTCAGTTTTGTCTTTTTTCACTATTATCATATTTGGAGACAACAGATGTTCTTGGTTTTATGTTTCTTCTCACCAGTATCCATTTTTACTCTAATATTTCTCCAAGATTCCAACAATATACTCCCAATAGAATCAATGTGGTAGATTTAATGGTTCATTTGGAGGTGTGTTTTGTTGTTCGTCATTGTTCCAAGAGCTCACATTGTTCGGGGATGTTAATGTTGTATGGAACTGGTATTCAGATTTTTAGTTTTCTGGCTCGGGGGAGATTGATTCATTCCTTCTGTCAAGAATGATGTTATAATGTTTCCCCCTACTTGTGTTGATTGTGGTTTCTATAACCCATGTGTTGATTGGGGATGGTTCACTGATTCATTGATAATGTTGTGGTATTGCGTTGATGGTGAGTCTGGTGATGATGGTATGAATGCTGACGTGCCGAGGTGATGATGATGTCTCAAGCATTGTGTGGACTATTGTCATTTAATTCATAGGGAACGAGGAGTTTATTATCTTTTTTTTAAATATAAATTTCGTTTATGTATTTTGGGTTATTTTTTGTGGTTTTTTGAACTACATGACTCAACGGTGGTGTTGGATGGAGACGACGATATTGGAGACGACCATGGTGGTGACCCGTGGGTGTTTATTGAATTTTGACTATTGAAATTGGGTAATTTGGTTCTTTCTTGTTGTGTTTGTTACCACTCAACCAAAAATAATCTTCTGAAAAGAAAAAAAAAGAATTTTCAATCAGAATCAACAATACGAGGTAAATATGAATAATGAACTAGATTAAGATTGGCAAAGCCATCAGTGGTTGGCGAAGAATAATTTTCTACTTTATCAATATCTATAATAATCCAATTCTCTTCAAAAAAGTCATCATGTATTATGAAAAGTTTTTTCAATGAAAAATCATATAGCCTATATCCACACTCATCTTGTTTAAAATGGATGAAAATATATTGTCGTGACTTAGCACCCAACATGGCATCTTATCTCTAAGCACATGAAAAAATGCCTTGAAACAAAAAACATGTATATGATCATACTTGTTCTCGTTTCCATAAAAAAAATTGATGTGAGTTTCTATCTACAAATAATCCATGGTAGATAAGGTGATAAAATAACCAGCATTAATTAATGCATCACCCAAAAATTTCTTGGAGAGATTGTTTCCAAAAGAAAACAATGAACACATTCCCACAAAGTCTTCTTCATCCACTCAGCTACACAATTTATATGTAGTGCCTTAGGAGGTGTCTTATGATTCCAAAAACCATTCGACCTACAATACTAATCAAACAAACAAAAATAACTCTATCACCATCAGTATGAATACATTTCATCTTCTTACGAGATTCCCTCACTCTAGAGAACTAAATTTCTTTAAAAACTAAGCACATCACTTTTGGAATATAAAACATAAACCCAAATATTACATGACTGGTCCTCAATAAATTATTCAAAATAAATACTTCCTTAAATGTTCATACACTTAAAAGTGAAACATATATAGAAATGAAATAATTTATGTACTTTTGTATTCCAATATAAAGGAAAATTGTTGAAACTCACCATGATCTATTTTACAACCATAAAGTGATCACATGTGTAGAATTTAACATCATTCAGACCTGGAATAAAATTCCAATTTTCCAAAAAACCATCCCCTTTATTCCTAATGTGGTGGAGCCTTATATTACATAATATATAATTCAAGAAACACTCAAAAACACAAGAAATATTTCAAGAAATAGAAGCTATTGTCTAGTAAAAATTGGAATTCTTCTTCCCTCAATCCATAATGAAGGAAACATTGGAAAACCTCTATTGGTAATCATAGAAAATACTGATAAAACTTTCACCATAAAGAATATTAATACAAATAAGATTCAAAAGAACCTCAGGATCATGTAAAAAATCATCAAAATCATCTTACTTCTGGTATTAGTCTGTTAAAAAATAGTCCCATTACCTACAACATCAGCATGACCATCATTACATATATTTAAAATACAAAAATTAAAAGGGTTGTAAGGTGTAAACAACTATTTCCTTAGATTCACATGAAAATAGGCACCACTCCTAACAACCCATCATGAATTATTAGAATAAATATTAACTGATTCATAAACAATAAAATGATTTCCCCTATAGTGGTGGAGACACAATCAATTCCATCACCATTCCTCTTCTTCATAATCTAATTTATTCAGTTTTTTATTTTTACATGATAGAAAAACATTTTTAAATTTTCTTTCATACCAAAATGATTACATTCAAACTCCCTTATTTGTCCAGGACTTTCTTCGGGCTTTTCTCTCACATTGACTACTATATCCCTAATTAGTTTTAGGAATTATCACCCCTAAACTCTATGAATGAAATCTTTGAAGAATATTTCTCCTAATTAAATCTCAATACATCTTCATTAAATAAAATATAATTAACAATACTAAATGTTATAGTACCATTATGAGTTGAAGCATTTAGAGTAATACGGAGATTCTACTAGGAATTGGGTTATAGATTAATTTAAAAATCTCTAAAAAATCATCTTAATATTTAATACCCATACCACAAGATTGATAAAAATATCCCTGATATTCAGTCAAATATATATAAATAGATTTACCTTATTTTAATTTCAAATTCATCATTTTTTATGATAAAAAACTATTATTTTATATCTTGGATGCATTGGTAGTCTCAAGATTCTCCAATAAAGTTCTAGGATTAGAGATGTTGAAAATATGGTTCATCAATTTTTCTTTGACCCAATGATGATTGAAACCACAAACCATCACATTCTCAAACTCCCATTCTTTATCAGAAATTATTTTAGGATTTTGAGTAATAAACATAGAATGATGTGTTTTCTTGATGAAAACTTTTAATTCTTAATTTTTGATAGTTCGTACCATTTATAAAATCATCCAACTATAATTGGATTTCATAACTTTTCTGAACAAAAATTAAACAATATGGTACGAGATGTTTGGAAATAATACAAGTGATGAATGTGAAAGAAAACTCTAAAGTGACTGCATTGTGGAAATAAATTTCTTTTCCCTTTGAACAAGCCATAAATAATTAAATTGGATGTGTATTAACAAAATATATTGGTATAAAAATAAATCTTGTCCCCATAAATTTTAATGTGGAAAACCCAAAATAGAAATACAAAGAGACTTAGTCAATAAATCATAATCCACTAATAATAATTTTTACAATTTAGAGACTCCATAATGTGAGTGGGATATAAAAAATAATTCTAAAATTAAATAGTTGATCAAAGGTAGAAATGTGATGTTGTTCGAAGGAAGCCTAAAATGATGAACACAGCCTGATAAAAAAACCTAAATAGAAATATTTCTATTTTAGATCTAAAATCCTTTGGATATAACCCTAACTGCATGGCCCCACCATGGAGAAGAGGGAAGCGTTCTTGGATTAGAGAGTTACTCTCATTACTTGAGCGTTAAAAATTTCCCCCTCTCAAAGAAACACAAATCCACACTTTTTATATCTATTTATTCTTTCTTTATTCTAGTAGCACATGGTGGGGGCCAGACGAGGAGGCACCCTAATAAAGAATAATGGGAAAACCATATGGCCTTTGTGCATTCATGTGCCTTATTAAAAGGATGGTATATTTCGCACCCCACAAACAAGACTTTGATGTAGGCCATCTTCAGGTCTCCTCCCTCTACAATAGAGCCAAAATGGTTATTTTTTATTTAATCATTGTTAGTGTTCTTCATAATGAGGATCCAAGTATTATCTCTCAAATTTCTCATACTCCCCTCAACCCTCCTGCTCCAGTCCGTGGTGTTCCACGTCATCCAATATTGAGTAATGGACCCCATTAGACCAATGGATTTCTGGGGCATACGGACTTCATGACATGAAGTAGAAAGGTTTGACCACAAGAGAGCATACCCATGAAGAGGAAATTAGAAATTATCAACCACGAGAGAAGATGTAAAAAGAATAAATGAATGATAGGCTATGACAACAACCATCTGTTCAAGGTAGTGTGAGGTGGAGAAACTCCCACAAGTCAACCATTTAACATCACAGAAATTGCTTTAACAGTGATAAAAAGGCATTTTTTTCCTTAGTTCATTTAAAGGGGGGCCCCTTTATCAGTGCTAAAAAGGGGATGATAAATGTCCCCCTTTATCCTCACATTTTCTATTGCTTATAAAAAGTATCCTTTATCAATTCTAGAAAGAGCTTTGATAAAGTCCTTAATGTTGTAGTGCACTATTTGAATAATAACACAATGAAAAAAACACAATAGTATACACCTCTATGAAAACACACATTTATGGAAATAAAACAATATAAAAATACATATTTAAATTGAAATAAATTTTATATCATAATTATAAAAAAAGATTATATACATTTAAAAAAATGTTTTTTAATTATTTTTCCAATTACTATACAAAAACAGATCAAAACAAAGACGTTTCATCACCTTTGAAACCTGCAACCCCCTCTCAAAAAATCCCGACAATGGTATCAATTGATGAACAAAACCTCCAAACCCAACCAAAAGAATCCACCTGTATATGAAAATGAATATTATGTTAGCAACACTATAATGATATAAATAAAACAAAAATATGAAAGAATACATTAATGAAGTGTAATTTTTTAAAAAAATGACACCATAGAGTCAAACCGGTTACACCGTGCATAATATTGAGGTGAAGATGATTCCTAAATTTAAAAAATGAATTATAGTCCATTTTTTATATTATTGAAACAATATGAATACATTTTGTTATTTTTGAGTATGTCCCATGTATTTTTAAATAAAATTTCATTTTAAACTATAAATAGGTACATAATGTCATACCACCCACATCATGCATCAGATTGATGCTAAAATTATTAATACCCATAAAAAATGAATTATAATTTTTTTACTAATGTATCAAGATAACCAGAGCTCATTTTCTTTATTTTTAGTGACTGACACACATTGTTTTCTAAAATTTCAATCTTAGACAATTAATGGACACTTTGAGTCATACTAGGCACACCGAGTATCACATTTAGGTTTGGATGATTCCTAATAATAAAAAAATTACTTATGGGTCATTTCCAAAAATTATCAAAACAATATAAATTATTTTTTTTCTTTTTGAGTATTTCACCTATGTTTTTTTTGCTAAAATGCCAATTTTAAAAAAGAACCAACACTTGGGGTCAGTCCAGTGACATCATATGTCAGATTGAGGTGATTTTGATTCATAAAATCACAAATAAATTGTGTATAATATTAATAAAATATCAAAATAATATTAATGTGTTTTCTTGGTTTTGAGTATATCACATTTCCTTTTTACTATAAATCATTTCAAAGTGAAAACACATACTTTGGGTTATACTTGTCACATCGTGTGTTGGTTTGATGTGAGAATAATTCTCATATGTCACAAATGACTTATGAATCATTGTTATATATTATAATGAAAAAATAGAATATTTTCTTTGTTTTTAGTAAGTGACAAAAATTTTAAACTAAAATATCAATTTTAATCTAACAATGGATAATTTGAGTCATACATATATCACGATGTATATGATTTAGGTTTGACGGATTCCTACACATAAAAAAATACTTATGGATCATTTTATTAACGTATCAAAATAATATTAATTCTGTTCATTTTCCTTGAGTATGTAACTTGTCTTTTTTATTATAATTAATGTCAGTTTTAAATAAAAATACACACTCTAGGTCATATTGTTCACACACTGTGTCAAAGTGAGGTGTGTCTAATTCCCAAACATAAAAATTGACTTATGTTTAATTTTTATCAATAATATAAACAATACATTTTTTTCTCATATTGATGTATTTTAGTTTTCTTTTTACTAAAATAAATTTCAATTTTATATAAAAAGTAACACTCAGAGTCATACTGGTCACACAGTGCACCATATTTTTGAGCTTCTAATTCATAAAAGTCATAAATGAAATAGGGATCATTTTACTAAATTATAAAAACAATTTGTGTGTGATTATTTGTTTTTTCGAATTTTACTTATTTATTTAGTAAAATTTCATTTCAACCTAAAAAAACTTACATTGAGTCATATCAGTTACATAATGTGTTAGTTTGATGTGATGATTATTCCTACACACCACTAATTACTTATGAATATGTTTAATACATTATTAAAATAATAATATTTTATTTAATAGGATTTTAGTTAGTGAAACAGTTTTTAAACTAAAATTTCAATTTTAGACTGATAATAGACACTTTGATTCATATTAGCCACACCATGCATCAGATTTAGGGGAAGCTGATTCGTACACCAATAAAAGTCTTATGGATCATTTTCCTATAGAATCAAAAAAACCCAAATGTGTTTTGTTAGTTTTGATAATTCTAATTGCCTTTTTTAATAAAATGTGATTCTAAATAGAAACACACACATTGGGTTATATTGGTCACATCGTGTGTCAGTTTGATGTGATATTGATTCCTACAAATTATAAATAACGTATGAATCATTATACTAAATTATCAACATAATTAGTGAGTGTTTTCTTGGTTTTCTGTGAGTGACAATATTTTTGAACTAAAATATAAATTTTAAATAGATAACATACAGTTTCAGTCATACCGAACATTAAATGTTTCAGATTGAGGTTTGTCTTATTCATTCATAGAAAAAAAGAATTATGGATCTTTTTACTGAAGTATCAAAACTATATGAATGTGTTTTCCAAGCCATGAGTATGTCACTTGTCATTTTTACTAAAATCAATGCCAATTTGAAATAAAAATACACACTTGGAGTCTTACTAGTCACACCATACATCATATTGAGGTGAGGGTAATTCCAACTCTTCAAAAATGACATATATATCATTATAAGAATGTATAAATACAACCCTAATGTTTTTTCATTGTTTTGAGTACATCACTTGTGATTTTTCAAAAATTTATTGTCTATTTTAAATATAAATTCACACATAGAGTAATTTCCACATCACCGTGCATTGAATTGAGTGGAATTTTATTATCATACATCAAAAATTGACATATAGATAATTATCCTCATGTATAAAAAATTCCTAAAGTTTTTGATTATTTTTGAGTATGTCACTTGACATTTTTACTAAAATTAATGCCAATTTTAAATAAAATGAAACTCATGGAGCCATACCGGTCACACTGTACAAAGGATTGAGGTCAGGGTGATTTATAAACCTCATATATGACATATGGATCATTTTCCTAAAATATATAGACAATATAAATTCATTTTCTCAGTTTTGAGTAAGTCAGTTTTTCTTTTTCCTTAAATTAATGTCAATTTTAAATAAAAAGAAACACATAGACTGTTACCGGTCACACCCTATGCCGAATTGAGTTTTGGTTGATTATTAAACATCAAAAATTACATATAGATCATTTTTATAAGGTATCAAAATAATCTGAATGTGTTTTCTTTATTTTGAGAATGTCACATTTCCTTTTTACAAAAAATAATGTCATTTTTATATAAAAGGACACATATGGTGTCATACCATTCAGAAAATTCATCAAATTGAGGTTTTAAAGATTATTACATATAAAAAGTGACTTATGTATAATTTTCCTATTGTTTCAAAATAATCCAAAATCAATTTCATAGTATTGATTATTCCACTAGACCTTTATACAAAAATTAATGTCAATTTAAAATAAAAAGACTCACCTGGATTCATACCAGTTACACCATGTGTCATATTATGGTGTGGATAATTCATACATGCCATAAATGACTTATAGATAATATCATTAGAGTATCAATACCATTCTAATTCAATTTCCTTTTGTTGAGTCTGTCTCTTGTGTTTCTACTATAATTTCATTTCAAACTAGAAACACACAATTTGAGACTTACTAGTCACATCATGAGTTCGTTTGATGTGAAAACGATTCTAGCATGTCATGAATGAATTATTAATCAATGATATAAATTACCAAGACAATCAAAGATTGTTTTATTTATTTTTAGTGAGTGACACACTTTTTGAATTAAAATTTCAATTTTAAGTTAACAACATAGACTTTGATATATATCGGGCACACTATGAATCAAATTGAGGTGAAGCTGATTCCACTATGTCACAAATGACTTATATATAATCTTCCTAAATTATAACATAAATATGATTAATTTTTATCTATTTTGAGTATGTCAGTTTCCTTTTTATTAATATTTATGTCAATTTAAAATAAGAAGATACACTTGGAGTCATATCGATAACACTGTACCTCATATTGAGGTATGGATGATTAATACACTAAAATAATAACTTATAAATCATTTTCATATAGTAACAAAGTAATCTTAATGACTTTGGTTAGTTTTGAGTATGTCAATTTTCAGTTTTACTAAAATTAATTTCAATTTATAAAAATACATAAATGGAGTCATAAAAGTCACACAGTGCATCAGATTTATGTGTGTGTGTTTCCTAAAAATATAAAATGACTTATGGATTGTTTTCATAAAGTATCAAAATAACGTGAACTTTTTTTTTCAATTTTAATTATTTCACTTGTGTTTTTTAATAAAATTAATATTAATTTTTAAATAAAATGAAAACATGGTTTCATACAGGTCACACCATGTGTCTGTTTGAAATGAGACTAATTAAAGATGGTAAATAATGAATTGTGGATCATTTAACATTATTGTCAAGATAGATTTAATGTTTTTTCCTAGTTTTTATTATATCATGTGTGTTTTGATCTAAACTGTAAATTATAAACTGAAAACATATAGTTCAATTTATATAGAGAACATTGTGTATCACATAGAGGTGCATATGATTGAGTTTGTAATGTTTTTTTAACTCTCTAATCCAATCCAAAAAGATACATATGATTCATTTTGATGGATAACAACACAATATGATGCATGGAACACCACACCAATGAGAAACATGTTCTCATTTTTCTATCTTGCTTCTGATAGTTGAATGGAAATTATGACTTCAGAAAAATAATACATCTATATAAGAAAATAAGTTTTATCTAATTAATAATATAAATAAACAAATTAAAAAATGAATCAATACATTAATAAAATGTATATTTTAATCTAAAATTACAAAATATGTGTCGTACAAGGTACACTGTGTACTAGATTGAGGAATAGTTGATTCCACCATGTCTTTTTTATCCTATTGTTCATGATCATAGTACATGATTGAATAACTCCTTGCTGACATGTTATTTTTAATATATATGGTTTCCATGCTTTGAATGTTCTAATAGATTACAAAACATTATGAATATATGCCTCATCATGTGGAATAGGTAGCTTAGGGCTCAACTCATGTTCTCCTATAATCTCCAATCTCGCATGAAATGATTGAAGTTTTTGTTATATAGAGTGTTTTCATGGATATTTTAAAATGTGTCCACCATAAGAAGGAAAGGAATGGGTGTTGATAGATATAAATCATAATAATTTTCATCCTCTGAGATATCTATATTGTAAAGGTAGTAGCGACTTCCTGATTTAAAATTCATAGAAACAATTAGGGAATTATTGATTACTTCATCTAAGATAGATCATTGAGGTGAATGTCTTACCTCAACGACTTTGGGGGGAGGGGGATCATCATGTAGTGGTTTCTTTTGAGTTTTTTACTGTCTTTGATTACCACCATATCATTTTATAATAACCCAAACTGACAAGAAAAATATCTTCTTGTGGAGTTAATCATGCCTACATATCTTCTATTTATTTATCTTTTTACCTTCGTTCTTTTATTTTCTTAACATATGATTGGGAATTCACCCCAAAACCCACACCTCTACTGAATCCATAATGTTCTGTCCTCTTCCTGGACATTGATAATAGTTGTTCATCTTGCATAGGTGATTATGATTCTTGTGTCTTAGATTGAAAAAAATATATTGTAAAATAAGTAATAATGTTATCTAATAGATATTTAATGAAATAATAAATTATTATGTAATTCGTACACATGATTCCCACACAATTTTTTCATCTATTATTATCCCAAAATTATTTACACAAGCCTCCTTCCACAGAACATGATGTGAAATGTAAGTGGATTTGGATTTGGATTCATGATTCCGAATATAACCATATAATCATAATTATGTTGTTGTTTCCTATCACATATAATTATTACGGTATATTTAAAATATGTGCCAACTTTTTTCATGTGAAGCATACCCGAACCTTTCTTTATGATAGGGGTATGTTTGTTTTCAATTATTTTCTTATTCTCTACACTCAATGGAAGATTCATAAATAAAAAATAAATATTAAAAGTGCTTAATACACATATTATCAAACAATGTATTACTTGACAAAATGTAAATGAAACATTTCTCCTCACAATGACCAGTAAACAAACCCCATGCTTCTTGGCATATGAGGTGGGAATATATATTAAGTGGGTGCAGGTTTATTTTCACTTCAGTATCATTGAGATGAAACATTATTAGATTTGTGCTAAATCCCCTGTCTTCCTTTCCAGCAAGCATTAATAAAAATTTCTTTTGGGTGTTTTCTTCTATAAAGGAACTCTTCAATGATAAATAATAGTTATAAAATGATTCATTATTTTATTTTTAGTAAAATAAATAGATTATGTCATAGTGTTACTCTAATATATTCCCAAATACATTTCTTTAGCATGTGTACAACATTGTTCCATGAATCTACATCAATTTACATGCACTGCTGAGAGGTAAGCCCAATGAAACTACTAAAGATTTACTTATTGTGGTTTATTAGATGTCCACACATTCCATGCAACCACAAATTTTATTCTTTATCTTTTCACCTTAAATTTTTTTTCAAACACATGGAAACTATAATGATTCAATTTTTTTTGAGACATTGATTTTTCACCATTTACCATTTAATCAAGTTTAAATTCATTTATATATTATCAATTTGAATTTTCAACATTAGAATGTGCAAATAGTCATTTTTCCTTTGCACTAGGAGAACCAGTTGATTGAGAAACTAATTATTCCATAGGATTGAGACCATTAGCACATATAGAAGTCATTATCTATAGAATCGGTTTAACATTTAATATAGATAAAATAGATAATGAAGTTCAAAAATAATAAAAGGATGTAAAATATGTATATTAAAAAATTTAAATTGAATATTGAAATCTATTTTTTAAATGTTGAAGTGATTTGGCCTAATGATTTAGTATCCAAATCCCTTCATTATAGTTTCCTCTAACATTCAAGACCCCATCTATGATGGGACCATTGTGAAATGATTGTGATGTACCATTTAAAAGGCAATCCTCAATATAATTTTCATCTGACCCTTTAGTGGGTTTTCTCAATAATAAAACAATTTACCACTTTTGGTTTTCAGGATCTAGAATATAAAATACATTTACTACATGTGATACCATTATAAATGGTTCTACTTTGTAAGATTCCTTACTAAAATCTGCATTCACGAATATAAATTCATCTATTATAACAACACCCTTGTTACCAACTCATTTTAACTGAAAAATCTTCACTTGTAAGGATTTATAAAACAGATCATATATTTTTTGCTGATGCAAAACTATAACATATTGTTATAAAATAGACACATTTCCTTAGTATCATATGCATGCATCACTTTATCCCAAAGTTTAACTCCACTATGTAGCATGATACTTCTGTCATCATGTTCATTATTATAGAGCGTATAACCGTTAATGAGATAACAATTATAAAATTATACATGCACACCTGGTGCTATACCTAGCCATCAAAGTCATTCTATGATTAAATGATGATTTTCACCTAACTCATTAAAAACATGGTATTGAAACCATCCTATAAACTATTGATTATGTGTATTTGATATCTAGAATGTATCCTCTAATGGATTCAAATTCCTAATAATTTATTTATGTATTTAAATATATGTTACAACCTCTTAACCATTATGAAGAAAAATTAGGTGAGACTATACCCAATTTGTAATAGTGATTGTGACAACATCTATTCCAGAAATTCCACTACCAACAAGATTCCTAGTGCGGCGATATTTTATTAGACCAATGCCTTCCACACTGAACATGTCGTCAGTATAGAATCCAATGGTTTCTATGACAATATATTACTCCATAATATAAACCATTGGATGATTTTTATTGTAGAAAGACACTTTAAAAATAATCATATACCATTCAATGGGGTATATCCATCTATAATGTAAAAGACCACATAGTAATATCTATCTTACTAAGTGAAGTGAACTATCATATAAAATAATTATAGTGGGATGTACATTTTCATTTCATGTAATATGAAGGAAACTACCATTTCCATATATTGAAATTTTGCAGGGTCTATAACACTGTTTCGTTTAGATTTCAGAAAAATGGTAATTGTATGATTTACATTCTTGGGTAAAATAAAATGTAATGCTACATAAATTAGACCATGCACCTGAACATGATTGTTTTGGGATTTTAAACCCTAACATGAAATCATTCATTAACACCATATTCTTGATATTCTATGAATACTCTTCTGGAACCATTACATCATTCAAAATGTTATAAAACTGATATATCTCATACCTGGAAAGAGTGTAAGTAGCTCAAAGAATAAAAGTTCATTATCAACCATCACCAGTGCCATATCTTACAATATTCTCATGTCTATAATGTCTAACATATCCTTAATTCAATATTTTTTTCTATGGGAATTTAGTAACGTCCCAATGACACAATCACATACATTTAATTCTATAAGCATAAAATAAATAAAATTTTTATTGTACAGACAATTCCAGTTTGGTAATTAAAAAAACTATTCTCTTTTTCCAAATGGTTCTCATAAGTATTTTTAAAAAAGATTTACCAGAATTAGTTTCCACATCTTTGAATTTCATAAATAGTTGATCACCTATTACTGGAGAAAATGTTGTAAATTATTATAAACTCCCATAAAATGATTTATTCTATTATTGGTAATTATGTCTCAAGGGTAGAAAGATACTATTTTCTATAAAAATAGCATTTGATGAATCTTTCATCCAAATTGACAATGTACCTTATCAAAATATGGGACACCGTTGAGTTATTTCAATGTTATATCCTAAAATATTTCCATAAATAGGAAATCCATTCATCATTGCATAAAAAATCTTTCATAATGTGAAATATTAATTTCTGTAAGCATCGTAAAACCCAACACCTAAATACCATAATAACATCAAATAACTGATAAATGGATAAAAATAAATATAAATATCATTATCTTGTTGTTCTTTTCATTATAAAAGCATGGATAACATTATGTATTTTTTTTCATCCATATCCACAGTGAAAAGTTATAATTGACCAACATAACTGGCCAGGTATTGTGAGTGAACCTTTGAAAATAAAAAGGATTCACTCCATCTCTAGATAAAACAAGATGATGGTTTCTCAGATCATTTCCAAATCAAGGATACATGTGATCAATTCTCTTATAATGAGGAGAGATTGTTGACATAAAATGTTTTCCATCATTAATTCTTCTATCTGCATGCCACATAAATTTCCTTGAAGTATCATCACTTTCTTATAGGCTCCTAATACATGGAATTATTGGAAAGTACTATAAAATTTTCTCGGACCCAATTCAACATTCATGTATCAATAAGAACCAAACTGTTGGAATTATTTAATTTATTTTTGGTTCTCATGAAACATAATAATGACATTTTTATATGCAAGTATTCCTTTAGAGATCATTCCTATTGATCATAGAATTCGTTTAGCATCATATTATAGTATAGGATGTTCATTTTCTTCTAGGATCATATCATTCAAGAGATAAATTAATTCAGTAAAACTAAAATCACTCCATCCATTGATAGCTTTTATATTATATATCTTTAGTATGTCTTATAATGCTGTTAATTTAGTACAACCTACATAAAATATATATTTGCGCTAGTCATTAACTTCTCAAACAATTTTTTAAAATCACAATGTTCATATTCAAATTCCATTAGCATTTCCACATTATTATCTTCATCTTTATTCGCCAAAATGTTCACATCGCTGATAAAGTATTTTTCATTTTCCACAATTCTAATCATATGAGATGATACATAAAATATAGTGTTATACCAATCACTAGATATATTAAATTTTCCAACCATTTAGTCCAATATTTTTAGTTTTATATATTCATTTATACATCAATTGTTCTCCCAAATCCTCTGGAATAATTAGTTTTCAATAAAAATAGCGTAACCTTTTACAAATTATTTGAGAAGGTTCATATACATGATATTTTTCAAACATGATCAACTCTTTCAGCCCATATCTATACTATTTTATCATACAATTTCGATCCATCCATTTTTAATTCATATATATCAGATTTCATTCATAAATATCAATATAATAAAAAATAAATAAATATGTTAAAATGGTCCTTTCAAATAAGGGGAACCAGACTATTTAATTTTTCAAATAATTTCATCATGCTTTGAAGGAAGTGAGTATTGAATTTTTGAAAATAATATGTCCATGGGTGGTAGGTTTTATCCTCACAATGATCAACAGTATTCAGTTTGGGATGAATACCACATAGGTAAGTTTAAACAACATAGTTTCATGCAAAGAAGAGATTAATGAAGATTCTCAGGTAACAAAATTCAATAATTACAATTCAAGAGATTACGCTAATGAGGATGACATTTGTCTCCTTAAATCTAAATGTTCCCAGGCTAGGGAGTTAGTGAAGCATCCGACAACATTTCTTAGTTCTCTATAAAAAGTTAAAAAAATAAGAATTAGCTTTTTCATACCCATAATGTTCTTTTTAATTGCTGCAACCATTAGAACACTCTTCTATATTTTCTTACATGAACTCATATTGAGACAAAAATTATATTTTCATCATTAAAATAAATTCCTCAATTACTATTTGAAATGGAAAAGGATTTTGGTCTATGGATTAAATATCACTAGGACTTAGCTTCCCTTTAGGCCAAGGTTGCTGGAGTGGGGTAGTTATAAATATCTAATTGGTAGGATGGAGTTAGTGACATCCCCTTTCCATGGTGATATTATCAAGATATATTATATATGATGTCATTTTATGTTAATTTAATATGTATTTGAATATTAATATGATCATATAAATATAGATAACACACTTTTTTCTTACACATGTTTTCATTTAAATTTTTTTACACCGGTCATCTCGTTGATAGGGAATACTACATTATAAAAACTCCTGATGAATCTATTCACTCTAATTTCAAATCACAAATCTCCATTTTCGATTCAATGGGAAATTTAAAAGATCCTTTAATTAGATCATCATTTAAATCCAAAATATCAACTTATTTTTGAAACATCATAGAAATACAACTTATTAGCTTTAAAAACAATCAACTACCATTAAAATCACATATACATTACAAAAAACTGATGAATTGTATCCTAATAAATCATTGGGACAAATTTTTATTTGTTTAAAAAAGTGATTTTCACCACCAAAAAACATTTTACCATTTATTTAAATACCCTTTTAAAATCATTATTACCAATTAAAAAATCATTTGGTAGAAAATAAAACATTAAATTTATTTTCAAATTTCCATATAAAAATCACTCACTATTTTCAAAACCAATCCATTTCAATTTTAAACCAAGGTTTCAAACATTTAAAAAACATGCAACCCCATTTGAGAAGTTTAAATCACCTATTACGTTGTATAATATGAATAACAATTTACATATATAAATTTATACTGAAATAAAAATTATATATATTATTTGAAAACCATTTTCAAAAAAGAAAATGTGGAAATTGAATATAATAATGGTATGAATAAAAAATAATTTATTATAATTTTCAAAATATTATAAACAATGAAACACCTATAAAACATGAAATACACAGATTTAAAAAGAATTAAATCATTATTAAGTCTTACCTCTACCATTCTATACCCCAATAATTATCAAAATTATTAATAATTCTGTTAGTTTATACCTTTGACCCAATTGATGAAAAAACATAGTCTATAATCCAATTTATCCACACATTTTCATTTATATCAATCCTTAGAATATAACACAAAATTTGAGAGAATATGTTGTTGTTGAGGGATCCCCTAATTTAAAGTGTGCATGTCATGTTGGATTTAATGAAGTTATGGTAGTTGCACTCGGGTTAAAAATTAATTCATCTTTTGATTTTGTTATATGATTTTTGGTGAAGACATAATGGTTAGATTGGAAAATGGTTTGTGTTTTAGTGTGTGGGAGGTATGTTTAACTATTGGACTAATAAGGTTTAAAATATATTGGGTTTATTCATGGTTACTTTAAATTCCACGATTAATGTTGAATTCCATAAGGAGTTTACGATACCAATCTATTAGAGTAATTATACAATTAATATTGTGATATATCTATGACAGTTCTCAATATATACATCCTATTACTTTCCTATTAGTTTAAATTTTTTAATATTATATATATCACTAGTCATTTATCTTTTCATCCATTTTTTATATATATTTTTGAATTTATAAAAGAGTAAAAAATAATTGTCTATTATTTTCAACATTTTATTAAATCCTAAAAAAACTAGAAGCCTCCCTAAATCCCACCATCTATCATCGTTTCTTTCATATTCCCCTTTGTCTCTCCTAGGATCTCGATACCTATTTTCCACAAAGTTATCTTAAAAAATATTTGAGGATATTATGTTTTATTTCAGATATCAATTTTCTTTCACCATTTTCAAAATATCTTGTACATACGACCTCTTCCAAATGATATTTCCCAAAAATTATTTTTTGACATAACCATTTTTAAACATATATAGAAATATATTTTCATGTATAAGAAAGCCATGAAATCTATATTGCTAAAATAAGAACATATTTTAAAAAAAATTTGGAGTCATCTATATTGGGGATTTTTATCTCTGATTAACATCACCCTCGAGGGAATTTTACCATCATAATTCCAATTTTTTTAAATTAATTAAAGGAGATAAAGTATGCTCCAGTATGAAATATAATTTTGGAATTCTTAAATAATGAGGGTACAGATCTGTCTTATATATATCTATTTGAATATGTTTATCAAATATATTTTATCTTCATTTTAAATTTGGTATTTTATATTTATCTTGAGTTTTTTTCAAGATATTCATCTCCGTAAATTGAGTTCCAACATTAGTAATGTGGAACAATTTCTTGGACTAATATTTTAAATTATTATTAATGTTATATGTTAGTGTTTAGTTATATATTATTAGTAAATTATTATCATGTGTATGAATATCTTGAGGTAAGAGGATTAAAAAACGGTTTTAGAGTCTTCGTCATCAAAAAGGTCTTTTTCATCATTTATTAAGATTGAAAATTCATAAGTGTTATTTCATTACAACCATGTTTTATTTCAGTGGTCTGTGCTGGGGTCCATATGGGGAGTTTCCCCAACAAACACCCCCTCTAAATCCAATGTGGATCTACTCCAAACCTACTATCAGTTGATATATCTCAAATTTACCTCTTGGTAAACTGTTGGTCAACATGTATAACCCATTATCATCCATGTGGATCTTCTTCAGATCCATCTATCTCGAATCAAATACTTCACTGATCCTACAATACCAAACATCTATATGTTTTGACCTTCCATGAAAAGTGAGAGTTATTCCAACAAAAATAAAAATGTGATTGTCAAAAAAACACTCTTAATTAAAATTGAGCTCTCAAATAACATCTTTCATTTATAAAATTTATTTTCTTTTATTTTTTGTTGCAATAAAGTATGACACAGTTTTAGATAAAGCAACATATATATGTAATCTAGACTATCAATATAATTCCCCCATAAAAAAGTGATTAAATATCCTGATAAATACTTCCATAAATCTATATCTCCTTCCATATCTAAATCTACAATGCCACAACGCATTGGTTCCCCATTTATAAAGAACAATATAAGACTAAAAGTACCATGAAGACAATAATATATATACTTTATTTCTATATAATTTACTCTACTTAAATTATATAGAAAATTACTTACCATATCAACTCTATGATTCATATCTAGAATGGTACATTTCATTTCATACTTCAAAAAAACAAAAAAAATATAATAAGGTATGTGTTGAATTTACTCTCTCTCTCTCTCTCTTCAGTAGTAGAAGGTTACTGACGAGTACTATGATTAAAATAAAAATCAATAAGAGTAGTAACCACTATATATTTATTAATATAAAATATCTAAAGAACCGTCTCAATATTTCTCTCCTAAGACAAACATAATTTCATTTCCATTATGTCATATGAAATTAACAGGATAAGAATCTGTCATGATGGACCTATGTCATTCATCACAAAATACATACAAAGATCATTCTTGAATATGTCAATTCTAGAATCATCTTGAACAATAATGAGAATATCATCAATATAATGCAATAATAAAATAAAATCAGCATAACTAAATCTATTATAAAAAACACAATGATACAATTATGTCCCCCTAAAACCCTAATGAAAATTGATAGATTCCAACTTCTTATAACACTAAAATGGAACTTGATTCAAACCATACAAACTCTTACTCAACCTATATGAAATAATTTTATTTACCAATTTCAACAAAACCCTTCGGATGTTCCATATAAATTTACTCTAAATATCAATTGAGGAAATCTATCTTCACATCCATCTTCTAAATATGCAAATCCAAATTTTTTACCAAACCAATAATAACTAGAATGGAAGGCATTTATAATACATGTGATAAAATATCATAAAAATAAATACATTTCTTCTGATGAAATCCTTATATAACAAAAAAATCCTTGTATCATTGAATAAAATTGAATTTTTATTTTTAATATGATATATCCATCGATTTTGAAAATCACTCTTACCTATAGGTATATTCATAATCTCAAAAGTTTGATCATAGTGAAATGATCGCATCATGACATCAATTTCCAGAACCTATATTTCTTTCTTATCACTTCCCATCACCTCCTTAATGGATTCTAGTCCCCCCCCCCCCCCGCACTTCTGTGAGGATCACATACTCATCAGATGAATACCAATTAGAAATAGTATGATACCAATATGATATATGGAGTGGAATTGTAGGTTTATTAATAACATGTAGGATGGGATCATAAAAAAGGTGAATAAAAAACATAAACTCCAACCTGTTGTGACACCCCATGTTTTATGAACTGGTCCATGTGAACAATGTTATTATTTTAATGATGTCTCTTGTTTTATTTGTTTTGTTTTGTGTTCTAATAAGGAATTTGAAACGAAATAAAACCTGGAGAATAAGGTAAACTATTATATATTAAAATATTACATTTGAAACAAGACCCAATTAATTGATAATACAGTGCACAAGACCTAACATAGCCACAATGAGACTACTAAGAATCATAACTCGAGTAATCGGATTGTCATCATCTTCAGAGTCCATTATCGTGAAATATATAATAACCAGAGCCACGAAACACATACTAAACACCAATGGTATGAGGAGATCCATCCTTTCTGGTTCAATTGTTTGGATTTTGTAAAATTCCCCTGCTTTTGTAATGGTCTTTAGAGAGATGGCCGTTAAATATATATAGCCGTTGGATTTTCAAAATGACCTTTGGGTTTCTGTTGAGAAAGTTTATCTTTATATTAAATCTTGTTTTTTTATTTATTTCTCTTATAATTTATGATATTATTATATTCATTGTTTTAAAATAAAAAAATATTCTTGGAAATAAATCCTTTTGTTTTCACAAAATCCTGATGGATACATATATATTGAAAACATAGTATTCTTTTTATAAAATATATGTTTAAAGGGTATCTATAATAATAATAATATATTTTGATATATAAAATTATGAATTGGGGGAAAACATTCTATCTTTTGAAACTTATGAAACAAATAGTAGTGTATTTTAAAGATCCAAATAATTATGATGGTTTTTCATGTAAAATATGAAAAATATATCTTTTAAAAGATTTATATATGAAATACTCCACATAAGATTAAAGGGATTTAGATTTTTAGTTAAAAATATTTATTCTTATATTATCTCATTTTGAATAAATACTTATACTACTCTTTTTTAAAGCATACTTATTCTTGTTATGTTGTAAATTTAATCAAGTTTTTAATAAAAAAATTAGGTTGGTGCCCGGCCAAGCCGGGGGCATCCCATTGGGACAAGCCCTCTAGGCCGATACCAGGCCCCAAGGGACCCGAGGTGCCAACCATAGGGGTCCCAAGCGAGTTAGGGGGTGTCCAACTGCGTTCCGAACCTTGCATAGGTCTTTTAGGACGTGTGTAGGCCCGTGTGTAAGGCCTGCGGCACGCGTTGGGAAGGGTTGGGCCGAAGCCCGCATGGGGACCGTGTATAAGGCCCCTGAGTGTGTACTTTGTGTTTTTGCTCCATTTTCGAAGGGAGTTGTATGTTAAACCATGGGTTTTCTTTGGAATGTTTCGATGTGGGAATGTTATTTTTGGGCAAGACACGATCGTGACCGTCAGATGCATCTCGCACGATCTGAGCCGTCCGACATCATTTAAATGCCACGATATAATCCTGGTCGTTGATCCGTCGAGCCAGATCTCTCCCACGGTATCTCTGAGCCGTCTGATCCCTCCCAAGATCTAATCTCAGGACTTGTTTTCTTTTTAAGCGATGAACTCACCCCCGTGCTCTGAGTCGTCCGATATCCCCCAAGATCTAATCCTGACCCTCGATCCCTTTAAATTTCCTGCACCATCTCCAGCCGTGCGATCTTACCTGTCGTGAATCTCGACCATCTATTCATTTACCACATCGAGCTGTCATCTTCTTCCTCACAACAACACCCGACCAGTAGGACTGCGCAAGGACACCTCGACCTCTCCTCCCCCACACTTCTTCCCTTGACTTCCAAACACCTCCCTCCTAGGGCTCTATTTCTTCATCTCCCCCACGTCGGCCTACCCATTGGCCGATGCACCGAGGCCTTTATAAACCCCCTACTTCGTTGAAGCCCGGACAACTTCTTCTTCCAGTAAGCTCCTCCAGAACCCTCCATCAAGGCCATCGAGCTCCCGGTTGATCCGAGCTTCGTCCTCAAAGCAATGTAAGGGTTCTTGAATACTGCTTCCTTAGGGTTGTCTGTTTTTTTTATACTCACGGTATATATACAGATTATATATATATATATATAAACTCCTCATGTTGTAAGGTTTTCAAAGGAGGCTTGCAGCCCTGTTTCCAGTGGGGTGCATGTAAGGAGGTTTTATAATTTTCCATTATAATTAATTACTATCCTTCATTGTTTTAGTATATACGGTGTATACATATATTTAATTATGTATATTTACATAATACAAATCCATCGGTTTGTATATTGTGTATATATAGTTTCATATTTATATAGACGGTATATATACAGTTTATATTTGTACATTTCTATAATTCAAATCCCTTGGGTTTTATATTGTTTTTACATATGGTATATACAGTTTTTTTATACAATTTTCCAAAAACTCAAAATTATATTTAATGTATATGGTGTATATATTTAGTTTCATTTTTTTTCATAACCTAACCCGGCTTATTTTGGGGTATCAATCTTAAAAAAATCTGTTTAATTAATATATGAAAACTATGTTTAAGAGGAGTTATGTTTGTAAAACCATAGTTTTATACATATGGTTACATTTATAACAAACCTTATATGGATTTAGATTTCAACCATGTAATTGATTTATGGTTGGAAACCTTCTGTACCTATGGAATTAATTATACATTGTTATTAATTGTTTCAAACCCATATATACACATCGGGTATATATGGGTATGTGTAAATGTATTTATAGGAATGACTTCCAGACCCTATTATATTCTTTTGTAAATAACAGGACTTAACTTATTCATTGATGCAGGAAATATTTAATTAAGATATAATTTTTGTGACCAACATGTATTTAAAATACACACAAATGGGCATGTTTAATTAAAGATGTTATCTAACATTGTCCCGGATGTATTTTATGATAAAGTGTGTATTTTAGTTTGATTTAAATATATGGGAGTATTTAATATTTAATGGGTCATGATATCATGTTGAGTTCACTTATTATCCAAAGACAAAATGAACCCACTTTGGTGAAAGCATTAATTCATCAAGGTATGATTTAGTTCATTTACAAATTCAAGGGCCTATTTATAACCATAAATGATTTCAAGTGTTTTCCTTAATCAATTTTTATCCATTGATTAATAATGACAAAGATTCATCATTTAGTATATCATTATTTCATAAGCTTTAGTGAAAAGGATGGTTTACTAAGCTTTGTATGCCTTTGATTAGTTATTGACACATTTTGCAAAGATAACTATCAAACCTTGTATTAGCAAAATTTGTGGTGGTTTATTATTTATTTTAGTTTTTATTGTACGTAATGCAAGCTTATGATATATCACTAAATGAACTAAGAAATTAGATTACCCAAACTGGTATGGGACACCTTGGGTAAAATGAAATTGAATGAGATATTAAAGGTGGTATGGGACATCATGAATATACAAACCATTTAAGTAAATCATGAACGATGTAGCTCACATGATAATAAAGACATGTCAAGGGTGTGCCCTGATAGCGCTCCAATGCATTGGGTAAAGACATAATCTCTAGAGATGGCCATTTAGACTAATACCTTGGTTAATAACCTTGGTAATTTTTATTGACACCTTGGGGATGGACCTTGGTAATGTTTTCAAATGACACCTTGGGGATGGATCTTGGTGATACAGAAATTATTGTCTTCGTTATATGTTGATGCCACATAATTCCAGTTATGTCACAATTTCTTTTCAAGACAAAATTCCCATTATCTCATGACCATTGCCCTTCTTCTTTCATAAAATTCATATTCACTGGTATAAGTTGGAGCATAAATTGTTATTATCATTTGGTAAAATAGTAACCAGTATATGAGAATTTAATTTGTATCCTTTATGCACAACTCTGATTATGCATTACATTTAACTGTTTAATTTATGCTTAAGTCACATGTTGTACTTGTTTCTGATAACCATTGTTACTCTTTCGATAATTGACATAATTGTTTCATGTTCTTCTTGAAAACCTTGATTGAGCATTGTTATGTTATGTGTTACAATCTTCCATTAGTGAATGTTCAAATTCTTTTAAAATAATGTTTTCAAATGATACACTCTTTTCATTTCTTTTTTAAAAACCCCCTTACTGAGTATTTCAATGCTCACCCTATGTTTTGATTTCAAAAACATTCAGGTATCAGCTTTTAAAGGATGAATCATTTCAAGATTTTATGGTTTCCCAGAACCCGAACTGCACATGATCCTCTGTATGGGACATTATGTGTTGTTAACAATTTGTGTTTTATTTTAATATAACACATCATGTTTAGAAGGCACTGAATCCTGGGTTTCTAGGGTCGGGGGCTCTATAGTTGGTATCAGAGGTTCGGTTTGGATAACTCTGGAAAGCCAGAAACTGAAAGAAAAATATATATATGTATATGTACATCAATTTTATTAAAAATTGGGTTTTCTTAAATTTCAGATGGAATATGAAGGCACAAATCTCTTATCTGTCCCCACAGAGGTCCTAGAGACCATTGTGTATTTAGCTAGCCATGAGGGTTTTTAAACTATTCCCATATCCGCATGACATAAAAACACATTTACGACGTATCCAATTCACCATAGGTACTTCAGTTACACCAAGGGGTAGGAATAGATTACCTCCTTATGATGATAACCCATTTTCCCTCCTATGTATGTCGGGGAGGGTACTATGAGGGACTTTTCTGAATTTTCATGGCAGTTGAGGGCTTTGGCACTATGATTGATAACCCTTTCCAAGAAGCTGCGGCTGACGGAGACCTCCGAGCTAGCTACCTTTGTTAGATTTTAAACTATGGCTTCTGGGGGAAGTTGTTGTACTTCGGAATGTTAGAAGACGAGTCCACCCGACTATCTTGCAGACAACAAGTGTATGATGATGTCTCTCAACTTCATACCCCTCATGCAAGACTCATAAGACGTCATAGGTGCCCCATGAGTTTTCCCCTGAATGCTCCGTCTGTGTTTGGTTTGAGGAGTTATGGAGTTTTGCTTCTCTATGTGGAGTTCGTTTAGTCTGTGGTTAAGGGAAACTCAAGAACTAATGGTTAATAATAAACATATGGTTATTGAATTGATTTATTTCCCCTTCCTTGTCTTTACTTTGTGTATACCTTTGAATGGTTTTCAAGTGATTGAATTCCCGTCTTAAAAATTTCAGATGGAAGGACAAACCCACCTGTTATCTCTTCCCACTAAGATTATGGAAATCAATGCAATCAAAACGTGTGAGGACGAGTATGACCCCTTCGAAAATTTGCGAAAAACATGCAAGCAGTTGTTTGAGGTACCAAACGGTCCGGAGATTCTCTGCACCTGCCAGGAGAATGCCTCCATTTATTACCGCATTGGCTCTGCACAGCTAGCCGGACATGAACGACGAGGAAGTTACCATGAAGGGATCTTTTTTCCTTTCACCCTAGGCCGGAACTACATGGCCAGAGTGAAATTTTAGGAGGTTTCTTTAGATGGAAATCTTTATGTAGCTTATATGATCCAACTTCTCAGCTTTAGTCTTTTTGATCGCATCTATGGATTCAATGTCCTCGACCGAGACATAATTCATCGAATCCTTCGTATGTTTGTTTGCAAAGACATTTCAGAACTTTGTACTATTCGAGATTTCCACTGGAAGCCTGATGGCCCAAACCATAGTGAAACCCCTCCTGTCTTAGGTGTATCTGGGTTAAGGAACTGGAAGGGGTGAGAATCTCTATGAGGATCCCTCTAAATGCACCTGTTGACCATGTACATTGGTGGATGTAGTAAGAACATTTCATAACCTTGTAGTGTTGTGAAATAAATTGTGAGGACACAATTTTCTAAAGGGGGGGAAAATGTGACTCCCCAGGTTTTATGAACTGGTCCAAGTGAACAATGTTATGCTTTTAATGATGTCTCTTGTTTTATTTGTTGTGTTTTGTAAGCTAATAAATAATTTGAAACGAAATAAAACATGAAGAATAAGCTAAACTGTTATATATTAAAATATTTCATTTTCAACAAGACCCAACTAATTGAAAATACCTTGCACAAGACCTAACACAACCACAACGAGACTA
Source organism: Viscum album (assembly GCA_963277665.1). Classification (NCBI taxonomy): domain Eukaryota; kingdom Viridiplantae; phylum Streptophyta; class Magnoliopsida; order Santalales; family Viscaceae; genus Viscum; species Viscum album. The sequence continues at coordinate 207,627 of CAUJRU010000322.1, forward strand.
CTAAGAATCACAAATTGAGTAATCTGATAGTCGTCGTCTTCAGAGTCCATCAGTGTGAAAAATATAACATCCAGAGCCACGACACACATACTGAACACCAATGGTATGAGGAGATCCATCCTTTCTGGTTCATGTGTTTTGATTTTATAAAATTCCCCTGCTTTTATAATGGTCCTTAGAGATATGACCATTAAATATATATACCTGTTGGATTTTCAAAATGACCTTTGGGTTTCAGTTGATAATGTTTATCATTATATGAAAGCTTGTTTTTTATTTATTGCTCTTATAATTTATGATATTATTATAATCATAGTTTTAAAATAAAAAGAGTATTCTTGGAAATAAATCCTTTTGTTTTCACAATATCTCGATGGATACTTATATATTTAAAACATAGTATTCTTTTTATAAAAGATATGTTTAAAGGGTATCAATAATAATAATATATTTTGATCTCTAAAATTGTGAATTGGGGGAAAACATTTTGTCTTTAAAAACATATGAAACAAATAGTAGTGTATTTTAATGATCCAAATAATTATGATGGTTTTCCATGTAAAATATGAAAAATATATCATTTAAAATATTTATATATGAAATACATTACATAAGCTAAAAGGGATTTAGATTATTAGTTAAAACTATTTATTTTTATATTAACTCATTTTGAACAAATAATTATTCTACACTTTTTTATGTATACTTATTCTGGTTATGTTGTAAATTCAAACACGTTTTTAATATAAACATTTAGGTTGGGGCCCGGCTAAGCCGAGGCCATCCCATTGGGACAAGCCCTCTAGGCCGAGACCAGGCCCCAAGGGACCCGAGGTGCCGACCATCGGGGTCCCAAGTGAGCTAAGGGGTTTCCAACCATGTTCCGAGCCTTGAAAAGGTCATTTAGGTCGCATGCAGGCCCGTGTGTAAGGCCGACGCCCCGCGTTGGGAAGGGTTGGGCTGAAGCCCACATGGGGCCCGTGTATAAGGACCCTGAGTCTGTGCTTTGTGTTATTGCTCCGTTTCCGGCATGAGTTGTTTTTTAAACCACCAGTTTTCTTCGGAATGTTTCGATGTGGGAACATGATTTTTGGGGGAGACACGATTATGACCGTCGGATGCATCTCGTGCGATCTGAGCCATCCGACATCATTTAAATGCCACGATATAATCCTGGTCATTGATCCGTCGATCCAGATCTCTCCCGCGGTATCTCTGAGCCGTCTAATCCCTCCCGATATCTAATCTCAGCCCTCAGTTCCTTTTTAAGCGATCAACTCTCCTCCCGTGCTCCAATCCGTCCGATCTCTCCGGAGATCTAATCCTGAACCTCGATCCCTTTAAATTTCCCGTGACATCTCCAACCGTTCAATCTTCCCATTTGTGAATCCCAGTCATCCATTCCTTTACTGCGTCGAGCCATCGTCTTCTTCCTCGCACCAGCACCCGACCAGTAGGCATGCGCAAGGACATTTCAACCTCTCCTCCCCTGCACTGCTCCCCTTGACTTCCAAACACCCCCCTCATAGGGCTCTGTTTCTTCATCTTCCCCACTTCGGCCTACCCATTGGACAAGGCACCGAGGCATTTATAAACCCCCTGCTTCGTTGAAGCCTGGACAACTTCTTCTTCCCCGGAGCTCCACCCGAACCCTCCAGCAAGGCCAATGAGCTCCATGTTGATCCAAGCTTCTTCCTCAATGATATGGGTTCTTTCATGTTTCATCCTTTGGGTTGGTAATTTTTTTATACTCACGGTATATATACAGATTTTATATATATATATATAAACTCCTCGGGTTGTAAGGTTTTCAAAAGAGGCTTCCAGCCGTGTTTCCAGTGGGGTGCAAGTAAGGAGGTTTTATAATTTCCCCTTATATTGAATTAATACTCTTCTTTGTTTTAGTATATACGGTTTATACATATATTTAATTATGTATATTTACATAATACAAATCCATCTTTTTTTATATTTTGTATATATAGTTTCATATGTATATAGACGGTATATATTCAGTTTATATGTGTACATTTATATAATGAAAATCCCATGGGTTCTATATTGTTTTTACATATGGTATATACTATTTTATTATAAAATTTTCCAAAACCTCAAACATATATTTAATGTATATGGTGTATATATTTAGTTTCATTTTTTTTTTCTCATAACCTAAGCCGGCCAATTTTGGGTTATTAATCTAAAACAATCTTTTTAATTAATATATGGAAACCATGTTTAACAGGAGTTATGTTTGTAAAACCTTAGTTTTATACATATGGTTACATTTATAAAAAACCTTATATGGATTTAATTTTCAACCTGGTAATTGATTTATGGTTGGAAACCATCAGTACCTAAGGAATTCATTAGACTTTGTTATCAATTGTGTCAAACCCAAATATACACTTCGAGTATATATGGGTATGTGTTAATGTATTTATAGGAATGACTTCCAAACCCTATATTATTCTTTTTTAAATAACATGAATAAACTTATTCTTTGATGCAGGAAAGATTTAATTAAGATATAATTTTTGTAACACCCCAAGCTTCCACAGTACACTTCTCTTTGAATAATACAGTAGCGTGTGTTGTACACATCTTCGAGTTCTAACACACACCACAGCCAATCAAAGTAGCCGTTATGAATAGTAATACCTAATTTTTGAAATTTTATAAATTTTATCTTTCCAAATGGACTTAGTTTTGGTATTCAAAATATTGAAATTATCTTATGTTTATTTTTTTGTAATTTTCAGAGAACTTCCAATTTTTTATGAATAGTGAAAAATACTTAAAAAAACATTTTAATCAAAATAATTTATAGTGATAAATTATAATATTGAGTGGTTTTAAATTATAATTAGAATATATTTTTACCATTTTATCCAATGGTAGTCATTATATTTAATTTAACATTGAAATTGGACATAAACAATTGTCAATCTTTTGATATATATTGTTTCTTAAAAACACGCTATTTGTTGTGACAGCGGAAATTAACTATAAAATTAATTAATGCAACTTATATGTTTGTAATTTTTTAAAATAGACATCATTTTTGAATTAGGAATATCAATTATAGCTTAGGGTGATATTTTTGCATTGTTCTGAAAAACTTCAATTTTTGATGAATAGTGAAAACACTAAGTGGTAGATAAAAAACTGATTTTTCGTTTAAACGAAACATTACCACTTCTATGATTTGAATTTCGAAAATCCAAAATACATTGTTTTCATTAGGAATTAAAATGTTGTTCAATGGGATTAAAATAATTTTTGGTGAATAGTAACTTTTAAGTTTACTTAATCGCGCTTAAAGGTAATTAGTGAAATTTAATGTAAAGATAATGTTATAATAATATGAAATGACATTTACAGTTGTCCTACACGTATTGGATGAGTCATGGCCGACCAAGACAATCCATGGGTCAAATTGGGGACCCCATGGAGCCACTTGGGTAAGAAAATGACATTAATAACTTTTTATTTAAAGTAAAACTAAAATTTTCACAAACATGAGTTGTTTTACTAAAACAATTATTATATGGGGTTATATAAATTAAAATTTCGACTTTAAGTATTAATTGGAAATCCAAAACTATTTCATACATCATGATAATTTTATTATAATTTTTAGACATTAAATATATTAAATATTTTATGATACCATGATGATGCAGCGATTAACTCATTAATTAACGATTTAAATAAAATGAAAAGAAAATGTAAAATATAAGACATAGACTTGTCAAAAACCTATTGGATGAGTATATTTCGAACCCTTAACACCTTAGTCTCGAAATATATAAGTGTGGGACCTTTAAAATCCGAAACTCATTATATAATAAAGTAACATTTTATGACTTTCCAAGAGTGCCCTTCCTCTCTTCTTATAAAAGGCCGCCACCACTACCACCTTATTCACACCATAAAAGCCTTTTGGCTCGGACAACCTCTGCCAAAATAATCTCTCAACTTTCCTCTCTTACACCTAGAATCCTCACTTTGGGAATAATTTTTCCTAAGGAAGGCTTTGGCTCAAATCAAAAAAAGAGTTACCCGATTTTAAGGTAATGTATTCTCTTATGTTATTTTGTTTTATTTTGCTTCTCCAACCCCTTAAACTCTTTTTATTCCTTTATTTTGTAACAAAATCAGTATCTTAAATATATTAGGATGTTTTTAAGAGAAATATTTTATTTACACTTACACAAACCTCCATTTAATAGTTAAAGAACATATTGTTTTTGTGGTTTGTAAATTTCTGCCTCACGAAACGATGATTGTTCAATCTTCTTTTAACACCTCTCATGATGGCCATTATGATGAAACTATTTTTATATATGATATATATTATGTTTGTTTTCCATATGATTCTTTATTTTTCATTTATGGCATACCTTTACAGTTACCATTATGGGTAAACGTGATAATTTCATTTTAGGAAGTGCGGACTACCGCTCCCTCAAAGTGATTTGAATCGTTAATGCCATATGTGGGATGTATAAAGGATGGAGTAAATGGTATTATAAATTATATTATACTGTAATTATATTATACCTTTATATAATTATAACTCAATTCCATTAAATATGAAATAGGAATGAATGCTGCGTTCATGCGTACGTACGGCTTACTGTCTCCATGAATGGTGCATTTCATTTCTTACCTCTAAATGTTATGTAATATTATAAATACATGTATATACTAGATATATAAGATATATATGATATCTACATCATGATTATAATTCTATATATAATGGATATTCTACCACATAAACAACTTGTAATTATAAGAAGTTTATTGTTGACTCAAGTACCAAAGATCGACAAAACCACCGTTATTAACTTAAATGACTTCATATTTTTCGTAACATTGTGATAAGTGATATAAAAGGGATAATGAACATGAAAAAGGTTCTTAAGCAAGTAGATATTAACTCTAGTTTATTATTCATGAGGTTAAAGAGTTGTCGAGTCAAGTCGGACATGAGGTAAGGGAACTTCTTTACCGAATTTCTATTATTTTGGTTAATCACTTACATTAAAATTATGTCCTGAGATTATTATGTCCTATATTTTATTAGTAATTTCTTTATGTGTACTTATATTGAATACACAGAATATATTTATTTTATTTTAAAAAAATGATTTTTGTAAGGGACTTCGTCTCAATCTCCATTCATTGAGGCATATTTCGTTTTATACACAAATTTCTTTTATACGGTGTATAAACCCCTTTGACTTTTACATTTATTCAAAAGAAATATTTTTATACGAGGCATTTTACTAAACGAAAAAAAGGAATGCTTTTCTTTCCGTACGTATGCGGAGACAATGACATCTCCACCGCCGTGACCATTATTTGAGTTTCAGCTTCCTCTACAAGCCATAACTTTTTTTAAATGAAAAATAAATATAAAGTTTTAATTTTCTTTTATTTTGGTATTTAAAATGGTTTCGAAAGTGTTTTTATTATATCAATGTGTTGTATTGATATCTTTTGATTGAAATGTTGAAATTTTATGTTTCCTTTATGCATGTTTTATGTGATACGATTATGTTATGGTTTATGATATGTTTAAACCTGTTCATATGAGGAATGAATTGGACTTAATAAGTGACGAGTGGAGCCCACTATAGCTCCCCGATGCATCGGTAGGTCCCATGAGATAATGTAGTGTCTTGGCATGAGGCCTTGAGAAAATCTTATTTGTTGTCTTGGCACGAGGACTTGGCTACGTGGTAATGATAGTCTGGCATTATGCATTCCATCAGTATGAAAGTGGTTATTGATATTCCATGTGATTATTCGACTAGTAGAATATCCATGTGAATAAGTAAATGAAATTAATTCATTTTATTTTTCCATATTATGTATAAGTTCATGTTTAAAAGGATTTTGTTTTAGTTATACATTGCCTTAAATGTTAATGTTTATTTATGAAAGCTTCCGCTATATTGTTATCCTTACTGAGCATATGAGATCACACCTTTCAATGTTTTAATTTTCCCAGGATGTGAAGAAATATTTTATGAATAACCTATAGGGATAGTCTAAAAGGGATATAAGTGTGGAAAATGGAGACTACGTTATTGTAGTTTTTCACATTATGATGCAATGTAACATTTATGAATATATCTAGTGTTTCCAAGGCTATTAACTAATCACTTTTTTGAGACATGATCTTTTGTGATCATACCAATGTTATGAAATAATGCACGGACTCTGGGTAACTAGGTTCAGGGCATTAGAGTTGGTATCAGAGGCAGTTTAGTACTAACCATGGAAGCCAGATTTAGATAATCTCTGATTAGAGCACATAGCACAATGATAGAATTTGAGGATTAGTATAGAAAAACATCGTAGAATTTTGGTATTATAGAGATTTTGTGAGTTTTCCGAGAAATACATCCATATATGGATACGAGCAGGTAGAGGCGTCTTTGGCACAAATGCACCTAGGGGTAAAACCCGAAAACACCACTTTGAGCTAGACTCGAACGGGAACTGGTGCACGACAACGGGCCTTGTTGTAATATTGGTTACGACACTCCTAGGGGATATCCTTAGGATAATTATCATTTTCTTTACAAACCATTATGAAGGGATTATGAGTATATAATTCCTCAAAGAATTTTTTTTTATGATTATGGATTATATCCATTAATAGTTCAATTTATGTTATGTGTTTTACAAGTATGGAATTATGTATTTTAATTCATAAACTAATGTAGTTTATGCCATTGTTTAGAAATGGCACATAGTGGGATGAATGGAAACCGTATCAATGCACGCACTCTGTGTATGGATTGCCCTCCTGCCCAAGATAATTATTGTGGAGCTGGAGATATAACTTGTGCCGATCAACTTATTACCATACTGGGAAAACTCACTCAGGTTATGAATAATAACCTTACTCGTATGGACCACCCTGATCCGCAATGTGGAGGATCAATGTTAGACCGCTTCATGAGGAAACAACCACCAACATTTAATGGGGGTTTAAATCCATTAGTAGATGACCAATGGATAAACTCCTTAGAGAAAATATTCCAGGCCTTGGGGAATAGCGAAAGGGAGAAGGTTATCATGGAAGTCTACCGCCACACTAGAGATGCCGATCAATGGTGGTCGCTGATTCAAAACACAAAGGAAGATGAAGAAGTATCAAGTATGTAATAGAGGGAGTTTAATGAAATTTTCATAGAAAAATACTTTCCACATGACCATCGAGAAGATATGGAAAGGAAATTTCTGAGTCTGAGGAAGAAGGAGGATGAGAATGTCGCAAAGTATGAGGCTAACATTACAAGTTTAGCGAGGCATGCTGCAGATTATATACGTAACCCAAGAATTAAGATTGATTGTTTCTTTTATGGGTTAAAACCATTTCTCCATTGAGAATTAGCCTCACAAACCTTCTCGTCGTACGGAGATATTTTCTCATCTGCTATCAAGACAGAAAAGGAATTCTCTAAGTCTTATGACTTTAAACCAAAGCAAGAAAAGAAATGATCTTCTTATCAATACGGAAATGGAAATAAGTGGTAGAAGGGAAAAGTTGAATATCATTCCTGCAGTAAATGTGGGAAGAAACACCCCGGTACTTGATTTAAGGGAATGGGAGTCAATTACAAGTGTGGTGAAAAAGGCCACCATGCTCATGATTTCAAGGGAAAGAAAGTTGTTGTAAATGTAGAATGCTATAATTTTTGAGATTTGGGACATTATGAAAATGAATTTCCTAAGAATCAGGGAAGATTACCTCAGAAGAGGACAAGGGATCAAGGCCATTCTTATGCTATCACTACTGCTGAGGTTGAAGCTCCGAAAGACGTGGTGGCAGGTAATTTAATGGTTTCCTCAAGTTTAGAAAATGAATTATTTGATTCTGGATCATCACATTGTTTTATATCTTCCCAGTTTTCTATGAAAATTAGATATTTTCAATTTGATTTAACTAGAAAATTTCCAGTCAAAACTCCTAAGGGAAGTATCATTGCAACCAAGTTTTGTGAATCAGTCCCCATTAGAGCACATAAATGTTCTTTATCGGCTGATCTCATTTTCATACCTATGATTGAGTTTGATATAATCCTCAGTATGGATTGAATTTCAGACTATGATGCAAAGATTTATTGTAAGAAGAAGGAGGTTATGATTTTTGATGATGATGATAAGGAACACCTTATTTTTAGAGAAGAATCATCACCACCTAATTCTTATTTAGATCCACCCCCAGTAGCTCAACTAAACTCAATTATTGGGGAGGAAGAGAATGAAATGACTAAGGGTGATGAAATGAATGTTCAAATAGAGGATGTACTTATGGTGAATGAATATGTAGATGTGTTTCTGGAAGATTTACCTGGATATCCTCCAGAACGAGAAGTTGAGTTTTCCATTGATTTAATTCCTGGATCAAGTCCTATATCAAAAACCCCTTATAGGATGGAAACCATGGAATTAGTTGAAATAAATAAGAAACTATAGGAATTGAGTAATAATGTATTTATTCTCCCAAGTGTTTCTCCATGGTGATCCCATATCCTTTTTGTTAAGAAGAAAGATGGATCTATGAGGTTGTGCGTTCACTACAGGGAGATCAATGCTATATCAAAAAAAAACATGTATCCCATACCTCGTATTGATGATTTATTTGACCAATTGCATTTAGATAAATACTTTTCAAAGATTGACCTTCGATCTGGATACCATCAGTTGTGTGTGAAGAAGGAATACATTCTGAAAACAGCATTTCGAACAAGGTACGAGCATTACGAGTTTACAGTAATGCTTTTTGGATTGACTAATGCACCCTCTGTATTCATGGATCTAATGAATAGAGTTTTCAAGGAATATCTTGATGATTTTTTGGTGGTGTTTATTGATGATATCTTGGTATACTGAAAAAGCTACGAAGATCATGAAAATCACTTGCACATTATCTTGAAGACTCTTAGAAGTAATGAATTATAGGTGAAGTTTTGACCAAGGAAATCCAAGAATGGCCATCACCGACGAGTATAACCGAGGTATGCAGCTTTATTGGTTTGGCAGGTTATTATCAACATTTTGTCCATAATTTTTCCTGTTTGGCTAACCCATTAATGAAGCTGACACGTAAAGGGGTTAAATTTGTCTGGGAAAAAGAGTGTGAAGAATGTTTTGAAGAACTGAAGATAAGATTAGTCAAAGGGCCTATGTTGACTCTACCATCAGGATATGATGGGTTCGTTATTTATAGTGATGCAACAATGAACGGACTTGGTTGTGTCCTTATGCAGAATGATAGTGTTATTGCCTATGCATCATGATAGCTAAAAATTCATGATCAGAACTCTCTTACTCATGATCTCGAGTTAGCTCCTGTAATATTTTCCTTGATGATATGGAGACATTATCTCTATGGTGAAAAATGTGAGAAATATACCGATCACAAGAGTGTGAAATATATTTTCTCACGAAAAGAACTCAACATGAGGCAAAGGAGATGGCTTGAACTACTCATGGATTATTATTGCAAGATACACTACCACCCAGGGAAGGAAAATAAGGATGCAGATGATTTGAGTAGAAAAGATCATGGTGTTTTGAACATGATGAGAGTGGAAAGGGATCCTATTTTCATGGATCTAGTAAAGATGGATATGGGAATCACCATGGAGGGTGAAACATCAAATTGTTTTCAAATGGTGTCCAAACTAACTTTACTAGAAAAGATAATGTGTTCTCAGGCTGATGATGAAGAGTTGAAAATAATGATTAAAGCTGTGAATGATGGGCGATTGAGTGAATTTGTGTATGAAGATGGAATTTTGAAATTTGGGAGGAGACTTTGGGTTCCCTATATACACGATTTAAATAGGGAATTGTTGGATGATTATCATAGTTCCAATTTCTCTATACACCCTGGGAGCACAAGAATTTATAGACATTCAAAGAGACATTTGTGGTGGGACAACATGAAGAGGGAGATTATTGATTTTGTGTCAAGATGTATGGTTTTTCCACAAGTGAAAGCTGGAAGGCAACTTCCTGGTGGAGTATTGAAACCTCTTCACATACCTGAGTGGAAATGGGATAATATTATGATGGATTTTTTCATGGGACTACCAAAGACTCCTAGAAGTAATGACGCAATATGGGTCATTGTTGATCGTCTCATGAAGTCAGCACATTTTCTTTCTGTACGGGAAGATCTACCACTTGAATGTCTAGCAATACTATATATTAATGAAGTTGTGAGACATCATGGAGTACCCATGTCGATTGTCTCGGATCATGATCCCCATTTTACATCAATATTCTGGAAAAGTCATCAAAAGGCCTTGGATACTGAACTTCGTTTGAGCACTGCTTACCAACCTCAAATAGATGGAAAATCCAAAAGAACTATTCAAACCTTATAAGACATGTTGAGATCATGCATACTTGACTTTCAAGGAATGTGGGATCAATATTTACCTCTAGTAGAATTTTCCTATAACAATAGCTTCCATTCAAGTATTCAGATGGCACCATATGAAGCGTTATATTGAAAGTGATGTAGCACACCAACCAATTGGGATGACGCTGGTGAAAGAAAACTTGTAGGCCCCGAACTGGTGGAGGAAACGATGGAAAAGTTGAATGTAATCCAAAACCACATCAAAGCAGCTCAATGTAGGCAGAAGAGCTATGCTGACAACCGAAGGAAGGATTTGGAATTTCAGGTAGGAGATCATGTTTTCGTGAAGGTATCTCCATGGAAGGTAGTTATACGTTTCGGTAAGAAGGGTAAATTGAGTCACATATATATCTGACACATCGAAATTCTAGAATGACTTGTGGCTGTAGCATACCATTTGGCAATGCCGCCAAGTCTCTCCAAAGTTCACAATGTATTCCACGTATCACTGTTGAGAAAATACATGTCTGACCCAACGCATGTACTCACCTATGAGGAATTGGAATTGGAACCTGATCTGTCTTATTGCGAAGAGCCCGTAAGGATTCTTGATACAAGAGAACAAGTGCTGAGAAACTGAACGACTCGTCTGGAAAAAGTTCTATGGAGAAACCATAAGATAGAGGAGGCAACGTGGGAACCCGAGGAACATATGATGAAGAATCACCCGAGTATTTTTATACAGTGATATTATATGAAATTTCGATGACGAAATTATTTGAAGGAGGGGAGAATGTAACACCCCAAGCTTCCACAATACACTTCTCTTTGAATAATACAGTAGCGTGTGTAGTACACAACTTTGAGTCTTAACACACACCACAACCAATCAAAGTAGCCGTAATGAATAGTAATACCTACTTTTTGAAATTTTATAAATTTTATCTTTCTAAATGGACTTCGTTTTTGTATTCGGAATATCGAAATTATCCTAAGTTGAATTTTTTGTAATTTTATGAGAACTTCCAATTTTTTTATGAATAGTGAAACATACTTAAAACAACTTTTTTAATCAAAATAATTTATAGTGATAAATTATAATATTGAGTGTTTTTAATGTATAATTAGGATATATTTTTACCATTTTATCCAATGGTGGTCATTATAATTAATTTAACATTGAAATTGGACATAAACAATTGTCAATCTTTTGATATATATTGTTTCTTATAAACACGCTATTTGTTGTGACAGCAGGAATTAATTATAAAATTAATTAATGCAACTTATATGTTTGTAATTTTTTAAAATAGATATCATTTTTTAAATTGGAATATCAATTATATCTTAGGGTGAAATTTTGGAATTTTTCTGAAAAACTTCAATTTTTTATGAATAGTGAAACCACTAAGTGGAAGTTAAAAAACTGATTTTTCATTTAAATGAAACATTACCAATTATGTGATTTGAATTTAAAAAATACAACATACTTGGTTGTCATTAGGATGTAAAATTTGGTTCAATGGGATTAAAATAATTTTTTTGAATAGAAACATTTAAGTTTAATTAATCGCGATTAAAGGTAATTAGTGAAATTTAAGGTAAGGATAATGTTATAATAATATGAAGTGACCTTGAAACTTGTCCAACACTTATTGGATGATTAATGCCTGAACAAGAAAATCCATGGGTCAACTTGGGGACCCCATGGAGCCACATGGGTATGAAAATGACATTAATAACATTTTATTTAAAGTAAAAATAAAATGTCACAAATATGAGCTGTTTTACTAAAACAATTATTACATGGGGTTATATAAGATAAAATTTCGACTATAAATATTCATTTTAAAGCCAAAAATATTTCCTACATCATTATTTTTTTATAATTTTTAGACATTAAATAAATTAAATATTTTATGACACCATGATGATGCAACGATTACCTCATTAATTAACAATTAATATAAAATGAAACGATAATGTAAAATATAAGACATAAACTTGTCAAAAACCTATTGGATGAGTATATTTCGAACCGTTATCACCTTGTACTCTAAATATATAAGTCTGGGACATTTAAAATCCGAAACTCAATATATAATAAAGTAACATTTCATGACTTTATAAGAGTGCCCCTCCTCTCCTCTTATAAAAGGTCCCCACCACTCCCACCTTATTCAAACCTTCAAAGCCTTTTGGCTCGGCCAAAATCTTCCCAAATAATCTCTCAACTTCCCTCTCTTACTTCTAGAAGCCTCATTTTGGGCATAATTCTTCCCAAGGAAGCCATTGGCTCAAATCAAAAAAAGAGTTACCCGATTTTAAGGTAATGTCTTCTCTTAGGTTATTTTATTTTATTTTGCTTCTCCAACCCCGTAATCTCTTTTTATTCGATTAATTTGTAACAAATACAGTATCTTCAATATAATAGGATTTCTTTATGAGAATTATTTGATTTACACTTATACACGCCTTCGTCTAATTGTTAAAGAACATACTGTTTTTGTGGTTGGCAAATTTCTGCCTCACGAAACAACGATTTTTCAATCATCTTTTAACACCTCTCATGGAGGACATTATGATGACACTATTTTTATATATGATATATATAATGTTTTTGTTTATATTATTATTAATTATTTTTCATTTATGGAATTCCTTTACGATTTCCATTGTGGGTAAACACGATAATTTCATTTTAGAAAGTGCGGACTACCGCCCCCTCAAAGTGATTTGAATCGTTAATGCCATATGTTGTATGTATAAAGGATGGAGTAAATGGTATTATATATTATATTATACTGGAATTATATTATACCTTTATATAATTATAACTTCATTACATTAAATATGAAATAGGAATGAAAGTAGCGTTCATGCGTACGTACGGCTTACCGTCTCCATAAACGGTGCATTTCATTTCTTACCTCTAAATGTTATGTAATATTATAAATGAATTTATATACTGGATATATAGGATATATATGATATCTAAATCATGACTATATTTATGCAGATAATGGATATTCTACCACATAAACAACTTGTAATTATAAGAAGTTTATTGTTGACTCAAGTACCAAAGATCGACAAAACGACCGTTATTAACATAAATGACTAAACAATTTTCGTAACATTATAATAAGTGATATAAAAGTGGTAATTAACTTGAAAAAGGCTCTTAATAAAGTTTATATTAACTCTAGTTTATTATTCAGGAGGTTAAAGATCGGTTGAGTCATGTCAGACACGAGGTAAGGGAACTTCTTAACCCAATTTCTATTCTTTGGGTTAATATCCTACTTTCAAATTATGTCATGATATTATTATGTCCTATATTGTATTTGTAATTTATTTATGTGTACTTATATTGAATACACATAAAAGATTTATTTTATTTTAAAAAAATGATCTTTGTAAGGGGCTTCATCTCAATCTCCACTCATTGAGGCATATTATGTTTTATACACAAATTTCTTTTATACGGCGTATAAACCCCTTTGACTTTTACATTTATTCAAAATGAATATTTTTATATGAATAGTTTTACTAAATGAAAAAATTGAATGTTTCTTCCTATCGTACGTATGCAGCGACAATGAATTCTCTGTCGCCGTGACCATTATTTGAGTTTCAGCTTCCTCTACAAGCCATAACTTTTTTTAAATGAAAAATAAATATTATATTTTAATATTATTTTATTTTTGTATTGAAAATGGTTTTGAAAGTGTTTTTATTATATCAATGTGTTGTTTTGATATCTTGTGATTGAAATGTGGAAATTTTATGTTTCAATTATGCTTGTTTTATGTGATACGATTATGTTATGGTTTATGATATGTTTAAACTTGTTCATACGAGGAATGCATTGGACTTAATAAGTGACGGGTGGAGACTTATATAGCTCCTCGATGCATCGGTAGGTCTCATGAGACAAACTAGTGTATTGGAATGAGGCCTTGACAAAATCTTATTTGTAGTCATGGCACGAGGCCTTGGATACATGGTTATGATAGTCTAACATTATGCATTCTATCATTATTAAAGTAGTTATTGATATTTCATGTGATTATTCGACTAGTAGAATATCCAAGGTAATAAGTAAATGGGACTATTTCATTTTATTTTTGCCATATTATGCTGATTTTCAAGTTTAAATGGCTTTTGTTTTATTTATACATTGCCTTAAATGTTAATGTTTATTTATGAAAGCTTCCGCTATATTGTTATCTTTACTGAGAATCTGAGCTCACCCCTTTCAATGTTTTAATTTTCCCAGGATGTGAAGAAATATTTTATGAATGATCTGTAGGGACAGTCTGAATGGGATATGAGTGTGGAAAATGGAGACTATGTTATTGTAGTTTTCACTTTATTATGTAATGTAGCATTTATGAATGTATCTAGTGTTTCCAAGGCTACTAAACTAATCGGTCTTTTGAAACATGATATTTTTTGATCATGCCAATGTTATGCAATAAAGCACCGACTTTGGGTCACTAGGTTCGGGGCGTTACAATTTTTGTGAACAACATGTATTTAAAATACACACAAATGGGCATGTTTTATTAAAGAAGTTATCTAACATTGTCCCTGATGCATTTTATGATAATGTGTGTATTTCAGTTTGATTTAAATGTATGGGAGGATTTAAGATTTAATGGGTCATGATATCATATTGAGTTCACTTATTATCTAAAGACAAAATTACCCCACTTTGGTGAATTCATTAATTAATCAAGTTATGATTTAGTTTATTTACATGTTCAAGGGACTATTTATCACCATAACTGATTTCAAGTGTTTTCTTTAAGCACACCATTTCCATATATTAATAATGACAAGATTCATCATTTTGTATATCATTATTTTATATGCTTTAGTGAATCAGATGTTTTACTAAGCTATGTATGCCTTTGATTAGTTATTGACACATTTTGAAAAGTTAACTATCATACCTTGTATTAGAAAAATTTGTGGTGGTTCATTATTTATTTTAGTTATTATTTTACATGATGCATGTTTATGACATATCACTAAATGAACTAAGAAATTAGATTACCCAATGTGGTATGGGAAGCCTTGGGTAAAATGAAACTGAATGAGATATTCCAGGTGGTATGGGACATCTTGAGTATACAAACCATTTAAGTAAATAATGAACGATGTGGATCACATGATAATAAGGCATGTTAAGGGTGTGCCCTGATAGCGCTCTAATGCATTGTGTAAAGACTTAATGTCTAAAGATGACCATTTAGACTGATACCTTGGTGAATAACCATGGTAATTTTATTGTCACCTTGGGGATGGACCTTCGTAATGTTTTCAAATGACACCTTGGGGATGGACATTGGTGATACATAAATGATTTTCTAAGTTATATGTTGATGCCATATAATTCAAGTTATGTCACATTTTCTTTTCAAGACAAAATTCTCATTCTCTCATGAACATTTCCCTTATGCTTTCATAAAATTCTTATTCACTGGTATAAGTAGGAGCATGAATTGTGATTATCATTTGGTAGAATAGTAACCAGCATATGAGAATTTAAGTTGTTTCCTTTATGCGCAACTTTAATTATGCATTACTTTTAACTATTTAATTTATACTTAAGTAAGTCACATGTCGTACTTGTTTATGATAATCATTGTTACTCCTTTGAGAATTGACATAATTGTTTCATTTTCTTCAGGAAAACCTTGATTGAGCATTATTATGTTATGTGTTACAATCTTCCTTTAGTGAATGTTCAAATTCATTTAAATGAATGTTTTCAAATGGTACATTGTTTTCATTTATTTTTAAAAAAAACCCCTTACTGAGTATTTCAATGCTCACCTTATGTTTTGATTTTAAAAACATTCAGTTATCAGCTTTAAAAGGATGAATCATTTCAGGAGTTGACAGTTTCCCAGAACCCGAACCGCACACTATCCTCTTCATAGGACATTATGTACTATTAACAATGCGTTTTTTATTTTAAGATAACACATCATGTTCATAAGGCACCGACTCCTGGGTTTCTGGGGTCGGGGTCTCTACAGTTGGTATCAAAGGTTTGGTTTGGATAACTCTGGAAAGCCAGAAACTGAAACAAAAATATATATATACACGTATATTTACTTCAATTTTATTAAAAATTTTGTTTTCTTAAATTTCAAATGGAAAATGAAGGCACAAATCTCTTATCTCTCCCCATAGAGGACCTAGAGACCATTGTGTCTTTAGCTAGCCGTGAGGATTTTCTAAACTATGCCCATATCTGCATGACATGAAAACACCTATACGATGTATCCAATTCACCACGAGTGCTTCAATTACACCATGGGGTAGGAATAGATTACCTCTTTATGATGATAACCCAGTTTCCCTCCTATTTATGCTGGGGAGGGTACTATGAGGGACATTTACAAATTTTCATGGTAGGTGAGTGATTTGGCACTATGATTGATAACACTTTCCAAGAAGTTGCTGCTGACTGAGACCTTCGAGCTGGATTCCTTTGTCAAATTTTAATCTACGGCTTCTGGGGCCAGTTTTTGGACTTCGGAAGGTTAGAAGATGAGTCCACCCGACTATCTTGCAGACGACAAGTGTATGAGGATGTCTCTCAACTTCATACCCCTCATTCTAGACTCATAAGACGTCATAGGTTCCCCCATGAGTCTTTCCATGAATGATCAGTCTGTGTTTGGTTCGAGGAGTTAGGGAGTTTTTCTTATCTATTTGGAGTTCATTTAGTCGTTGTTTAAGGGAATCTCAAGCACTAATGTTTAATAATAAACATATGTTTATTGAAATGATGTCTTTCCCCTTCATTGTCTATACTTTGTGTATACCATTGAATGGTTTTCAAGTGATTGAATTCCCGTTATCAAACTTTCAGATGGAAGGAAAAACCCACCTATTATCTCTTCCCACTGAGATTCTGCAAATCATTACAATCAAAATGTGTGAGGACGAGTATGACCCCTTCGCAAATTTGCAAAAAACGAGCAAGCAGTGGTTTGGGGTAACAAACGGTCCAGAGATTCTCCGCACCTGCCAGGGGAATTCCTCGATCTATTACCGCATTGCCTATGCACAGCTAGCCGGACGTGAACGACGAGGAAGTTTCCATAAAGGGACCTTTTAGTGTTTCACCCTAGGTCGATATTACACGGCCAGAGTGAAATTTCAGGAGGCTTCTTTAGAAGGAAATCTGTATGCGGCTTATATGCTCCAACTTCTCAGCTTTAGCCTCTTTGACCGCATCTATGGCTTCAATGTCCTCGACCGATACTTAATTCGGAGAATGCTTCGTATATTGGTATGTAAAGACATTTCAGAACTTTTTACTATTCGAGCTTCCCTATGGAAGCCTGAAGGCCCGAACCATAAGGGCAACCCCTCCTGTCTTAGGTGTTTATGGGTTAGGGAAATGAAAGAGGTGAGCATCGCTAAAGGGATCCCTCTAAATGGACCTGTTGACACTATACATTAGTAGAGGTGGTAAGAACATTGCAGAACCTTGTAGTGTTTTGAAATAAATTGCGAGGACACAATTTTCTAAATGGGGGGATAATGTGACACCCCACGTTTTATGAACTACTCTAAGTGAACAATGTTATGCTTTTAATGATGTATCATGTTTTATGTGTTTTGTTTTGTGTGCTAATAAGGAATTTGAAATGAAATAAAACATGGAGAATAAGGTAAACTATTATATATTAAAATATTACATTTGCAACAAGACGCAACTAATTGAAAATACCATGCACATGACCTAACACACCCACAACGAGACTACTAAGAATCAAAACTAGAGGAATCGGATATTCGTCATCTTCAGAGTCCATCAGCGTGAAAAATACAACAGCCAGAGCCACGACACACATACTCAACACCAATGGTATGAAGAGATCCATCCGTTCTAGTTCAAGTGTTTTGATTTTGTAAAATGCCCCTTCTTTTATAATGGTCATTAGAGATATGACTGTTAAATATATATAGCCATTTGATTTTCAAAACGACCTTTGGGTTTCGGTTGATAATGTTTAACTGTATATGAAAGCTTGTTTTTATTATTATTTATTTCTCTTATAATTTATTATATTATTATAATCATAGTTTTAAAATAAAAAGTGTGTTCTTGGAAATATATCCTTTTGTTTTCACAAAATCCCGATGGATAATTATATATTGTATACATAGTATTATTTTTATAAAAGATATTTTTAAAGGGAATATATAATAATAATATCTTTTTATCTCTAAAATTATGAATTGGGGGAAAACGTTTTGTATTTTAATACTTATGAAACAAATAGAAGTGTATTTTAACGATCCAAATAATAATGATGGGTTTTCAAGTAAAATATGAAAAATATACCTTTTAAAAGATTTATATATGAAATACTTTACATAAGATAAAATGGATTTAGAATTTTAGTTAAAATTATTTATTTTTATATTAACTCATTTTGAACAAATAATTATACTACACTTTTTTTAAGCATACTTATTCTGGTTATGTTGTAAATTTAAACAAGTTTTTAATACAAAAATTAGGTTGGGGCCCAGCAAAGCTGAGGGAATCCCATTGGGACAAGCCCTCTAGGCCGAGACCGGGCCCCAAGGGACCCGAGGTGCCGACCATCAGGGTCCCAAGCGAGTTAGGGGTGTCCAACCACATTCCGAGCCTTGCATAGGTCGTTTAGTTCACGCGAAGGCCAGTGTGTAAGGCCCGCGGCGCACGCTGGGAAGGGTTGGGCCGAAGCCCGCATGGGGCCCATGTATAAAGCCCATGAGTGTGTGCTTTGTGTTATTGCTCCATTTCCGGTGGGAGTTGTTTGTTAAACCACGAGTTTTATTCAGAAAGTTTCGATTTGGGAACGAGATTTTTGGGAAATACGGGATCGTGACCGTCAGATGCATCTCACGCGATTTGAACTGTCTGACATCAGTTAAATGCCACGATATAATCCTGGCTGTTGATCCGTCAATCCAGATCTCTCCCACAGTATCTCTGAGCCGTCTGATCCCTCCCAAGATCTAATATCAACCCTCGGTTTCTTTTTAAGTGATCAAATCACCTCCCGTGCTCCGAGCTGTCCGATCTCTCCTAAGATCTAATCCTGAGCCTCGATCCCTTTAAATTTCCTGTGCCATCTCCAGCTGTGTGATCTTCCCCTTCGTGAATCCCGGACATCCATTCCTTTACCGCGTTGAGATGTCATCTTCTTCCTCGCAACAACACCCAACCAGTAGGCCTGGGCAAGGACACCTCGACCTCTCCTCCCCCGCACTGCTCCCCTTAACTTCCGAACACCCCCCTCCTAGGACTCTGTTTCTTTGCCTTCCCCAGGTCGGCCAACCCATTGGCCGAGGCACCGAGGCCTTTATAAACCCCCTGCTTCTTTGAAGCCCAGACAACTTCTTCTCCAGAACTCCTCTTGAACCATCCAGTAAGGCCAACGAGCTCCCAGTTGATCCGAGCTTCTTCCTCAAAGCTATGTAAGGGTTCTTGCATGTTGCTTCCATCGGGTTGGGAATTTTTTATACTCACAGTATATATACATATTTTATTTATATATATATATATATAAACTCCTCGGGTTGTATGGTTTTCAAAAGAGCCTTGCAGCCGTGTTTCTAGTGGGGTGCAAGTAAGGAGGTTTTTTAATTTTTCCTTATAATGAATTACTACTCTTCTTTGTTTTAATATATACAGTCTATACAGATATTTAATTATCTATATTTACATAATACAAATCCATCGGTTTGTATACTGTGTATATCTTTTTTCATATGTATATAGACGGTATATATACAGTTTATATCTGTACATTTAAATAATGCAAATCCCTTGGGTTGTATATTGTTTTTACATATGGTATATACAGTTTTATTATACAATTTTCCAAAACCACAAACTTATATTTAATGTATATGGGGAGTATATTTCGTTTAATTTTTTTTCTCATAACATAACCCGGCCTATTTTGGGGTATCAATCTTAAAACAATATTTTTATTTAATATATGCAAACTATGTTTAAGAGGAGTTATGTTTGTAAAACCTTAGTTTTATACATATGGTTACATTTATAATAAACCTTATATGGATTTAGTTTTCAACCATGTAATTTATTTATGGTTGGAAACCTTCAGTACCTAATGAATTCATTATACTATGTTAAGAATTGTGTCAAACCCATATATACACTTCGAGTATATATGGGTATGTGTAAATGTATTTATAGGAATGGCTTCCAAAACCTATTATATTCTTCTGTAAATAATAGGACATAACATATTCATTGATTCATGCAAGATTTAATTAAGATATAAGTTCTGTGACCAACATGTATTTAAAATACACACAAATGGGCATGTTTTATTAAAGAAGTTGTATAACATTGTCCCTAATGCAGTTTTTGATAATGTGTGTATTTCAGTTTGATTTAAATATGTGGGAGGATTTAATATTTAGTGGGTCATGATATCATGTTGAGTTCACTTATTATCTAAAGACAAAATGAACGCACTTTGGGGAATGAATTAATTAATCAAGTTATGGTTTAGTTTACTTACAAGTTCAAGGGCCTATTTATCACCATAACGGATTCCTAGTGTTTTCCTTTAGCACTCCTTTTCCATGGATTAATAATGATAAAAATTCATCATTTTTTATATCATTTTTTTATTTTCTTTAGTGAAAATGATGTTTTACAAAGCTATGTATGCCTTTGATTAGTTATTGACACATTTTTCAATGTTAACTATCATACATTGTATTAGAGAAATTTGTGGTGGTTCATTATTTATTTTAGTTATTATTGTACATAATGAATGCTTATGAAATATCACTAAATAAACTATGAAATTAGATTACCCAAAGTGTTATGGGACACCATGGGTAAAATGAAAATGAATGAAATATTTAATTTGTTATGGGACATCTTTAATATACAAACCGTTTAAGTAAATCTTGAATGATGTGGCTCACATGTTAATAAAGACATGTCAAGGGTGAACCCTAATAGCACTCCAATGCATTGGGTAAATACTTAATCTCTAGAGATGTCCATTTAGACTGATACCTTGGTGAATAACCTTGGTAATTTTTATTGACACCTTAGGGATGGACCATGGTAATGTTTTCAAATGACACCTTGGGGATGGACCTTGGTGATATAGAAATGATTGTATAAGTTATATATTGATTCCACATAATTTAAGTTATGTCACACGTTCTTTTCAAGACAAAATGACCATTCTCACATGACCATTGCCCTTATGCTTTCATAAAATTCTTATTCACTGGTATAAGTTGGAGCATGAATTGTGATTATCATTTGGTAAAATAGTAACCAGCATATGAGAATTTAATATGTTTACTTTATGCGCAACTCTGATTATGCATTACTTTTAACTATTTAATTTATGCTTAAGTAAGTCACATGTCGTACTTGTTTATGATAACCATTGTTACTCCTTCGATAATTTACATTATTGTTTCATGTTCTTCTTGAAAACCTTGATTGAGCATTGTTATGTTATGTGTTACAATCTTCCTTTAGTGAATGTTCAAATTCTTTTAAAAGAATTTTTTCAAATGCTACACTATTTTCATTTCTTTTTAAAAAACCCCCTTACTGAGTATTTCAATGCTCACCCTATGTTTTGATTTTAAAATCTTTCAGGTATCAGCTTTTAAAGGATGAATAATTTCAAGAGTTGACAGTTTCCTAGAACCTGAACCGCACACGATCCTCTGTATGGGACATGATGTGTTGTTAATAATGTCTGTTTTATTTTAAGATAACACATCATGTTCAGAAGGCACCGACTCCTGGGTTTCTGGGGTCGGGGTCTCTACACCTGTTCACCCTGAATATCATTATTCACACCAATTTGATTGACAGAATCAATAATACATGGTAAATTTAATTTAGAAACTGACTCAATATTTTATAATCAATTAGAAGATAGAGAATAATAATTTTCTCCCATATAAATATCTATAAAAGTTTTATCCAATTAAAAAACAACATCATGAATTCTGACATGTTTCCTAAAATTAGCAAAATTAAACCTATATCCAAACACATCATGTCTATATCCAATAAAAATACACTATTGTGACTTAGCATCCAGTTTACACATCTCATCTCTAAGAACTTTAAAAAATTCCTTGAAACAA
The DNA here is from genome assembly GCA_963277665.1 of Viscum album. NCBI lineage: Eukaryota > Viridiplantae > Streptophyta > Magnoliopsida > Santalales > Viscaceae > Viscum > Viscum album. The sequence goes on from CAUJRU010000322.1 coordinate 230,224, forward strand.
AAAACATGTAAATGATCATACTTGATCACTTTTCCATACAAAAATATGTTGTGAATGTCAGGTTACAAAGAAACAATGGTTTTTAAATTGGTAATATAAACATTAGTAATTTAATAATCACCCAAAAAATGTCGAGTAATCTATACTTCCAAAAGAAAACAATAAACTCATTACAAAAAAGTCTTTTTCATCCATATAGCTACAATATTTTTTTATGTTGTATGATGAGGTTTCTTAGGATTCCAAATACCTTCCATATTGTAATAATGATCAAAAAACCAAAATACTATCCCTCATTATTTGTATTAATTCATTTAAACTTCTTGTAAGATTCCATCTTATCGAAAACCTGAAATTGGTTAAAAGTACTAAGCACATCGCTTTTAGAATTCAAACCATAAACTCCAATATTACATTAGTGGACATAAATAAATGTCAGACAATAAATAATTCCATAAAATGTCTTACATTTCAATGTGCCACATATATCAGAATGTACTAATTTAAGTACATGAGACTTCCTATATATAGGATGACTGTTGAAACTCACCCTGATCTATTTTACAGCCATACAATGGTTTCACATGTCCAATTTAACATTTGTTGAAACAAGGCAGAAACTATTTATTTTTCAAAAAAAATATTTCTCACTAATGTGTCTAAGCCTCATATTCCATAACATAGAAGACAAATTTCACACAAAAACACATGTAGCATGACAAGAAATATAAGATATAGTCTAGTACAAAACTAACAAATTATTCCTATTTATAAGTAATCAAAGATCTCATGGAAAACATCCATTGGCCTTTATTAAAAATATTGATAAATACTTCGCAATGAAGATCTCTAGTTCAAATATGATTTAGAACAAACTCATGAGTATGTTTAACATTCTTCAAAATCCTCTTACTTCTAGTTCTAGTCTATAAAAAATATTACAAGTAACTACAATATCATTATGACCATTATTATCTATCGTTAAAATAAAAAAACTTCCATTGATGTATGATATAATGAACTCATACATTAGTGTCACATGAAAATGGTAACCACTGTTAATAACGGAGTATGAATCATCAATTGAAATATTAATGGATTTATAATAAATAACATGATCACCCATGTAGTAGAAACAACCTAATCATATACATCACCATTCTTCTTATGCCAATTTCTATTCATTCTTTTTTTTCATTCAAATGATAGAAAAACATAATTATATTTACATTATTAACAAAATTATAACATTAAAACTCCCTTCATCAAACTACATTTTCTTCTTCTTTTTTCTCACCTTAAAAAATCTTTCAATGATTTGTTTACCAAATTCTCCCACTGATATCAATGACTGAAATCTATGAATAATATTTCTCCTGATTAAATCTCATGACCTATTCATTAATGATAATAGACTTAACAAAAATGATTTTTATAGTACCATTAAAACTAGAAGTATTTATAGTAATGTGGAAATTCACCCAAGAATTAGATAAAATATTATGCAAAAGAAGTGCTAAAACATAATCTTCAAATGTAATCTCATACCATAAAATTGACCAAAAAAATCTTGATATTTCTCAAATATATATATATATATATATGTACATTATTTAGAACATAATTTTTTCAATTTAAGGGTAAAAACTATTTTTTTCTATCTTGGATGCATAGGTAGTGTCTAGCTTCTCCCAAAATGTTATAACATGAGAGATGTTGTAATTATGGTTCATCACGTTGTCTTTGACCCATTGATGAATGATACAACAAACCATGAAATTCTCAAACTCCCATTCATTATCATAAATTCTTATGTGTTTTGAGTACCGAACACTGGAAGATGTATTTCTTGATGAAAATCAGATCCTTCAATTTTAATCATAATTTTTGGTAGTTGGTACAATTCAGAAAAATCATTAAACTTTAACTAGATACTGTAAATTATCTGAAAAAAACCAAACCTTATGATTTTAGATTTTTGGAAATAAAAAAATAGATGAATGTGCAAGAAAACACCTAAGTGAACACATAGTGTAAATAAATTTCCATTCTGTTGGATCAATCCATAAAAAACTTAATAGGTTGTGTAGTAACAAAATATATGTGCAAAAAATTTAAATGTTGAGGCAAATAATCTTAATATGGAAAACCCAAATAGAGAAAACCAAGAAAAACTAATCAATAAAGATTAATCCACTAATAATAATGAGTATATAGTAGAGACTCTATAATATCAGTGGGATATCAAAAATAATACCTATATAAAATAGTGGATCAATGTCAGAAAGCAGATGTTGTTTGAAGGTATCCTGAAATGATGAAATCATCCTCATAATGAAACCAAAATAGACCTCACCATGAAATGAAGGTGTTCGCTGTCTGAATAAATTCAGTATATTAAAATCACTAGGATCAGATTAGATACCACTGTATATGAAGTCCAATTAGATTCAGAGATATTTTCTAGTTATAGATTTGAAAACCATTGGACAAATCCCCAACTGAACTACCCCACCATAGAGAATACATCATCACACATGGAATAAAGAGACACTATCATACATTGAGGATTAAAATACATCCACCTCTCAAATATATGTAAATCTTCTATTGTGTACATCTCGTTCATCCTTTTTATTTAAGAGGCACGCGATAGGGACTAGATGAAGAGGCACCCCAACAATGACAAAAGGGGAACCCATTTGGCCATGGTGAATTCGTGAGCCTTATTAGGAGGAAGATATATTTCTCACCCCACTGCCAAGACTTTGATGTGGGACACCTTCGTGTCTCCTCCCTCTACAATAGAGCCATAAAGGTGGTTTATAATAGATTATTGAATGTGTTCATCATGCTGAGGCTCCATGATTAATTTATAGGAATTTTCATACTCCCCTTATCTCATATGCTGTAGTCCATGGTGTTCCACGTGATATGAAATTGAGTAATGGCCCCCGTTGAACAAATGGATCTCATGGGAATAGGGACTTCATGCCATGATGTAGTCAGGTTTGACCATATAAGAGAAACCCCATTAGGGGACGTAACCACCAGAGAAGAGCTAACAGTATTTGAAAAAATGGAGTGTATGACAACCGCCATTAGTAAATGGCAATGTGAGGTTGGTAAACTACCATATTTCAACCCTTTAACATCACAAAAAAGGCTTTAACAGTGATAAAAACATGTTTCTGCCCTCAATGTTGTTAAAGGGTGGACCCATTTATCAATGCTAAAAAGGAACTGATAAACAATCCCCATTAACATCAGATTTTGTAGTGTAGATAAAGGGGGGAATTTACACATGTTAGGAACAGTGTTGATAAAGGCCTCACCACTGTGGTGTGATATTTTAATAATATCAAACTGTAAAAAATAAAATTGTATACACCTATTTACAAATAAATCTTTACGGAAATACACATGTATGCAAATACATAATTAAATTGAAATAATTTTAAATAAAAAATACAAGAATACATTATTATATACATTTAAAACAATGTTTTTTATAACTAAATTTTTATTTACTATCCAAAAAAATTTCAAAACATCAATGTTTCATCATCATTAGAACATCTTACCCCCTCTCAAAAAATTTAGAAAATGGTATCAGTTTATGAAAAAAACACACCAACCCAATAAAAAGAATCATCCTATATAAGAAAATTAATCTTATGTTAGAAACACTATAATAAAATTAATTAAACAAAAACATGAAAGAATAAATTAATAAAATGTGAATTTTAAAAATAAGGACACACTAATAGTCATACCGATCACACCGTGTGTTAGATTAATGTGGGGGTCACTCCTATACATCAAAAATAAAATATGGATTGCTTTCCAAAATTATCAAAACAATATGAATAAATTTGGAAACAAATTTTGAGTATGTTAGATGAATTTTTAACAAAAAATTACATTTTAACATGCAAACACGCCCTTTATGTCATACATGCCACATCATGTGTTAGTTTGATGTGAGACAAATTCATACCCATAAAAAATGAATTATTAATTGTTTTACTAATGTATCATGAGAACAAGAGAACATTATCTTGGTTTTCAATGACTGACACACCTTTTTAACTAAAATTTTAATTTTAAACAGTTAATGGACACTTTGAGTCATACTGGGAACACCATGTATCACATTGAGGTGGGTCTGAATCATACTCCTCAAAAATGACTTCTGGATCATTTTTCAAAATTATGAAAACATTTTGACTTTTTTTCTCAGTTTTGAGCCTGTCACCTGTGTTTATTTCTAACATGTTAATTTTAAATAAGAAGATTCACTTGGATTCATACTGATCACATTGTACGTTAGATTGAGCTGATGCTTATTCTTACACATAAAAAATAAGTTAAGGATATTTTTCCTAATGTATAAAAACAATATGAATTTGTTTTCCTGGTTTTGAGTACGTCAATTGTGTTTTTTACTAAAATGTAATTTTTAAACTAAAACATGCACTTTGGGTTAAACCAGTCACATCATGTGTCTGTTTGACATGAGATTGATTTCCACATGTCACAAAGAATTATGATTTTTTTATAAATTATCAAGATAACCAGAGCGATTTTATCACGGTGTTCAGTGAGTGACACACATTTTGATCTAAATTGTCCATTTTAAACTAGCAACAGCCACTTTGAGTCATACATGGCACACAGTGTATGTCATTGAGGTGTGACAGATTCCTACAAAAAAAAACTTAATTATGGATCATTTTATTAATTTATTAAAATAATATGAATTCTTTATCTTGGTATTGAGTATGTCACTTGTCTTTTTTGTCAAAATTAATGTCAAATTTAAATGAAAAGACACACATGGAGCCATACTATTCACACAGTGTGTCTTATTGAGGTGCGGCTCATTTATACACATAAAAATTACTTATGGTAAATTTTTATAAATAATTATAACACTAAAAATGTTCTTTATTAGTTTTGAGTATACCACTTGTTCTTTTTCCAAAAAATAATGTCAATTTTAAATAAAAAAGACGCACTTAGATCCATAATGGTCACACCATGCGTGATATTGTGGTGATATTTATTGATTAACATCAAAAATAGAATATAGATCATTTTAGTCAACTATAAAAACAATTTTATTGTGATTTCTTAGTTTTGTGAATTACAATTTTGTTTTTTTACAAAAATTTCATTTCAATCTGGAAAGACACACTTTGAGTCGTAGTGGTCACATCATATGTTAGTTTGATGTGAGGTAGATTCCTACCCACCAAAAATTAGTTATGAATCGTTTTACTTAATTATCAATACCATCATAGTTTATTTTCATAGTCTTCAGTGAGTGCCACACTTTATGATCTAAGATGTCAATTTTAAACTGATAATGGACACATTGAATCATAACAACCACACTGCACATCATATTGATGTGAATTTTATTCATATATGTAAAAAATGAAAATGGGTAATTTTACTATCGCATAAAAATAATCAAAAGATGTTTTTTTCATTTTGAGAAGGATAATTGTATTTTTTCACTATATTTTCTTTTTAAATTGAAAACACACACTTTGGGTTATACTGGTCGAATCGTGTGTCAGCTTGATGTGATTTTAATTCCTAAAAATGAAAAATAACACATTAATCATTTTAATAATTTATAATGATATTAAGTGTGTGGTTTATTGGTTTTTTGTGAGTGCAAAAAAAATGATCTAAATTGTCAATTATATATAGATAATATACATTTTTAGTCATACAGACCACATAGTGTTTCAGATTGAGTTGAGGCTAATTACCATAAGGAAAAATTTAAATATGGATCATTTTAGTAAATGTTAAAAAAAAAATATGAATGTGTTTTCACAGTATTGAGTATGTCACTTTTCCTTTTTTGTAAAACTAGGTCCAATTTGTTTTAAAAAAAGACACACTTGGAGTCATACTGGTCACACCAAGCATCATATTGAGCTGAAGGTGGTTCCTAAACATCACAAATGACATATGGATCATTTTAGGAATGTTTAAAAAAATCCATAAAGTGGTTTCCTGGTTTTCAGTTCATCATTGGTCCTTTTACGAGAATTATGGTAAAATATAAATAAATATATACAGTTGATGTAATATTGGTCGTATTGTGCATCAGATTGAGCTACAGTTGATTATTACATGTCACAAATTTAATATAGTTCATTATCCTAATGTAAAAATAAAATCCTAAAGATTCAATATTGGTGTTGAGTATGTAACTCATCATTTTTAATAAAACCAATGTAAATTTTAAATAAAATGACACTCTTGATGTCATACTTGTCACACCATGCATCAGATTGTGAGGAAGGTTATTTCTAAACCTCATAAATGACATATAGATCATTTTTATAAAATATATAAACAAACTAAATGTGTTTTCTTAGTTTTGAGTATGTTAGTTGTCCTTTTTTAGTTAAAATAATGTCCAGTTTAACTAAACAAGTCACACGTGGAGTCATAACAGTCAGACCATTAATCGAATTGCAGTGTGTTGGATTATTAAACAATAAAAAATGAATCATGAAACCCTTTTATAATGTATTAAAAAAACATTAATGTGTTTTCTAAATTTTTATAATGACTCATGTCCTTTTTACTAAAATTAATCTCAATTTTAAATAAAAATTCATAATTTGAGTCATCCAAGTCCGAATGTGAATCAAAGTGAGGTTTTAATTATACCAAATATGAAAAATGGATTATGGATCATATTATTAATATACCAAAACAATCCAATATAAATTTTCTAGTTTTGAGTATGCCACATATCAATATTACTAAACTTATGTCAATTTTAAATAAAAATGAGACCCTTGGAATCATAGTGGTCACACCATGCATTAAATTGAGTTTCAGTTGAATCCAACACATCATAACGTACATGTGGATAATTTTACTAATGTATTGAAATTATTGAAATTCATTTTATTAGTTTTGAGTATGTAACATGTTCTTTTTAATAAAATTAATATCAATTATAAATAAAAAGGCACACATGGTGTCATACCAATCACACCATGTGTCAGATTGAGGTGTTCCTGATTTCTAAATGTCAAAATTGTCTTCTATATCATTTTAATATAGTAAAAATAAAATCATTATATTTTATCATTTGTGAGTCTTTCACTCTTATTTTTTTCTAAAATTTGTTTTCAATATAGAAACATGAACTTTGAGTCATATTGATCACATCATGTGACAATTTTATGTGAGAATGATTCCCATATGACAAGAATTAATTATGAATCAATGTTTAAAATAATAAATATAATCAGAGTGTGATTTATTTTTATATTGGGAGAAATACTTGTTGAATTAAAATTACAATTATAAACTATTAACAGACACATTGAGCTATATCGGGCACACTGTTTATCAGATAGTGGTGAATCTGATTCTTTAATATCACAAATGATATATGAATCATTTTTGTAAATTATGAAAACAATATGAATTCCTTTTATTTATTTTAATGTTCCAGTTTCATTTTTTATTAAAAATTATGTTAATTTTCAATAATAAGATATACTAAGAGTCAACCGATCACATTGTACATCAGATTGAGGTGTGGAATATTCATACACAACAAAAATGACATGTGGGTCATTTTACTATTTTATAAAATAATCAGAAAGTATTTTATTGGATTTGAGTGTGTTAGTTTTAATTTTTTACAAAAAATAATGACAATTTTAAATAAAAAGACACGCATGGAGTCATACCAATCACACCATGAATCAGAGTGATGTTTGGGTGATTCATACACATCATAAATTACTTATAGATTGTTTTCGTATTGTATAAAAATAATATGAGTGTGTTTTCCCAATTTTTTTTATGTTACTTTTGTTTGTTACTTAAATTAATGTCCATTTTAAATAAAAATGTCACACTTTGTGTCATAAAATTCACATTTTTTGTCTGGTTTAGGTGCGGTGGATTCCTAAATGTCAAAAATCTCTTATGGATCATTTAACATTTGTATCTAAAAAATTTTGATGTGTTGTTATAATTTTAAGTAATTGATGTGTGTTTTGAACTAAAATGTAAATTATAATATAAAAACATATACTTCAAGTCATACTAAGAACATTTTGTATCAAATCTAGGTGCAGTCGATAGAGTTTGAAATTTTTATTTTTATTTTTATTATATTCACTAATCCATAAAAGAGACAACAATTGCATTTTTATGAAAAAAGAAACCTCATGCTGCATTGAACGTCATATCTATATGTAACATGTTCTTTGTTTTCTATCCAGTTGTAGATAGTTGAATGAAAAAATAAATTCTCAAAAAGAATTCTCCTATATAAAAAAATAGTTTTTATGTTATTAGTACTATAATTAAATAAATTTAACATATGTATGAAGCAATAAATTAATAAAATGTCAAATTTAAACTAAAATCACTCAATTTTTGTCATATTAGGTACACTGTGTATCATATTGAGGTATGGTTGATTTTTCCATGTATTTTTATCATACAGTGCATGATCATAGTACCTGAGTAAATACCACCTTGTCAACATATTTTTTTATAAGATCTGATGGGCATGATATGAATGTTCCAATAGTTTTCTCGACTATATGAATATCTGCCTCATCAAGTGGAACAAGTAGCTTAGTGATCAGATCATGTGCTATGTTAATACCCACTCTAACATGAAATGTTGTAAGTTGATTGTTGACTAGAGTGTCTATGTGGATATTTTACACCATATCAATCCCAACAAGGATATGGGTGGGTGTCGGTAGATATAAATCATATTAATATTCATCCAATTGAATCTCTATATAGGAAAAGTATTATTTTTTTCATGATTTACATTTCATACAAAACATTATGAAAATATTTATTACCTCATCTAATATTGATCATTGAGGGGAATGGCTTACCCCAAATTTCATGGGGGGAGGGATCATCACATAGTGTTTTCTCTCGAGTTGTTTCTTTTCTTTTCTACCAACCATAACTTTTTCTATATATCAGAATGACAAAAAACTCTCCAAGGAAATCTAATCATGCATGTGTCTCTTCCATTTATCTATCTTTTAACCCACATTTTTTTATTTTCTCAAAATATTCTGGGGGTTTCACCCAAAAACCGACCCCTATGATGAAATTATAATGTTATGGTTAATTCAAGGACATTGATATTATTTGTTCATCTGGTACAACTAATGATGTTTCATATGTTTAAGTCGGATAAAACATATTGGAAAATAGGAAACCATTGTGATTTATTAGATATTTAACACAAATTGTTTTTATTATGTCATACTTACCCATACCTTCCATACATTTTCTGTGTTTTCGCCTATTATTATCCCAACAATATTTACATGCTCCTCCATCCAAAGCACATGATGTGGGGTGGAAGTGGGTTTGGATTTGGATTCATCATTTTTCATATAAACAGTTGAACATATTTGTGTGGTTGTTCCATTTCAAATAAAAGTATTATTTTAGATTTAAAATACATATCCTTTTTTTCATATGAAGCATACAACAACCTTGGTTTATAGTAGGGGTAAGTTATCTCTTCTACCCATTGTTTATTTTTAGCAATTGGTGGATGCTTCATAAAATAAAAAATAATAATCAATGTGTTGAATAAAAATATTTTCCAAAAATCTATTACAATCCATATTTTACATGAAAATATGTCTCTTTATTATTGAGATTAAACACATCCCATTATTCTTAGCATATTAGTTGGGAATATATATGTGGTGGATACCCGTTTATTTTATCTTCAGCATCATTTATATGAAACCTCATTAGTTTTTTACAAAATCTTTTATTAGGGTTTCTGGAAATCATTAATAAAAATTTCATTTGGGGGATGTCTACTATAAATAAACATTTCAAGTGATAATGAATAGTAATTTATTGTTTAATTATATTATTTTTTTAGTTAAATAAAGATTGGATATCATAATGTTACCTTAATCTCTACCCATATTAGTGTCTTAAGAATGGGTACAACATGGTTCCAAAAAATCTACATCAATCACCATGCACTGTCACATGGTGATACCAATGAAAACAATTAAGATAGCCTTGTGGGGGTTAATTGGATGGCCACACACATTCAATCCAACATAGAATTTGATGCCATTTCTTTTTTACATTAAATTTTTTTTCAAACACCATCATGCTATGATGATCCTGTTTAATTTTTGAGACATATATTCCTCCCCGTCTACAATTTCCAAATATTTAAAATCATGAATATGTTATTCCTTCTGCCTAAAAGTCCCAAAGGCCTTCATTTTTATTGATTTTTTGATAACCCCCCAATTATATGTATAATTGGATCACCATTTAATTTATATTAGGTAAATGTAGTTGCAAACATATAATAATATGATTTAAAAGATTTATATTATAATAAAATTAAAAAAATTTATGAAATCTATTTTTTAATGGTTGAAGTACTTTTTCGAAATTTTGAGTCTCTAAATCTCTTTATTATTGTCTCATTTGACATTCATGACCAATTCAAAATTGGGAACACTGTGAAATGATTATTATTTTTAAATGAAAGTGACATCCTAAGTTTCATTTTCATCTAAAGAATTAGTGGTTTTGGTCGATAAAATAATAATTGACCACTTCTGGTTTGATGGATCTTGAATATAAAATACATGTACTACTAGTGGTGCCATTATATACAGTTTTTCATTGTACCCATTCTTACTGAAATCCACTTTCATGAATTAAATTCATCTATTTTAACAACACTCATATTATCAACCCATTTTCACTGAAAAAGCATCACTTGGAATAAGGTATAATACAACTCCCATATTTTACTGATGATCCGAAATTATTACAAATTCTTATAAATTTGTCTAATATCTTCAGTATCAGATACGTAGGTCACCTCATTAACAAGTGTAACTCTGCTATTTTTCATTGTACTTCATTCATCATGATAATTATTTTAGAATGTATAACCATTAGTGACATAACCACTATAGGATAATACAAGAAAACATGTTCCTCCGACTTTCCATCGAGGTCATTCTAAAATTGAATCCTGATTATCATCTAACTAATTCAAAATATTTTTTTGAAACCATCTTATAATATATTGATTATGTGTATTTGATATCCAGATTTTATCCCTTGATGGATTCAAATGACTTTGGATTTCTGTATGGGTTTCAACATATGGGGAAATATCTTTACTATTATGAAAAACATAAAGGTGGGAATACTCCCAATTTGTAATATAGATCGTGACAACATCTATTCTAGAAATTCAAATACCCACAAGCTGCCTAGTATAACAATATTTTGGTAGACCAAGGATTTCAACAATAGAAATGTATTCATTATAGAATTAAATGATTTCATTAACAATATATCTCCCCCAAATAGAAACCTTTAGAAGACATTGATATTTGACATACACTTTCAAAATCCTCATATACCATTCAATGGGGTGCATCCATCCATGCTGTACATGACAACATAGTTGGATCTATCTTACCAAGTGAACCATCAATTGAGCTATCATATAAAATAATAAACATTTCCAATTCACATAAGATCACAAAAATTTCATTTTCCATATTTGGAAATTTTGTGGGGTCTACAACATTACCACATATATCTTTGAAAAAATAAATATTGGTTAATGCATGATGTACATTATTTGGTAAAATGAAACATAAAGATACATGCATTAGATCATGCATCAGAACATGATAATAATATGTTTTTGTAATATTTAACATTAAATCATTAATTTACACCATATTCACGATATTCTATGAATAACCCTCTAGAAACTTTACATCATTCCAAAACATGTAAAACTGATATCTCTACAGCCCAGGAAGAGTGTATGATTATTAAAGATGAAAAGATTGTTTTCCCCTTACATAAAAGTATTTAAATCTTACATAACGTTAGTTTAACCATACTCACCGTTATTTTCCCCTTATTTTCATTTTTTGACACATAGTTAACTTTTCATTACCAATACATAAATTATTATTACCCCCATACACCTTTTGGTTACCCTTATTAAAAATTACATTACCTTTGGTTAAGTTTTAGTACTATTAAATTTCTTTGTTTTACACTAACATATCATCTGATTAACATTTAATAACTTTTTTTACCCTTACTCAAATTTTTTCCCTTTTATAACATTGGTTTACCCTTACATAACCTTAGTTTACCTTCACATAAGTTTTTTTACACTTACACAACGTTGTTTTACACGTACTTAACTTTAGTTTACCCCTACATAACTAAATTTTACCCTTATTATCTACTATTTACCCTAAAATTACTTTATAATACCCTTACATAACTTTGTTTCACCCATATGTAACTTCATTTTACCCTTGATTAACATTGTTACCCTTACACAATTTTAGTATTCTCTTATATATCATTTTTTTTCACTTACATAACATTTTTTCTTTTACAAAACTCTATTATCCCTTACATAACCTTATTTTACCCTCATATAACATTGTATAACCTTTACATAACTTTAATTTACCCTTACATAACATTGTTTTATCCTTACATAACTTCTATTTACCTATACGTAACTTTTTTCACCTTTATATAACTTTATTTTATCTTTAGCTAACTTTTATTGACCCCTAACTATAGTTAATATTTACCTAATTTTTTTACCCTTATATAAAAATATATCACCATTAAATAAGTTTATTTTACCCTTACATAATTTCTTTTACCCTCACATAACATTATTTTAACTTTACCAAGATTTTCATACCTTAACCTAATTTTTGTTTACAATTTATTAACGTCTAGTTTCCCAAACATAAATCTGTCTTAACAACACTTATTTTTTTTACCCTTACAAAAATTTATTTTACCTTTGAATAATGTTTTTTACCCTTAAATGACTTTTTTTAACATTAATTAACATTATTTTACCATTACATAACAATTTATTACCATTACTTAGCTTTCTTTTTCCCATTCATAACATTGTTTTACCCTTACATAACTATATCCCACACTCATATAACATTGATTACTTACATAATTTTATTACCCTTATTTAACATAATTTTTACCATTAATATCTTTTTTAAGACTTACTTAATATTTTTTTACCTTTAATTATTCTTACACAACCTATACATGTTTTTGTTTACCCATACATAACTTTTTTTCACTTACATAACTTTATTTCACCCTTATCTTTAGAGTAAACTTAAAAAAATTTGTTTTACCCTTACATACCATAACCAAGCATGTTTGTCGGGTGTCTCGGATTCATATCCCAAAAGGAAAGTGATTTTCCATAGTTATATTGTGGGTTGTTGTGTTTCATTGACCTGCATAGTGGGTGTTATATTAGAGGATCCCCAACTCAACAACTAGGGTACTTTCATTGGGAAGTTGACCATGTATGGAGATACTGATTTGAAAGTAGGAAACACTCAGATAGGTGACTATGACATTGATCAACATATAGGGGGTGTCTACTTGATCATAACTCAAAATGAATAATGGAAGACTAGGTGATGTCTAAGGGCGTTGACATAATCGATCATCCCGACATGGTGGAAGAAAGACCTAGTGACCACTTTTGACTAGTTTTTGATTGAGATATAGGTGATGATGTTTCCTGATGTGTGATAGAGAAGTGGAAGTGGTTAATGTTCTATAATAAGCGATGTTGAGAGATGATTGATTGGATGTGGCAACATGAGGAAGTTGGCATGTTGTCAAGTGGTTATGATAGGCGAACCCCCACTCCATGGTGGGGGTGGTGGTCTAGAGGTCATCTATGGAACAACCATTGAATCCATTGAGATGATGGAGAGTTTGGGTTGTCAATTCTTGGAGAAAACATCCCATAGTTGATCTGTAGGTGAGGCCTAATTGTGGGTGACAATACTGCATGGTGATGATTTCATACGAAGTTACATTTGGTTTTTCATAGAGTTGTGATGATGAAGGGTGGACCATTGAGACATGTTGTTTTAGTCCCTATGGTCTATTAATCTAGTCATTTCAAGGTTAAATAATGGAATCCTGATGTCTAGGCTGTGCCTTAGGGGGATATGACCATCCCATTGGTATGTGGGTGAGGTCTTGGTGTGTGTGAGTCATTGTAATTGTACCCTTTGGTAACTAATATATATATATTTATATTCATTTATACTTACATTAATGTATATATTTTTAATTATAATTACAATAAATTTATATTTATATAATAATATTTATATTTATATATTTATAATTAAATAAATTTTATTATTTATAAAAATTTAATTCATACAAAATAATTAGAAATATATTTATCCAAATAATTTTATATTTATTCAGTTACAGTTATAATTATATAAATATATTTATAAATATATTTATAAAACTATATTACTTTATATATCTTTAAATATAGTAAACATTAATTTATAAATAATATCTCAGTGGAACTGATACAAATGGATGAGTAGTTTTCACTAGAATAGTGACTAGAGGCACAAACAACTTTTTTATTTCCTTCAACTATGGATGTTGTGATGGTCAACAAAGAGAATCCTTATGGCATGGTGTTTAAGAATTTGATCCATGAGAGTCCCTATGGTCTTCTAGAGGATACATTAATGTCAATCCAAATCCAGATGAGATGAAAGGTAGAGGGTCCTTCCCTCAGAAGGATATTATAGATTTCATACAGTTCATAGACAGTAAGGGGCTATTGGATATGGGCTACACTAGTGATCAGTACACATGGTGAAAAAACCAAACATGGTTTCTCCATTGGTTGTATGGATCAACCCCATTTCAAAATTATCCTTGCGCGGCCTAACCCGCATTTTCCTAAAGGGTAATTCCAGGAGGGAACAATGTGTTTTCGAAGGTGGTTCCAAACACTGTCTCCAAACAAGAAAATGCACTCTTGGAAGAATCCCTAGATGAGAAATAAATTAATAAGGACTTGATGAACCTTAATCCTGAGAGGGGTCTGAGACCAAATAGTTTCCTAGGTTCTTTCTATAAGGAATCATAGAATGTGGTCAGGAGTGATATAGTTCTATCCATTCAAATCATCTTCCGAGGGTGAAGTCATCCACTTGTTGCCTATGCCACTACTTTAGTGATAAGGCCCAGAATTAAGGACCCTTACTCCCTCCAACACTACAAGCTAGTGAGATGTATAATTTTCCATATAAATTACTTGAGTGTATCATTAATATAAGGACATTTTCATGAACTCTTCCTGTAAAAGAAACCCCCTTTAGGGGGGAGAGATAATGAACCTCGAGTCCCACCCCTAGTAGGCCTCAGGATTGCGACCAACACCAAGGGTGTAAAAATATGAAAAATATGGGAGGCATTACCATCTTTAGGAAAACAAGATCATGAGATAAGATGGATCACCCACAAGGAATATCCAAGACATGTTGTAAAGGAAAACCAATACCATTATTCATACATGTTAAAAAAAATTAATTGTTACAATATAAAAGTATACAAAGTAAAATACCAAAATTAATGCCAAGCAGTGACATGGAAACTCTCAAGATATGAGATAGTAGGGTCTAGTATGGTCTACGAAATACTCCTGGAATATTGAAAGTAGTTTATATATGTGGGGTGATCATACAAGTATACTCATAAAGCAAACCAACGTCTATCATGAACATGTGAAAGTGGCATAATAATTCACTCGTAATAAAATGGCAGAACCAAAAATACTTAAGACGAGATACTAACCATCCCAACCTCAGAAATTAATGATCACAAAATAACAAATTTCAAGTGATATAATATAAAGAACATCAATGATAGGTTACCCCACACTACTTTCCCATAGATTAGCCACCCTCACACCATACCAAAAAATGTCCAGACACTCTAACCTCTTCCGAATATACCATTCCACAACCCAGCCACAAACACATGGGGTCTAAAACCACACCCCACCCATAGACACCTAGTCCACAAACAACATCACATCCCGCCTGCAGACACAAAGACCACAAAGCACATCACATCCTTCCTGCAGACACCTAGGCCACAAACCACATCACATCCCGCATGTAGAAACTAGGGCCACAAACCACATCACATATCATGTCAAATAAACCTGGGAAATAAAAACACAAATCATCCCTAAGACACTTGGGAAAACACCTCACATCACATCCCAAAGACACCTGGGAAGAGGAAAAATTTCCCACACACACATGGTCCTTACAAACCAAAACCTTTTTGAAGACCATTGGGATATCACCACTTAGATGAAGGACCAGGGATGAGTGGGTGGCCAGCCATCCATCCTCCCATTAGGATGTCTGGGAAAGACACACTCCCACGTGATGATAAAGGTGTTTGGAACATATTTCCTCAACTAGTGTGGTGTACATTTATAAATCACAATGAAAATACAATTAGATACATATATGATACCAAACATACATGTCCAGCCTATGTGATCCCAAACAAACAACCAACCCACAACCCTACCACCTTTTGTTGTAACCTCTATCGGCACAATGACACACAATAATCCACAATCCAATTAATATTCTTATCTAATTTCAATAAACCATTTTTGTTTTTTGTTAATATTTCCAACCAATTTCAACCCAAGACTTATTGATCAATCATTAAATTTATTTATTTATTTATTCCATCAATATATGGGAAACTACCAAGCACAGTACAGAACAAGATAAATAGAAAAATTCATAGACGGTGCAACTCTAGGTTAATTATCCATACCAACCATCACCATCCTTATTCAAATTCATCCCTTCAAATCTATCCACGCACAACCACATCAAGCAACCCATTAAACTAAAACTAGTTTTATAGCCATGCTACACAAATACTCTCATACACCCCACAATCAATCAATATCTCAACTAATGATTCCATTAAACCACCAATCCATTCTTCATCACAAAACTATTACCACTACCTCACAAAAATAAAAACCAGAACAAACCCACACACACATCACATCACCAAATAATCCAAGGTAGAAAATAAATTTTATATTTAATAAGGAATTCCTTATTTAAATTCTATATTCTAATATAGGTGTTATCACAGAAACTTTTTGATCCTAGGGCATCCTATAGTTTTCCAAATATACATGATTAAAAAAGTCTCATTTAGGTTGATACCACAACAATGAAAACTAAAGTATAAAACACAACAGAAATAACTATCACAAGAAAATACCCCATCGACCACAATTTTTAGTGAGGCATAGAATCTAAATAATCACAATATCACTACAATATGAAGGCTGTAAAATCATGTTAAAAAAACAAATATAACCCTCGATTTCAAGTAGCCAGTTATTTATCTTTAATTAGGTTTGAAAAAACATGATTCACATATAAATAAAATTAAAAACCCTCATACGTGATGCACATCAAGATGAAATTAAGGAAATCCTAACTAGAGGGGGTTTTAACATTCTTCACATGAGAACATATCATGTAATGACCCTCCTATCAACTCCCACAATATCTGCATACATCCGAGGATTCCACGACACAATCACATCAAAAATAACTAAATAAAACCCCATTTAAACTAGGGTAGAACATCCATCATGACGTTGAAAGAATAATAGGATGAAAAAGTTGATAAACCTAGAAGAAACTGAAAAAAATGGTGGAAGAACACTCCTTAGAATGTAGAAGGATTGTTATGGATTGATGATGATAAGCTAGGAATCTATCCATGGTCAATGAATCCTCAAAATTCCAAATGAGGGGTTGTCGGGTTGCCTGGGGAACCGGGTGAAAATATAAAAATTGTTGGGTTTCATAACCTGAGTGGCTGGAAAATAACATAAAATATTACATCAGTGGTGTATTACATGACGTGTAATACCCATTCACGTCATTTAATGCCTCAAGGTTGGTTTCTTCTAAAAAACCCATCACATATTGATTTATTTTCTTTTTTAACCAGAAATATTACATGCTATGAAATTCCATGGACAAACCATGAAACAGAGGTTCACGTCTTGTCATCCTCCCCTTTTCCAGCCTTTAGGAACTGAACCACTCCAACAACAAATAGTTGGAAAAGTAACAGATGAGAAGGACATGGACCATTACATTAGATACCTCACAAACAATTCACTTCATCAAGAATCCAAAACCAAACCCTTATTAAAGATGTGTTCAAACATACAACTGACGAGATACCTCTTATAGATCTTACTACACTTTAAACACCACTAACAACCAAGCACATCAAAATTCAATGATAAACCACCCTATTTTGTTTTTGAATTCTAGATTGGAAACCTTCACATCCAAGAACATGTCCTTCAACATTTATAACCAATCCCTAATGTGTCAACCGAAATAACCACAAATCACACCATAAAAGAACCACCAATACAATGTTTGAACAATTTAATCAGTGAATCATTTCCCCCATGTAGTGATTCTATCTGATCTGTGAGGTACTGATTCTCCCACAAAGGTTTAATAAAATCAAAGGTTAATGTGAATTTATTCAGAATCGGTTCCTCCCCTTTTAATATGTAAAGACTTTATCACACATTACACTACATACACACAAGGCAAGAAAAATAGCTCATCTCATAAAATGATGATCCAAACATTATATTATAACGAAAAATAGAGAAAAACAAAACTTAGACCAACTCCAGGTACTGTCCATACACCTATGTTTCTTTCTCCCATAAACTCTCCTTCTAGCCACCATGCCTCCAAAAACAGGAACCAAGGGGATGGTCCATACACACATAACCTTCACTTGATGATCCTGGATTTGAACTAGTTTTTCCACAAAAGTAACATTTTCCTCGATATCTAAATCTCCCCAATCAATGACATTGCAGTCATTGTCAAGATATCAATAAATCCGAGAGACGTGAAAGACATCGTGGATCCTCTGTAACCATGAAGGAAATTCCAATCGGTATGTCACCTCACCAACCTTCCCAATCACCTTAAAGGGTCCAACGAACCTATGAGAGTGCTTACTCCCCCTACCAAATACTCTAATACCCATATTGGGGGAGAATTTCAAGAACATGTGGTCCCTAAACTTGAATTCCAATGTCATCCTTCTATGATTGGTATATGACGTTTTCTATTCCTTCGGTACTTTCATCCTCTCAAGAACACGATGAACATTCTCATTCATTCCCAACACCACATTCATACCATGAAAAAATATCTCTCTATCCTCTATCTAGAACAATGGATAATGACATGGACTTCCATACAAATTTCTAATTTTAGCCATTCAAATAAAAGAGTGATAAATTTTATAATAAGAAAACTTTATTGAAGGTATGTGTCATAAACAAGACCCACTTCTGTAGAAAGATCCAAATAGAACCCTGAAAATAGAAGAGTGATCGATATTATTATAATCAAAATATATTAAAAAAAGGTGTCTTACCCCAGACACACCAAAGTCCAACACATACACCCACACCATATCATACAACATGTGGATTGTCAACTCTTTATGCAAATCTATGTGACGGTGAAAAGAAGTATTGAGGCCTAAATGGGTTCCAAAAGAATGATGCAATCCCATATATAATCATGAGGTAAAAATCATATCTTGATCTGAGACAAAACATATCGAAACTCCAAGATACTGCACCACTTCATCAACATACCTCCTTATCGAGGCATCCACTGTGCTCGGCTCCTTAATTACTAAGAAGTGGGCTGATTTCGTCAATTGATCCACTATCACCTATATAGAATCGTAACCTCTTTGAGATCTGGGTAACCCTATGAAGAAATCCATTGATATGCCATTCTATTTACAGACATGAATATCGAATGGATCTGAAAAACCACAAAGAACATGGTCTTCAGACTTCACCTGCCGAAAAACCAACCACTTTTCCGCAATTTCTACCACATCCCATTACATGTAGGGCCAAAATGCATCTTTAAGTCATGGTACACGATGGAATCAATTGGATTCGCTACCAATGGTGATCTCTGAAACTCATTATGGATTTAATTGTGCAATTATATCGATAAAAATAGATTTATACAAAACAACAATCAGTTATGAGCATCCTCAACCATCCTTCCAATGCCTCACCATGGAAAACAGAAGAACAAATCACCTCTTCCTCTGAGAACCCCCATTGAGATTCCTCCACCTACAACATAAAAAAATATTGCATCTTCCTCTGAATCAAATAGCCTCTACCACCATCCACCTTCGAATCAATGTGAAATGGTTCCAACTCCTCCATCATTCTACCATAATATGAAAATTCTCAAACAACCCATGTTTACGAATTTATACTCAAGGAATTGGCCATAACGTTCCCCTTTTCGAGGGTGTAGGAGATCTCAAAATTATTGTCCTGAAGAAACACCAAACACCTCCACAATAATAGGTTGAGTTCAGTTTGGGAAAATATACTTCTCAAGCTCTTATGATCTGTGAAGACCACAAAGTGCTCCCCAATTAGGTAATTCTTCCACAAATTTAGTGTGAACCATACTTCATATAACTCTAGATCTTGGGTGTTTTAGTTACATTCATAGGGATATAAATTCCTTGACCCATAATAGATAACTTCTCTATTTTACATCATCTCGCATCACAAAACTAGATTAGGAGAAACACAACACACCTCAAACATCACCCCTTCTTCTAGAAACTAAAGAACAATAACACTAACCAAATTCCCTTTTAGGTAACTGTATGACACCTAGATCTGCTCGCTCTACACAAAATCATGGTCCATAATAGTCAATGAAATCTATGGGGATAAAAATTAAGAGAAATCAGGTACAAGCCTTTAATAATATCTTATAATAAAAAGGACATTGTAAACTTCTTCCATGCGCTTGGGTTCCTCCCAAGAAACATCTACATAATCCTTCGATAGTTCAATTGACACAACCTAATGAGGCACCAAATGCCTGATGAAATGCACATATCTTGTCTAAAAATTAAACTTGGACAACATTCATAGAGATGTTTTTGTTTGAGTACCTGCAATACTATTCTCAAATGCTCAACATGATCCTCCTATGACTTCGAGTAGACCAAGATGTCATAGATGAATATGATGATGAAACGGTCTAGGATATCATATAAAACGATGTTCATGAGCTCCAACCACATGGATGGTGTCTTCATAACACCAAATGGAATGAATACAAACTTGGGGTTCCCATACATTATTCTGAAAGATGTCTTCATGATATCGCGCTCTTTGGCCCTAAAATTTTGATATCTAGACCCTAGATCAATCATAGAAAACCAACTCGCCCCTATCCATTGGTCAAACATGTCATATATTCTTAGGAGAGGGTAATTATTCTTGAACATCACTGGATTCAACCTATAGTAGTCTATTAGAAAATCATACCACGGTTGTCCTGCATTTCAAACAACACTAGAGCACCCGACGATGACATAATGGGCTGGATAATGCCCCCTTTCCTCTGGTCACCAATCTGAAACCTCAACTCCCACACCATATAAGGTTCCATCCAATAAGGATCAATCAAAATCATATAATCATTGGGATTTATGTTTATTTCAAAATCAAAGTCATTTCTAAGGGGTAACATCACAATATCCCTGGTGAAAACATCCAAGAACTCCCTAATGACCTTAAAAACCTCCAACACCTCAGAATCCATTGATTCCACTGAAATATCATTCAACAAGGAATGAATATTCTCCACACACTAACATCCCACCTGATAACCTCACTCACTATTGAAAACCACACTTTGTCCATACACATATGAAAACACGACTCTCCTCTAGAAGTAGTCGATAACAGCATGCATGGAAAAAAATAGATAATGACGAGGATGACATAATATATAGGAATCTATAAGAAGAAGATAAGCCCATGGGACTAATGTGGTCCCATAATCAGTCTACACACATTAAACTCATCAAAAAAGTTGGTTTGTCCTCCAATTGGTGTACTCAACAATAGGGGCATGAGAAGACTCTCCATGTATATAAATAGAACATGGTCTATATTGGGTGCATGAAAGGAGGTAAATGATACTAAATCAAACAAATCACAGGAAAGGTTACTAAAAAACAAATCGTACCTATGAAAATCCTTGGACCTGGTGGAACTATTGCTTGTACCATATGAAAATGACCACACCAAGCTTCTCTACCTCTCTATAGATGAGAACCTCAATGTCCATGACTGGGTTGTGGTCAATAATCATGAGGTGGATCATGAGGTCATCCTCTACCTACTCCATTTACCCTTGGTGGAGAAAATGGTTTTCCCCTATAGCTAAAACTATATCACCAGAAACTACTACTGAGGCCTGCATTGAACCTGTCCACCTCCACAAAACTGAGCACATAAAACCACTTGGAATTGGTTATGAATATGAACATGAATTCCATATAATAAATATGTCATACCCAAGACTATTGGATAGGCATGTAGGCTACAAGAACCAGAAGTCCAGTAAGGTAGTGGATGTGTTTGTCTCCCCACTAGTTGAATCCTCTAGAGTCATGGTGCCTAAGATCTACCACTAAAAACACTACCACTTAAAGAACTCTTCTAGTTACCCTCTTGTGGCAGACCTCCTTGTGAGTGAATATGATCTAGGACCAGACTAATTACATGGATCCTTTGGTAATTAGTTATATGTTCGGTGTTGTGGGTCTATGGTGGATTTTGTATCTCAGGGTGCAGAAGGAATAAGATGTCTTTTGGGGTGACTTCTAGAGGGAGTTCCAATAATATTTCCATTCATCAACAATAAAGGATGAGAAGAAACATGAGATTCTCTACCTTTGGTGGGGTAGTATGTATGTGAGAGAGCTTAGGATCAAGTTCATAGATCTTCTTCTCTTTTCTCACATCCTTTTTTGGATGAGGAATCTAGTGTGAGACTTTTCGAGGAGGCACTCCACCCATCTATCTAGTATGACTTGACTCTATTTTAATTGAAAAAAAATATGGATTTTTAGAAGAATTTGGATGTCATAAATCAGATTCACTCATGAGGTGGTCTACCCCAATATGGGAACTAGTTGATTTTTTCAAGATGAAGAGTTTTCAGGGGAAGATCTCAAGCACCAGGAACATTGATGTTTTGAATGGTGGGGAGATGACCTCAGCGGCTTCCTTACTAGCCTTCTATAGATAGTGTAATCCATTCCTTTGATGTGGGATTTGTGCCACCATGTTTCTACTCTGTGGTTCATATCCATATTTTGAGCTAGTTCCCAGGGGCTGTGTATGCTCAGTTTGGTGAAGGTGGGTAGGATCACTGCCAGCCTCAGTAGTAGTTACCAGTGAGATAATTTTAGTAGAAGGGACAATATGATTTTTCTAAAATGAGGGTAGATGGAGTAGGTAGAAGAAAAAATCATGATGATCCTTGGGTTAAGGGTCTACGAACCAAGAATAGACATGGAGGTGGTCATCAATAGAGAGGCATAAGAGTTTGGCATGCTCTATTTCATGAAGTAGATGAAATAGTTCTTGTAGGTCCATAGATCGTCATAGGTAAAACGAGTTTTTTTAGTAACTTTAATTGTGATCTGTTTGATTCAGTAGATTCATTTTTTAATTACACTCTATATATCTCATTCTCTGAGACTATACATAGTTATTATTCTAATTCCCCTTATGTTGAGTAAGATATTTGGAGTCCATTCCATATTTTTTTATCTATATTGGGGGTGTAGACTGATGATTGGACCACATCAGTAAAATAGAGATATATTCTCGTAATATATTTATACATTCGATTACATCCATGGAATCGACTAGTTTTCTTCCATGTGTGCAATTATGACCTTCTTGAGGAGGAGATTCGTGTTTTAGATGTGGATGGAAAATGTGTGGGTCTTTGGCAAGTGAGGTTATCGGGTGGGCAGTCGGCATGTGGAGCCTCTTCGTTCCATGTTGGCTAAGCTGTCAGTGGAATTGGTGAATGCTGAGATGGTCGAGGTTCCTATGGTCATTGGGGTGTTCTTTAATGTTTACCCTGATGAGGTTGTGACACTACCCCTTCTACATGATGTTGAGTTCATGAAAGAGTTACATCCTGATGCTTCACCAATTTTGATGGATCCTTATTGGAAGTAACCTCTTAAGTTGCAGGAGTTGAGTATTTAGATTGATGACCAAATGAAGAAGGGATATATCTGGAATAGTGTGTCATTGTGGGGTTCTTTAGTGTTATTAATAATGAATGTGGATAGTGGTTTGAGGTTGGGCATATCCTACCATTGATTGAATCAGTTGACAGTCAAGAACTGTTACCCTCTCTCAAGAATAGACAAACTTTTCGACCAGTTCAGACAAGAATGCTGGGTTCCTAAGATCCATCTATAGTATGGATATATCCAGATTATGTTGAAGGAGGGAGATATCCCAAAGCTATCCTTCAGATGCAGGTATAGTAACATCGAGTTCAAAGTCACGCATTTTTCTATTATGAACGCAGTAGTCATGTTCATGAGGCTCATGAACTCTATTTCCTATGAGTTACTGGGCTAGTTCATCATCGTATTCATCGATAAATTCTTGGACTATTAAATGTTAGAGGAGGAGCATGTTTAGAATCATAGAATAGTCTTGTAGGATCTTCAACGTCCCCAGCTCTCTGGGATGTTTTTCAAGTGTATGTTTTGGACACCTAATTTGAATTTCCATGGGCATGTGGTGTCTCAGTAGGGTGTGGTAGTATACCTGTCAAAGGTTGAAGTAGTTATTTCTTGGGATGCACCAAATAAAGTTGCATAATTTCATAGTTTCCACAATATGTCAGGCTATTATAAGAGGATTTACATGATTTACCTTGAATTTCATCCCCAGTGTCGTATTTGACTAGGAAAGACTATGATTTTTTTAAAGAAACTAGTTCAAGGTGGCATTGGGTTACCTAAATGGGATGTTGGGTTGCGTTCCAATGCTCTAATTTCTAGGAAAATGGGTGATGTTTGAGGTGTTTTTTGATGATTCCCATCTAGGTTTGGGATGTGTGTTGATTCAGTAGTTATGAGTGATATCTTATGGATCTAGGAATTTTCTTCACCATGAATGTAATTAAACAACCCATGATATGGATTTAGTAGCTGTTATGTTTTCACTAATGTTCTGGCAATAGTTACTCATTGGGGAGTACTTTCTGGTCTTCACCAATCCCATGATATTGATGTATATCTTTTCCCAGCGTGATCTGATCCTATGGTAGTATATTTGGATGGAGTTTCAATGGAAATATGATTTTGTGTTCTCTTACCCCTATGGAAATCAGAATGTCAGGTGCAATACCTTGATCGGGAAGTCGTAGAGGGAGGTTTGTTCTGGAATCTATGGATGCTTAGATAATGATGGGGGAGTTTTAAGTGTTACTCTTAGATGAAACTGTGGATGTTGGTAGAGGTTTTTAGTTTTAGATGATGGTGTAGTGTTTTCTTATATAGTGGGTAGAGGAATCTCATTAGGGGACATAGAGGCAGAGGTAATGTGTGATAATGTTGGACATGGTGATGCTCTAGATGGAAGATCTGAGGACAGTTGGAACCATATGATGATTGATAGAAATATGTTTGAACCAGTAGTAATGCACAGTGAAGTCCTTTTTGAGTTTCATAGGTCACCCTTGGCAGTGCATGAAACAATTCCAAAGATGTATTGTGGCATAAAGCTGAAATTTTGGTCGTTGAGGATGGAATGTGAAGTGAATGATTTTGTTGAAAATTTCATGTTTTTCTAGTAGTTGAAGGCTGAGAACTATGTTTCTAGTGGTTTGTTGTATCTCTTGGATGTTCCTAACTGGAAATGAGATAACATATCAATGGATTTTTTTTTTCACCGGGTTACCCAAAGATCAAGGAGGATTCAATGCTATCTGGTTGATAGTGGATTGATTGATAGAATCAAACCAATTCATAGTGATTAAGGAGTTAGTAATAGTGGAATCCATGGCTTGGAGGTACGTGGATGAAATGGTGTGTTTTCATGGCATTTCAATATTCATTGTCTCAGATAGGAACATGCAGTTTTCTTTGTGTGTTTGGTGGGGATTGCATCATGATTTTGGCTCCTAGTTATGCCTCAACACTACATTTCACTCTCAGATAGATTAGAATACATAGTGGACTGTCCATATACTAGAGGATATGTTACAGTCATGTGTCCTGGACTTTGGTTAGTCATGGGTATGCCTCCTACCTTAAAAATAGTTTTCATATATTAATAGCTATCACTCTTCAATTAGAATTGATCTATTTGATGATTTTTGTGGAAGATAAATTTGTTCTCCATTGTGCTGGACAGAGTTTTGGGGGATTGTTCTTCTTGGTTCGAACATGGTGCACAACCTGATCGAGACGGTACATCCTATTCACGAGAGGATGAAAGCAAAACATGGCTAGTAGAAATCATTTCTCAATTGAAGAAGGATGCCCTTAGAGTTTGAGGTTGGGGACAAAATGTTCTTGAATGTATCCCATGAACATGGGAAGTATAGGTTAAGAAGGAAGAGAAAGATTTTCCCTAGGTTCATTTCAATCCTGGAGGTTGTTAGATGAGATGGCGACCTGGCCTAATGGTTGGTGTTGTTGCCACGGTTGGAGAGGATCCCCAATTTCATACATATCTCTCATCTTTATTGATAGCTTTATGATGAATCCTATGTCATTTTTTCGGAAGGTTTAGATGTCGAGGATAAAGAAAAATTTGTGTAATGTCTATTAGAGATCAATGATCATCGAGAGAAGGTGATGCATGGATGTACCATTACCTTCGTTTGTGTTCTATGGAGTCATGGTGGCTAGGAGGAGAGTAAATGGGTGCAAGAAAAAAATATGTGTTTCCAGTAACCAAAGATTATTTTTATATTTTTATTTCACTATTTTTCATTATAATATAATGGTTGGAAATCATTTTAGTAGATGAGATGATTTTAATGACTTGTTTAGTGTAATGTGTGATAATGACTTCACATATGAAAAGTGGAGTACCTAATTCCAAATCGATAAAAATTTACATTGAATTGATTAAACCCATGTGGGTGAGTCCGAACCACCCAAAGATGATAGTATCTTGACATGGAATATATGATTCCATGATTCATGTGTTTGGATGGGGTGTATGTGGTGCTAGTGTGGTGTGTTTTTAGGTCATTTAGGTTTACATAATGCAGGTTGGTTGTAGATGTCGGAGGTGGTGTTCTTAGATGTGGAGTTTTCTACTCTATCATTCAAACTAAAAATGGTGTTTTAACGTTGAACATTGATGTGTTTGGTAGTTAGCAGTGCTTCAAGTTTAGATTGACCCATTAGAGGTATCTTACAGGGTGGATGTTCAATCCCCTCTTTCCTTTTGGGGTTGGTTTTGGATTCTCGTGGATGAGAATGATTTGAGAGGTATCTGATGTAACGAGTTGTTTCCTCTTAGTATGTTAATTTTCTCGATATTGGATGTTAGATAGGTCCATTAACTACTTGCTGGAAAAAGGGGGATTACACATCTTGTAATGGGATTACACAACATGATCCTATGTTTCATGGGTTTTCTTGGGATTTTCACATATTGTAATGTTTTGGGGATTGAAAAATAATATAAATCGAGTGGTGATGAGTTCTTTGATGAAAACCAACCTCAAGGCATTACATGATTTGAATGTGTATTACACATCATGTAACAAATCGTTGTTTTAATGTTTAATGTAATTTTATAGCCGCATGGGTTATGAAAACCAATGTCTACAGAGTTTTTTCCCTCGACCCCAGGTGTCCCGGCGACCCCTCTTTGGAATTTTAATGATTCCATCACCATGGATCGATTCATTGCTTCTCTCCATTGATCTGTAATGAATGCATCTTCAACCTGAGTTGCGTTCTTCCCCTATTCTTGCGGTTTCATCGAGTTTCAACTCCTTTTCCTCATGTTCTACTTGTCATGTCATGGAGGAAGTTCTGCCTTGGTTCTAATGGGATTTTATTTGGTTTTTGTTGTTGTAGAAATGAAAAAACATTCTTTATTGGGTGAAGATATTGTGGGAGTGGTGATCATAGGACCATTTCATGATCCATCTTCATGAAAATAATGTTCACACCCCTTTGAGGTTGGATTTACTTCATTTCTCCTTATTGGGAATCATATAAGAGGGATTTTACTTCTGTTTACCTGTGAATCATGTTTTTATCAATGTAATTAAAGATAAAGAAAAATCTAATTTAAATCGATTGGTAAATTGGGTTTTTTCATTCTTTTACAGCCTTAATGTTATTGTTATATTTTTATTGTTGAGGCTTGATACCCAGATAAGAATTATCACCATTGGGGTCATTGTTTACACTAAGTATATCTATTGTATTTTCTGTTTATTTTTGGATGTTGTAGTATCACCCTAAATGAGAATTGGTTATTTATGTATATTAGACTAATGAATGGATGCCCCTGGATCATATAGTTTATATGATAACCCATTTATTGAAAAGTGGAGTTAAAATAAGGGATTCCAAAATAAAATTAAACTTTTTGTTCTACCTTGGTATATGTAGTGATGTGATGTGTGTTTGGGGTTGTTCTAGTTTTTATTGTGGAGTGGTATTACACATATTTTGGTGATATGGAATGGATTGTGTGGGGTAATGAATTCTCAGGCTGAGAAATTGATTGATTTTGGGGTTGATGATAAGTGTTTTGTTGAAGAGTTGTGAAACTAGTTGTGGTTTAATGTGTTACTAGATGTGGTTGTTCATGGATTTAATTTGAGCGATGAATTTGAAGAAGTATGGTGATAGTTGGTATGGGAAATTCACATAGAGTTTCTCCATGTATGACTTTTTATTTGTTTCTTGTTGTGCACTGTGTTATTTAGTTTCCCTGATAGTGAAGGAATTAATTAATTTATTGATTAATAAATATTTATGTGGCATGGGTAGGTTAGATTAATAGAATTAAAATGGTGTGTTGAAATTGGTTGGGAATGTGAATTGGATTATAGATTATTGTGTGGCATTATGCACATAGAGGTAGTAGAAAAAGGTTGCAATGTTTTTTGTATTTTATTTGATTGAGAACCCATATATTGGGATTGAGTGTTTGGTTTCATATATGTATCTTATCAAATTTTTGTTGTGATTTAAATTTGAACCCACCCTAGTTGTGCACTATTTATTGAACACCCCCTTCGTCACAGGGGAGGGTGTCTTTCCAAAACATCTTGATGGGAGGATGGATGGATGAACACCCTCTCTTCCTTGAACCTTTTTTCATGGGGTGATCTGCCAAGATTACTCGGTCCGGATGTGTTTTGGGAGGCCTAGGTCTGTGGGGGAGATTTTTAATTTCCTATGTAACACCTCAAGGTTTTAAAAATAAATTAAAATTCATCAAAAAAAATTTATGTTGATATTTATTAGTAGCCTTTAAACATAATATATACACTTATATGTTTTGAATTTTAAGAAATGGTTGTCTACAATTGTGTTCACTATGTTATTTGGATTCTGATGGAACCAACATGTTTTATTGGAGAATAGTAACATACCCTTATGAATAGTAATATGCCAATATTTAATAGTAAATTGTATTATTATTTTATTTTCATATGGATTTAAGATAATGAAATATTGGATAATTATTCAATGTGATATAAAACTATTTATAAAATTAAAATTGTTAGTATTTTAATAAAGTATGATTTTATTTAAAAATTAAATTAATAATATTTAGAAAGTTTTTTTACAAAAATGGTGTTAATTTTTTAATTCTACAAATCTATAAATGTTTATGAGAATTATTTGGGAATTTTCGGGAATTCATGAATTTTTTATGAATTGTGAAATATGGTAAAGTACCATATATTCAAATTATTAGTTAAATACACTATTTTTGACATAATAAGTGATGTAATCCCACTTGGTTCAAGCTCACATTAAATTATCACTATTTGGGGTCACATTAATTAAAATTATTCAAAGTATTAAGAAAAAATATCATAATAATTATCTAAATAATGTAAAATACCTCCTCTCCTCCACTATAAATACCACCCTCATTTCCCTCTTCCTCCCACACCTCTGAAGCCAAGAGCCTTACCTATGTTCTACCATATGCACCTCCCAAGGCTCTTATCTACGTCTTGGAGCTGCTGGTCTTACCAAATGTGCTACACGAAAGGCCTTAAGAAGGATTTGAAGGTGAATATATCAAGAGGTAAACATCCTCTTTTGTTTTCTATCTTTTATTTTCATTTTCTTTTCTGTTCTTCTTCTTACCTCACCTGCCCTTATCCAAGAGGCTTTAGTGATCAATTATATTTCATATTATGGATTTCATAATGTTTATTAATGATTTTACATTATACATGTAGAGACCCGAAGCTTAACGTACATGGACATTACATTACTTTTGCGGAATACTTATTACATAACAAAAACACACACAAAAGGATCATAATAGTTTAGTGTCTTTGGAAACTCGGAATATAATCTTCTAATCGTGGAGAATGATCTCCAACATCTCCCATAAAGATCTTCTTTTTTTTACCTATAACCTTTCTTTATATCCTGGGGAAAATAAAACATAAAAAGGGTGAGATCAAATACTCAGTAAGGGTAAACGAAAGAAATATCAATCACATCATATTAATAAGAACATAACATTTTGGAAATCTTAACCTACAAAAGAGATCATAATTTCATAACATGGGATAAATCATAGTAGTGAAATGAAACCCCAATCATCATAACATAAAACATGAAACTTAGTGGAATACACACATAATCATAGAGAATCATAACTTATTAGTCAAGACTCATTGCCAAGACTATCTTAGTGGACAAAGTCCATTTCTGAACCGAGTCACCCTCGTTTCAGTCCTGTTTCACTGAACCGGTATAACCTACCATTCAATCCATGTCTATCTCATGAGATATAAAATCATTACCCAATGTATTGGAGGGAGATATAGGTCCCACCCATTTCATAATGATACCATTCTTATGTGTACCACGAAATCATAAATCATAAATCATTGAATAACCCATGTAAAAAAAATTTGAATCTTAAACATCGTGACATCATAAAAAAATTCATATAAGATAAAGGAATTCATAAATATAATCCCATAACAACATACTCAAATCAATGTAATTATAGGGATAGAAACAAAACCCTTAATTATCTTAGATGGAAAATAATTTTGTTAAAACGCTTGAACTCCATTCTTGAGGAAAATATCCTTTCTACTTCAAAAACACTTTTCCTTTCTTAATATGTCATAAAATTCTAAAATAAAAGAAGTTGATTAAAAATATACATGAAAAATTGTAAAGGAAGCTTCTTGGAAATAATTTTTTTTAAAAAAATCCATTCATGCCGTATAAGTTAAAAAAACATTCTTTGTACTTTTATCGGAAAAGTCAAAAAGTACCTCGTACGAAAAACGACAAAAGATTCCTTTCATATCTTTGACTAAAAACTCACCGAAGGGTAAAATAGGATTTAAACAATTGTAGGTGGATGGAAATAATATTACATATTGAGGAAACATGGATGTGGATGATAAAATACACCCCAGTAAATACTAACGTATAAACAATCTCGTATAAAAATGAGATTGTGATATTTTCCTTACCTTAGGTCCGATATGCTTCGTAAGTGTCCGAACCTCCAGTATAATGATTTAAATAATGTTATTGACTTATTTCAGAATCGTAATTATTGTTATGATATAATATATGGTCATATTTTTAGCTTCTTATTAGTAATATTTCATTACTACTTGTTATTCGGGTGTTTATTACTTTTTGTTCTTATGCGTGTTTGTCGAATAAATTCTTATTCTTATCTTTAGGTTATAGATACCTCATTTCCAGAATATTATTAGTGTAACATATATCATATTCATTCATTCAACTCATTTATATAATCATTTTGAAATGAAGATCATGTAGAACGAGTCACGTCACATCGTGGAGATAGTATTCCGTACGTACGCACGAGTGATGATATCGTTCCAATGATCGTGGAATTGTATTGGAGTGTATGTATACTATTTCAGAATCAATATAACTTTATAATAGTCATATATAGTCATTATTTACACCATTATACCTATCCATGTAAGGTGGTGGTGGAAAATAGATTACACCACGGCGTGGAGACGGTATTCCGTACGTACACACGCGCGGTGATTTCTTTTTTCCGTAGGATGGATAGAAGGTTAATTAGAGTTGTTTCATATTTATAACAACATATCAGTATATAAGAAATAATTATGTTATTAATTTATCATGAAACAACTAAATAAGAAGAAGTTGAAGAATAAAGAAAATGAAAAAGATCGGTAATGGATATTACCTCTTTTTGGCGCGCCTTCACTTAACCTCCACTTAAAGAACTAAGGATGGGCTTTGAAGAAGACCAGGACCTCTAGGATGATATTAGGGAAGTGGAGAAGAAATTTTGGCAGGGGTAGGCCGAGCTTGAATGCTCAAAATGGTGTGAGGAGGAGAGGGAGGAGGTGCCCTTTTATATGGGAGGAGAGGGGCAACTTAGGAAAATCTCAAAATATTATTTTATATTAAGGACAAATTCGGTTTATAATGGTTTCAAAGGGTCTTATATCGAAGATAAAGTGGGGATGGGTCGAAAGACTCTCATACAATAGGATTTAGACAAGTTAAGGTTATTATTTTAACCTTATCAATTAGATTATCTCTAAGATAAATAATTTAACTTTTACCGTGTCTTTTTGTTTTCTTACACTATATGGTTAATAAACATACCATAACAAGCCCAAATTACCCCAAGTTGTTTATTATTAAAATTTCTATCCTTATATAAGTCATTTGGACGAACCTTAGATTTTTAGGAATTAAATAACAATTAATAATATTATATTTGGTTTAAAAACAAATTTATGTCAATTTTGACACTATTTGGTACATGATTTTTATGAAATTTATAACATAATGATATGTTCTAAAAAAGTTACTTATATCAACAATATCATCTCATATTAACCTATAAAATTAATGTAAGTCATAAAAAGTCTCAAATTACATTTATTTGGGCACTTATAACATCAATTATGTCAATATTTCATTAATAATACAATTACTGCATCATCATTGTGTCATACTAAATGATAATTATTTAATCCCTAAAAATTCTAAATAAATTCCTATGATGTATATAATCGTATTAGTTTTCTGGAGATTATTCAGGTTTGATGTTTCATTAAGTTTATCACTAAATTAAAATTATTATACTTATAAGATTTAAGAAAGTGACATGTTGTCACATTCTTTGGTTTTAATAATAATTAAATTATTTTCATGGAAAAAAGTCCATAAAATGAATCTAATACGACCCTTAGGTTATATGGGTATACTGTTAGACATCCAATAAGAGTTTTCCAATTGTTAGGGTAATTTTATAATCTTATATTTACCCTTAATTACCTGATTTACCTTTAACTATAGTAAATAAAATTTACCGTAGTTACTATTCACAATGCCCAAAAATAAAAGTACCTTATTAACATAATTTGGACCCAATGATTCCAAATATGGAATCAATTTTTCCAAATTCAATAAATAAAAGATTCAGAAATTAAATTAAAATTAATCCCGTTGTCGAAAGAAAACAGGTTTTTCTTAAAACATTGCAAAATATTGAATTGATTTAACCTACGAATTCAAGGTAAAATCAATGATAATGACATACATTATATTAAATGGTAAGAATATATTCTATTTATACTTTAAATCCATTAAATATTATAACTTAACCACATAATATATTACGATGAAAAAAGTTGTTTTTAATTAAAATATAGCGTGTTTTTACTATTCATTAAAATATGAAAGTTATCGGAAAAATATCAAAACTTTATCTAATGTAAATTTTTATATCCTGATTCAAAAACAGAATTTTATTTTGTCAAATTGAAGTTATAAACATGTCAAAAACAAGATTTTAAGTGGGTGTTCCATCAAAAGGCGGCAAAACTGCATTTTTTGAAAAATACTTATTTTACCCAAAAAATTTATGTTGTTTTATACCATGTTATAGAAATGTGTAAGATGAATAATAATGTTGTAAAATTAAAATTTTAGTTAAAACTATTCATAACGGCTAGTTCATAATAATATTATAATAATATATCGTTTTTAAGTAAAACCCGGTATTGCGTACAACACACGCTATCGAGGAAGGTCGCGATTGCGTGTAATGCAAGCCAAGTTAGGGTTGTGTGTAGTGCACAACTCCTTTTTTGTTGCGTATAAAAGAATACAAACACATTTTATTTATACATTGAATATATATATATATATATATATATACACACTCAATGTTGCATAGAATAACTTCTATCAAAAGAACTTGAAATTGTGTGTAACAAGAGCCAAGAAAAGTGTTGCGTATACTGCAAGCTAATACAGTGTTGCGTATAGCACAAGATAATCTTTCTGTGTCGTACAATAGAAGATATGAATGAAATTAAAAAGAATGTATCTTATAAAATCTCGGGTTGTTACATTCTACCCCCCTTAAAATGAATTTCTCCCTCGAAATTCGTCGGGGTTATAAATCGTTTACTATCTATAAAAACCCACATCGTAAAAAGAAATACCAAAACTGGACTTTAAAAAACGAATTTATGAAATATAACGGTTACCCAAATGAACTCATCACTGGGTTTCCATATAGGAGAAAATATGGGCATGGAAGAGAAATCTAACCGTCATGTTCTGATGGAGAGTGGTAGAGAACATGGCTATGAAAAAAACCAACAATCACAAAGCTATTTATTTGTGGATATCTAAGGTACCATCTGATTCATCGGATATAAGGGCAGTAGGAAATTTTTTTTGGTTTTTCAAGATCATTTCCCTAAAGTTGATGAAATTTTAATTAGAAGAAATACTTTCGTGATTTTGGTATAGTCTCACCGTTTGTCATTCTTTGGACAATTTCCACTTAATCTCTTAAAGAAATGAAGTTGAATTTGTCATTCGTGATGTGTTAGCAGATCATATGATATAATGATGGGTCATTCCATCTGTCTCAAACAAAAGGTTAGAAAAGTTATCAAAAAAAATACATAAGTCCATCTATAGTGAGATTAATCTTATATAGTTCCTAAAATGTACTTATACTGCTTAATATAATAAAACTACTTTCTACTAAACAGGGACTTCCTGTAGGCTAGTGGTAGGCGAAAAAGGCCAGTCGCACTTCGGTTGTGGGTTCGATTCCCACAGCCTTGTCCGACGCGATGGGCTGTCGCCCGTCCTGCAGGTTGTCCTTTTTCTAAAACTACATTACTATAAAATCCCATCAGTAATATCGAAAAAAGTTATATCCTTAATCAATACTTAGAATATGTCCAACATAATCCATTCCAATCTTTAGGCTTATCTAAAATACTTCAGTCCAAGCTCATAAAGAAAATGATTGCTTGAAATTTCATCAACCAAGCATGTGAATAGTCTTTTGACCAAAAAAAAACCAAGCATGTGAATACCATCATTTTCCCCCATATATCTTGTTGGTCACATTCCAATCATGTCAATACCTTAATCATGTATTCTCTTAAAAAAATGAATACCCATTAAACCTTAGTGAAAACATGAATGCTGTCAAAAGTTAACTCTTTCCACATACCAAAATCCAAAAATTCTATATACTCAATCCATTACATAACCTTCTCCTTATATCAGTCATGAGCTCATGAATTCTATCAAACATTTAATTTTCTCCATATCCCTTCATTATGCTCATATCATCTATATTCCAAAAATATCTGAATATCCTTTAATGGATACTGGTACCATTAATCATACACTTTCAAAACTGAAGGAATGACCACAGTGTATGAATCCTTAGATGTATCGTTATTCCATAGTACCATGAGATTACTTATACAACAATACACTTGATAAACATGTAATCATTCCACTACCTTCTTAAACCATTGACTGAGCTTCAACAATTCTTTCAACTCACATATCATTCGTAGTCTCTTCATCATCATCAACATAAATACTACTCATACGGCCATACTGATTCTCTTCATGAGACTTTCCCTTAGGGAATAGGTTTGCATAATGCCCATACATTCCACATTTAAAACATTTAACCATTGTTTATGTCGTAGCAATACCATTATCCTCATCCATTGTGTTAACTGAACCTTTTACTTTGCACTTACTGGCATTGTGTCCTTCTTTTCCACACCCAAAGCATCTTCCAGTTCCCTTGAAACATTCTCCTCGATGCCTCTTCCCACATGATTTACATAGGGGAAATTGAACTTTCTTTCCTCTATGATCATCATGAAACTCCATCATTCTCTTCTTAGCCGAGTCGGGAAACTTACCAAATTTGAGTTTATTGATCATATTATGAGATTGCTGATTCGGCATAATAATGATGGTTGGACTTCCAAATCCCATTTCATTTGGTTTCTCATGAAGAATATCATTCCATTGTCCATAATATCCTCCATTATCGTGAATCATCTTGTTTCCATCCATTTCTTAAAACCCAAAAAGAATAGTGTTAGAGGCAAAAATCATAATAAAGGGGAAGTAACTTCAATATCTAACATCTTAGATTAAATTATAAAATTGTTACCATAGTTCTAGGACTATATCCTATACGTATACTTATCCTTAGGGGCATCCCTAGGAATACCATAGAAATATCTCTAGGGATCTCACTAACGTTTTCATATCCTAGTTTCCAAAGGTTGACTAAACCTTTCCTCTGATACCAACTGTAGAGACCCGAATCGTAACATACATGGACATTACATAACTTTTGCGGAATACTTATTACATAACAAAAACACACACACATGGATCGTAATAGTTTAGTGTCTTTGGAAACTCGGAATATAATCTTCTAATCGTGGCGAAAGATCTTCAACATCTCCCATAAAGATCTTCATTTTTTTCACCTAAAACCTTTCTTTATATCCTGGGGAAAATAAAACATAAAAATGGTGAGCTCAAATGCTCAGTAAGGGTAAACGAAAAAAATATCAATCACATCATATTCATAAGAACATAACATTTTGGAAATCTTAACCTGCAAAAGAGATCATAATTTCATAACATGTGATAAATCATAGTAGTGAAATGAAATCCCAATAATCATAACATAAAACATGAAACTTAGTGGCATACACACATAATCATAGATAATCATAACTTATTAGTCAAGACTCATTGCCAAGACTATCTTAGTGGGCAAAGTCCATTTCTGAACCGAGTCACCCTCGTTTTAGTCCTGTTTCACTGAACCGGTATAACCTACCATTCAAGCCATGTCTATCTCATGAGATATAAAATAATTACCCAATGCATTGGAGTGAGATATAGGTCCCACCCATCTCATAATGATACCATTCTTATGTGTGCCACAAAATCATAAATCTTACATCATTGCATAACCCATGTAATAAAAATGGGAATCTTAAACATCGCGAAATCATAAAAAAATTCATATAAGATAAAGGAATTCATAAATATAATCCCATCACAACATACTAAAATCAATGTAATTATAGGGATCGAAACAGAACCCTTAATTATCTTAGATGGAAAACAATTTTGTTAAAACTCTTCAACTCCATTCTTGAGGAAAATATCCTTTCTACTTTAAAAACACTTTTCCTTTCTTAATATGTCATGAAATTATAAACATAAAGAAGTTGATTTAAAATAAACTTGAAAACTTGTAAATGAAGCTTCTTGGAAAAAATGTTTTAAAAAAAATCCATTCATGCCGTATAAGTTAAAAAAAACATTCTTCGTACTTTTGTCGGAAAAGTCAAAAAGTACCTCGTACGAAAAACGAAAAAGTATTCCATTCATATCTTTTACTAAAAACTCACCGAAGGGTAAATAGGATTTAAACAATTTTAGGTTGATATAATTAATATTACATATTGAGGAAACATGGATGTGGATGATAAAATACACCCCAGTAAATACTAAAGTATAAACAATCTCGGATAAAAATGAGATTGTGATATTTTCCTTACCTTAGGTCCGATATGCTTCGTAAGTGTCCGAACCTCCTGTATAATGATTTAAATAATGTTATTGACTTATTCCATAATCATAATTATTGTTATGATATCATATATGGTCATATTTTTAACTTCTAATTAGTAATATTTCATTACTACTTGTTATTCGGGTGTTTATTCCTTTTTGTTCTTATGCGTGTTTGTCGAATAAATTTTTATTCTTCTATTTAGGTTATAGATACCTCATTTCCAGAATGGTATTAGTGTAACATGTATCATATTCATTCAGTCAATTAATTTATATAATCATTATGAAATGAATATCATGTAGAACGAGTCGCATCACATCGTGGAGACGGTATTACGTACGTACGCACGAGTGATGATATCGTTCCTATGATCGTGGAATTGTATTGGAGTGTATTTATACTATTTTAGAATCAATATAACTTTATAATAGTCATATATAGTCATTATATACACCATTATACCCATCCAAGTAAGGTGGTGGTGGAAAATAGATTACACCACGGCGTGGAGACGGTATTCCGTACGTACGCACGCGCGATGATTTCCTTTTTCCGTAGGATGGATAGAATGTTAATTAGAGTTGTTTCATATTTATAATAACATATCAGTATATAAGAAATTCTGATGTTAATAATTTATCATGAAACAACTAATGAAGAAGAAGTTTAAGAAGAAAGAAAATGAAAAAGATCGGTAATGGATATTACCTCTTTTTGACACGCCTTCACTTAACCTCCACTTAAAGAACTAAGGATGGTCTTTAAAGAAGACCAGGACCTCTAGGATGATACTAGGGAAGTGTAGAAGAGATTTTGTCAGGGGATGGCCGAGCTTGAATGCTCAAATTGGTGTGAGGAGGAGAGGGAGGAGGTGCCCTTTTATAAGGGAGGAGAGGGGAAACTTCGGAAAATCTCAAAATATTATTTTATATTAAGGTCAAATTAGGTTTATAATGGTTCCAAAGGGTATTATTTATAAGCTAAAGTGGGGATGGGTCGAAATACTCTAATCCAATAGGATTTAGACAAGTTTAGGTTATTATTTTAAACTTATCAATTAGATTTAACTCTTAGATAAATAATTTAACTTTTACCGTGTCTTTTTGTTTTCTTACCCTATATGGTTAATAAACATACCATAAAAAGCCAAACTAACTCCAAGGTATT
Source organism: Viscum album (assembly GCA_963277665.1). Taxonomy (NCBI): domain Eukaryota; kingdom Viridiplantae; phylum Streptophyta; class Magnoliopsida; order Santalales; family Viscaceae; genus Viscum; species Viscum album. The sequence continues at coordinate 269,474 of CAUJRU010000322.1, forward strand.
TATTATTACTATATATATCCTTATCTAAGTCATTTTTCTGAACCTTATATTTTTAGGAATTAAATAACAATTAATAATATAATATTTGTTTTAAAAACTAATTTATGTCAATTTTGACACTATTTGGTAGATGATTTTTATGAAATTCATAACAGAATGATATGTTCTAACCAAGTTACTTATATCAACAATATCATCTCATATTAACCAAGAAAATTAATGTACGTTATAAAAAGTCTCAAATTACATTTATTTGGGCATTTATAACATCAATTATGTCAATATTTCATTAATAAGACAATTACTGCATCATCATTGTGTCACACTAAATGATACTTATTTAATCCCTAAAAATTCTAAATAAATTCATATGATGTATATAATCATATTAGCTTTCTGGAGATTATTAATGATCAACGTTTCATTAAGTTTATCACTAAATTAAAATTATTATACTTATAAGATTTAAGAAAGTGACATGTTGTCACATTCTTTGGTTTTAATAATAATTAAATTATTTTCACGGAAAAAAGTCCATAAAATGAATCTAATCCGACACTTAGGTTATATGGGTCTACATTTAGCCATCCAATAGGATTTTTCCAAGTGTTAGGGTAATTTTATAATCTTATATTTACCCTTAATCACCCAATTTATCGTTAACTATAGTAAATAAAATTTACCGTAGTTACTATTCACAATGCCCAAAAATAAAAAGTAGCTTATTAACAAAATTTGGACCCAATGATTCCAAATATTGAATCCATTTTTCTAAATTCAATACATAAAAGATGTAGAAATTAAATTAAAATTAATCCCGTTGTCGAAAGAAAATGGGTTTTTCTTTAAAACATTGCAAAAGATTGAATTGATTTAACCTACAAATTCAAGGTAAAATCAATTCTAATGACATAAATTATATTAAATAGTAAAAATATATTCTATTTATACTTAAAAACCATTAAATATTTTAATTTAACCACATAAGATATTACGATGAAAAAATTTGTTTTTAATTAAAATATAGCGTGTTTTTACTATTCATTAAAATATGAAAGTTATCAGAAAAATATCAAAACATTATGTAATTTAAATTTTTATATCCTGATTCAAAAGAAGAATTTTATTTTTTTCAAATTGAACTTATAAACATGTCAAAAACAAGATTTAAAGTGGGTGCGCCATCAAAAGGGGCCAAAACTGCATTTTTTGAAAAATACATATTTTACCCGAAAAATTTATTTTGTTCTTATACCATGTTCTAGAAATGTGTAAGATGAATAATAATGTTATAAAATTCAAAATTTAGTTAACACTATTCATAACGGCTAGTTCATAATAATATTATAATAATATATCATTGTTTAGTAAAACCCAGTATTGCATACAACACACGCTATCGAGGAAGGTCGCGATTGCGTGTAATGCAAGCCAAGTCAGGGTTGTGTGTAGTGCAAAACTCCTTTGTTGTTGCGTATAACAGAATACAACCATATTTTATTTATACATTGAATATATATATATATACACTCAATGTTGCGTAGAATAACTTCTATTAAACGAACTTGAAATTGTGTGTAACAAGAGCCATGAAAAGTGTTCCGTATACTGCAGGCTAATACAGTGTTGCGTATAGCGCAAGATAATCTTTGTGTGTTGTAAAATAGAAGATATGAATTAAATTAAAAAAAATGTATCTTATAAAATCGTGGGTTGTTACAATACATTTTCTCCTCTCCCACCTATTCAGGAAATTAAAACACCATTTGTGATGTGTCGATTTACCAACGTCGTGGATGATGTGATTTCAATTTCTATTAATTAATTGAAGACTTGTCATGAACCCATTTATATTGTTGAAATAGAATATAATTTATGTATTATATCTTATATAAGGTTTTCAAAATTTTTTATACAAATATTTTTAATTTATAAAACAAAATGAGTTCATTAGAATCGAAGAATTTCCAAAATGACCTAAACGAATATCAATAATGTTGTAACTTATGAATCATCCACAAGTCATAATTTAAAATGATAAATGGTAAAATTAATGATACTAGAAATAAGTAAATACTATTTAATTCTAATTCTAGAGTTTCTATAAGAACCCTTCTCTTTATTACACACATAAACATTATTTATTACATAAAAATACACATAAGACAACTATGGGGATTGAGAGGTCTCGTATCTTGGGAAATTAGGGACATTACATGACAACTTAAGACATAAAAATACAAAATCATTATTTGAAAATTTCCTTCACATGACCACAACATTCCCTCTTAATAATCATTCCATGGGATAACCTGAGTACATACATAATAAAAGGGTGACCTATAAATCCTAGTAAGGGAGTAAAAAATCCTAATATGAACAATACAATACATTTAAGGCAATAGGAATATAAATATAGAATATGAGAAACATGAACATAATGTATTGATGAAGCATGATTATCCTAACATGGAAATGTGGCAACAACATTTAACATGATATTAGCATGAGCTAAGGCTCATTGTACATTGAGAATGGGTAAACCTGCATTTCCCATGAATTAGCATGAGTAAACCCTCATTTCACTTGAAATTTCATGATACTTATATTTACCCAATGCCTTAGAGTGATATTCGGGTGCACACTTCTTAATCATTTCATTTCATGCCTAATTGTGCCACATGGATCATATAACACAGATTAATTAAATATCATCACTTATTCCATGATAAAGTAATTTGGAATTAATAAATGAAACTATATAATCAATATGTAAATGTTTACAAAGGTGAATAACCTTGATAGATAAATGGTACTGGTATTCAATACACAATGACATTGGCATGCAAAATCAAAATGCAATTTCTGTCTCATAACTGAGTGATTTAAGGATTTATAAAAATGGTTGATGAGAGATAAAGGGGTGTCTCATAATATATACATAAAATTTAGAGTAATTATGAAATATATATACATGTCCCAACATATGAAATTCAATTTAAATTCATAATAAAAAATAATTACTTGAATGTAAATAAGAAGAGGGAAATTCCTTACAGAATATCGTGATGGTAACAGGTGTACATGGGAGGCATTAATTTTATAGAAAGGGGTCTCTAATCATTCAAAAATAAGGAGGAAATTATCGGGGAGGTTTGAAATCAAACCCCCACATTTTGAATTGAATATTAAATGAAAAAAAACATAATGGAATTTGGACAAAAATGAGAATGGAAGAAATCCCTTACTTGGATGTGTGATCCCAAAGGCTTGAGAGAGGCTTGAGAGAGTCATCTAGGGTGATTGGAGAACCGTGGGAGGATTTTATATATAATATGGAAGCAGTTGGTCGATCTCTAAAAGATTTGAGTGAAGATGATGTTGAGGCATGGGTGGGGTTATATAGGAAAGGGGGGGATTCATTATTATTTAGGTTTTCGACCCTACACATGAAACTATTAAAACACAAAAAAAATCCAATTGTTTTTTCCCATGATTTTTGAAAAAGGGGAGTGGGAAAAACTATTTTATATGTCCAATGGCCTATCTTTTTAAAATATTTGGCTTTCTTATGTGTAGGTGAGTCACACTCCGAAGGTAATTAATTTAAAAAATAAAAAACATTTATAAGTCTTGGAGGGTCAACTATGGCTTTGTAAAATAAATAAAATAAATCAAAAGGAATATTATTTTAATGTTAAAACATATATTTTCAGAAAATACCATTTATAGTACTTTATTACATCACTTGTTGGTCATTATGATTTCATAAAACACATTATATAATAAAATGATTTTTAATTTTTACCGATAAATTCAACTGTCACATATTATTTCGAAATATTCACCATTTGATAATTCAGACATCCTAATTCCAAAAATAATATTCATTTTATGTACATAATTTGCAAAATATTTTAGTTTGTACTTTTAAAATAAAAACCGACATTTATTGAAAATCCATTGGTTTTGACAAAAACGTCTTTCAAACCTTAATAAAAATCACTATGGTATTAATAAAAATTATACATTCATTTATATATAATAAAAATTAATTTAGTAATAATATTTTATTAAAATATTATTTAATCCATTAATTCATCCAAATATATTTCTCAGTTGAATATTATCTAAAAAACTATTTTTTCATTAAAAGCTTTTTAAAAAGTAACAATAATAAAATAAATGTATATTATCTATAAAAATAATGGACATAATCATTGTTCTAGGGTAATGTTATATAAACCCTTATAACACATGCATATGACCTAGAGGTAAGATGTACTATGGTGATAGACTCATGGGGTAGCTCAGATAACATCACTCGGGTGGTAATCACTATCAACTTCCACTTCTCCCGTGAGTGGTTCCATTCGAGCTTAACGTGTTTAATCATGGCTTGGGAATGGTGAAGATTGAAGCCTAGTGACGCCACCTCCTTTAACAGCTTAGACAAAGGGGCTTAGTATGGAGTAATTCTACATGATGAGGGAATCACTTCTTTTTTCTGAGTAAATTTGATGTGTCAAATCCCTATATTTATAGTAATAATGTGATCACTAATCAACGACTATATTAGGAACGGTAATAATTATTAACTGTATATTAAAATCCAAAAACGTAAAACCAGAGAAATTTATATGTTTTATAAGAATTTTACATCATAACACATTTTATTAGATTAAGATTATTTTCTCATTAATAAAAGTTTTGGTCGTTACAATCTTTTCCCCTTAATAAATTTCAGCCTCTATATTTCCATTTCCCACACTAAAGCAGATGTGGGTAACTCCAACTCATAACATCCTCATCTTCCCACACTGCTTCTTCAATCTTCTGTTTTCTCCATAACACTTTCATGAGGGGAATATTCTTATTTAATAGAACTTTTTTCCTATGATCTAATATCTTCATCAGCTTATCTTAATAGGAGAGGTTATTATACAATGGTACCACCTCTGGATTGAGTACATGCAATGGGTTAGGTATGTAACCTCTCAATAGTGATACCTAAAATACATCATGTACTTGAAATACGTTTGGTGGGTGTGATAGTAGATATTCCACTACTCCAATGCGATCAATGATATCAAAAGGGATGATTTATTTTGGACTAAGGTTTACCTTTTTCCCTATTCTCATAAATCTCTTCAACAGTTATATGAAGAGGAATACCATATCTCCGACTTCAAACTCTAGGTATCATCGACGATTATCATATTAGCTCTTTTGTTAAATCTAGGAAGCATTAATGTACTGCTGGATGGTATTAACCTTCTCCACCATTTCATCAATCATTTATGGACCTATGAGTTTTCACTCCCCATCTTCATCCCAACATGTTGGTTTTCTACACCTCTTCCCATACAAGGATTCATATGGATCCATTTTGATACATGAGTTGAAACTGTTACTATAAGAGAACTCAACCAAAGGAATAAGTTGATCCAATCCTTATTTTGATGACAATTTTTCATGATCTCAACACTTCATCAAGTGTTTAGATTGTCTTTTTGGATTGGACATTAGTTTGAGGATGATAAGAGGAACAGATGTTCAACTCAGTATTCATAGCATCTTAAAGACTCTTCCAAAACATATAGGTGAATATTTGATCCCGATCAGATATAATAGATAGTGGTACTCCATTAGCCTTACCACTTCTCTGATATGTATCCATGCCAGTTGATCCAATGATAAATCTTCTCTAATTGAAATGAAGTGTGTAGTCTTTAAAAGATGATCCACAACAACCAAGATAGCATCGTTTTATTTAGATGACTTTGGATGTCTGGTGAAAAAGTCCATGGTTATGTTATATTATTTACATGATGTTATGTGTAATGGTTGCATAATTCCCTTTGACTTATGCCTCTCAACATTCACTTGCGGACATACCAGGCACTTTGATGTATACTCAACAATCTCCTTCTTCATGTTACCCCACCAATAATGCTCTCATAGATCTCGATACATATTCATGTTTCATGGGTGAATAGAGAAATTAAAACTATGTTCATCATCAAAATGTTCTTTCTTTAACATCTTATTTTATGGAACACATAGTTTTTTCCCAAATCACACAATTAATTCTTCATTAACAATGAACTCCAAGGATTACCCTTTTTAAAGTTTCCACTTTCTTCTGAATTCCAATATCATCCTTCTGAGCATCCTTTAACCATTCCAAAAGAGATATTTTAGAAATAATTTGTGAAATGATTTTTTATATTCCCTTCTTTATGATTCCCATGTCTATATTCATCAAATCTAATAATATTGGATCCTTTTCAATTCCCACCAATGATAGAATCTTTGGGTCTGTTCTACTTAGAGCATCTGCCACTTTGTTCGCTTTCCCAGGGTCAAAATGGATTGAGGAGTCATATTATTTGATCCACTCTAACCATATTTATTATCACATTTTTAACTCTTTCTATCCAAATATATACTTGAGGCTTTTGTGGTTCGTATACATTTCACACATCTCCCAAAATAGGTAATGTTTCCAAAATTTTAAAGCGAATATCACCATAGCCAACTCTAGATCTTGTGTTGGATAGTTTTGGTCATGAAGTTTCAATTTCCCAAAATCATAGGCAATGAATTTGTCATTTTTCATCAATATAGAACCCAGTCCATTCCTCGAAGCATCACGAAATACCACAAAAAGTACTCCAGATGTGGGTAATGTGAGCATGGGCACAGTGATAATACTCATTTTCAACTCCTTTAATCTATCTTCGCATTCATCACTCCAAGAGAACATGACTCCCTTCCGAGTTATCTTGGTAATAGGATTTGAAAATCATGAGAAATATCTCAAAATTGGTGGTAATATCCAGATAACCCCAAGAAGCTACTAATATCTGTCACCGACATTGGCCTCGTCCATCCCTCAATTGTAGCTATCTTGGATGGATCTATTGATATATCATTTATTGTGATGATATGACCCAAGAAGGATTCCTTCTTTAACTATAACTCACAGTTTTTGTTGTACTTTTCATAGAGCTTCTCCTTTCTCAAGGTCACTATTACAGTGAAAAGATTCTCCTCATCCTCCTCCTTAGTTTTGGATTATATTAGAATATAATCTATAAATTCTATAAAACATTTGTCCAGGTAATCTCTAAAGACTCTATTCATCATGTTCATGATGATTTATTGATAATTAGTGAGTTCAAAAGGCATTACTAAGAATTCGTAATGCCCATATCTTGTATGAAAAGTAGGCCTGGGGATATCCTCCTTCTTCACCCGTACTAGGTAAAATCCCGACCTCAAATCCTCCATAGAGAAATATTATGCTCCACCTAGCTGGTCGAACACATCATAAATTCATGAAAAAGGATACTTTTTATTTATCATGAATTTTTTTGATCTCACGATAATCAATGAAAAGTTATATTGACCCGTCCTTCTTCTAAACGAAGAGGACTAGTGCACCACATGGTGATGCACATGGGTTTATAAACCCTTTATCTCGATTATCCTACAGTTGTTTCATCAAATCCTCATGCTCTAAAATAGAAATTATATATTGATTCTTGGATATTGGAAATTCCCCAAGTATACGATCAATTCATAATTAAACATCTATTCTAGGAGGAAGACCAGGAAAATCCTCAGGAAGCACTTCAGCGAATTCCCTCACAAAAGGCATGTCTTCATGGATGGTCACTTCCTTAGACTCAATAATCTGAGCTAGATATATGTGCTCATAGGGCAGTAATATCCATGGTTGAGATTTTGGGGCTAAAAAATATTCACCCCCCTCCATGCACATGTACATAATCTTGGGTCGATTTTCTATATAGAGAGTGATTTCCCTCTCAAAAATGTTATGTTGTATCTATATAAGAAATGAAAAGCCATGAAAATAATTGAATAAAATTCCACTAAAAGTCATATTATGTTGTCCTCTAGGATGTTAAATCACCAAATTTTGGCTGTGGAGGAGTTATAATCATGCTATGTAATGATTGTCCCATTTTCCATACTCATAGACAACTTTACTTCCAAGATTTGTGGTGGTGTTGGGATTATTCTACTAAATATTCAGGATATAAAAGAATGTGTAGAACCAAAATAAAAAATTATATTCCCTATTCTTGAATGAATAACTAGCGTACCCATCACCAAATCATTTTCGTGGTTCACATTGGTGGTAGTGATGGAAAAATATCACCCTTGCTACCTTTGAGGTTGTTGGTTCCCTATAAAAACACATGGCTTATAGAACTGGTTTGCAATGTTCCCTGATTCTATATAGTTGATGAATTGAACAATGTGTTTAGGTTATAACAGAGTGTTCCCCTTCTCTATGGAATTCGTGGGTTTCTCTTATCAGTATTTAATAGCCATGTTCCCTTATCTTATACACCAAAAGCATTTCCTCGTACCCTTCAAAAAAATTACGTGTTACTTATTTCCGCACCTTTGGTAAGTGGGGTGATGTATTTACTTAGCATTGTTGTATTTATCCATCAGATCACTGGAATTATATTTGACATTACTTTTATTATCCCCATTATACCCCTGAGATTTTTTGATCCCTATTTCTACTTTTAGGGCACATCAGACAATTTTCTAAAAGATGTCGAAGTCAAGGATTTCTAGGGATTTTCGTATGCTAGGTTTTATCACACTAAAGAAGCGGTAAACATTTCATTCTGGGGTAATGAAAATTTCAGAGGCATATCATTCATTCCTTGTGATGTTTTACTCATACTACATGATAGATTTGTTTTGTTTTTTTCTTGATGGAAAATAAGTCCATTTCCATCATAAGAAGGAGGGTGTGAGGAAAATATTTGCCAATTTTTTTTCTAGAAATCCATCTATTCCAATGCCTCAATCCCTTCCGACAAATTTTTATTTTTTATCAATGTACCCCATTGATCGGCTTAACCATCCATACGATAATATTCTAGAATAACCTTCTCTTGTTCAAAACATTGAAGAATGGAGAATATATTCTCAAGGGAGTTGATCGATTGTTTGGTGATAGAGGGATCATATGATCCATTAAAAGTAAGAGGTCATTGTATCATGAAGATCTCGGTTGTGAATTGTTCTTTATTAGGGGGGGGGGGGGGGGGTTAATGTTCTTCTTGACCCATGTTTCTATTCCTAACATGAGTGAACTAAGATAGTATCATGATAAATTTCATGATTCCCACTCCAATAGGTTTGGACATCCCATTAGATTAGTCATCACATTGATCTCTGCATCAGTTGTTAGTCCGACTCCTCTTATTAATGGACATTGGTTAGATTAAATGGAAATTTTGGGGTAACACATAAAAATTCAATCTAAAGGGAAAAGAGATAACTTATAAATTACTTTTATTTCTATAACTTATGAATTTATAGACTTCAATCTATGTTATCCATGATCTACTTCCAAACATATATACTTAGGAGTATTTTTTATTCCCTTAATAATTGTTCATACTAATCTTATGGATATTCCAAAGAATATCCTCAGAGAGTGTCGTAACCCGGAGTGCATCAATACCCATTATCGTGCACCAATTCCCATTAGAGTCTAGATCAAAGTAGTGTTTTCAAGTTTTACCCCCAGATACATCTATTCCAGAGCCACATCTACCTTATCGTATCTACACATGGATGTATCTTCACGATGAACCACTTAATCAACACTCACAAAAATTTATGGATGTTTTTATTATACGTACTCTTATCCCTAATTCTTTCACTTGGTTTCTCTAATCCTAATCCAAAAAATAACTAAACCTATCCTCTGCTACCAACTATAACAACCCTACTCTACATTACACATTTATATATTATTTAATACATAAAATTGCACTTAAGAAATCTCTGAGGATCGAGAGATCCAATTTTTTTTGGGAAATGAGGGAAATTACATGACAACTTAAGTAATAAAAACAAAATCTTTATTGATAAAATCCATTAAATAACTACAACATTCCCTTGTACATAGCATTACATGTGATAACCTAAGGACATGAATAATAAAAGGGTGAGATATAAAGCCCAGCAAGGGAGTAGAAAAACATAAAATGATGTATAAAATACATGTTAGGAAATATGAATATTAATGGAGTATAAGAGAAACATGAACATAAAGGCTTGATGTAGCATGATTATCATAACATGGAAATGTGGAAGCAACATTTTACTTGATATTAGAATGATCCAAGGATCATTGCACCTGAAGAATTAGTAAACCCTTATTACACATGAATTATCATGAGTAAACACTCATTTCACTTAAATTATCATGATACTAATCTTTACCCAATAAATTGGAGTGCTATCAGGGCTCATCCTTCTTAATCATTTTATTTTATGCATTAATGTGCCTGATGGATCATATATCATGGATTCATTAAACAGTATCATTTATTACATGATAATGGAATGTTTAATTTATACATGAAACTATATAACCAATAAGTAAATGGTCATAATAGTGGATATCTTTGATATGGAAATGGGCACGGTATTCACTACACGATGACTTTGGCTTGGAAAATCATGGTGCAATTTCGGCTACATAATGGCGTGACATAAGAATTCATAAAAATTGTTGACAAGAGAAAAAGGTTTTTCTCATCATTTGTAAATGAATTTTATAGTAATGGGGTAATATATATACTCATCCCAACATATGTAATGTAATTTAGATTCATAATACAAAATATTTCCTTGAATGTAAAGGGGAAGGGAGAAATTACATATGAAATTTTGGCATGGTAACAGGTGTAAATGGGAGGAATTAATGAGGACGAAAGGGAAATATCCTCATTAAAACATGAATAGGATATTACGTGGGAGGTTTAAAATCATACCCCAACATTTTTAATTGAAAATAAAAGGGTATAATAACCTAATGAAATTTGGACAAAAATGAGAAAGGAATATATCCCTTACATAGAAGTGTGATCCCAAATGCTTGAGAGAGCTTGAGAGAGGATTAATGGGAGCTTTGGGTAGCTTGGGAGGATTCTAGATAGAGTAGTACATAGTTTGGTCGATCTCTGAAGTCATTAAGTTAAGAGGAATTGGGATCAACGGTGGGTATATTTAGGAAAAGGGTAGGAATTCTTTATTTTTTAGGTTTTGGACCCTACGCAATAAACTAATCAAAACAATAAACCATCCCACGGTTTTTTCCCATGGTTTTTTCAGAAGTGTATTGGAAAAAAATTAGTTTATAAGTCTAATGGCCTAAATTATTAAAATATTTGGCTGGATTATGTGGAGGAGAGCCACACTCTAATTGAAATCAATTTAAAAAGTTAAAATGTTTTATAAGTCTTGGAGGGACCACTAAGGATTTGTAAAATAAACCAAATAAACCTAATGTCACATTATTTAAATGATAAAACATATATTTCCCTAAAATACCATTTATTGTATTTTATTACATCACTATTGGGTCATTATGTCATCATTAAACACATTATATAATTAAATGGTATTTTATTTTTACCCAAAAATTCAACTGCCTAAGAAAATTATGAAAAAATCACCATTGGATAAATTCGACCTCATGAATAAAAAAATAATATTCAGTTTATCTAAATTATTATATATGTTTTATAATTTTTAATTTTAGAATCAAAACCGATAATTATTTAAAATTCATGCGCTTTGACAAAAACGGCTTTCAGACCTAAATAAAAATGATAATTGTATTCATAAAAATTATATAACTATTTATATTTAATAAAAAATAATTTAGTAATAATATTTTATTAAAATGTTATTTAATCAATTATTTCATAAAAATATATTTCTTATTTGAATATTATCTAAAAATACTATTTGTTCATTAAAAACTATTTACAATGTAACTGCAATAAAATGAATGTATATTCGCTATACACAAATATTGCACATAATTATAGTGCTATAGTATTGTTACATAAAAACCCTTAGAACACCAGCATATGAACTAATGGTAAGGTGTGTGATGGTTAATGAATCTTGGGGTGGCTTATATAGCATCGATCAGGTGGTAATCTCTATCAACTTTGACTTCTCCTGTAGGCGGTTCTGTTCGACCTTAACGTGTTGAAGCTCGGCTTGGGCTTGGCCAAGAGCGAAGCCCTCTAACAGAGCATCTTTTCCAAGATCCAACAAATGGTCATTTTATGGAAAAATTATACTAAATGAGGCCATCATTCTTTTTTCTGAAAAATGGGATTTGTTAATGCCCTGTATTTATACTAATCATGTGATCACTGTTCAACATCTATATTAGCATCATTCAAAATTCTTAACAGTATTTTAAAATCCAAAAACATAAAACCATAGTAAGTGAATATGTTATATAATAATTTTCAATAATAATACATTTAATTATATCGTGAATAATTTTTCATTAATAACTGTTTGGGTCGTTACAGTTCCACATCCAATCGACAAGATTATCCCTCATGAACCAATCATGGAAATCATGTTAAGAACACACCCAAATCAATTCAAGGAAAAAATACTAACAATTTAAGGGTGTAATGATGTGTAGAATTGATCATATAAGATATTATAAAAATTAATATGTTTCATTAAGATATTAATAACACTCTTTTAACCATTATTCATGAGTTTTACTCATTTTTGATGTATGAAAAATCCTATGAAAGGAAATTTGTAACCTGAATTCCAATCTTTCAGTTAACATTCTACTACATTATTTATGTTATATTAAAATTTTTTGTGTGATGAATTTTGTTTGTATTATATTTAATTATGAGTATTTATATTATATATGCATGGTCCATCTACTCAATTATGTATCACATCAGTTATATGATATTAATAATGGGATTTTCTTTCAATAAACTCTTAAAAATTATGATTTAAGAAATTTAAAAGCAAGGTTTTTATGAAATTATTTCAGTTGTGTGATTTTTTTCTAGTTCCTGAGATTTTCTTAGATGAATGGTGGGATTTATATCTTCCCTTAATTAATTGGGTATATTTAGTTTTATGTTCGGCCATATGGTTACTCCAACTGTAAATACGATGGTAACACAAATTGTAAGGAAGATGTGAGGGTTAAAAATTATAAGGTAGCCGAGAGGGTTACATGATTATATAAATAATTCCCCAACATACCATTATGGTTCGATTTATGTTCTTATGTTTTATGGGGATCTTATGGAAATCCCTTGTTTCACAATGTATGTATATATATATATGTGATATGTTTTTCTTTTGAAAATGATTTCATATATTACAAGTATTCATGGACTGATGTGTTCTTTTAATATCCCTTACTGAACATCTTGTCCTCATCGCATGTTTTTAACTAATTTTCACATGTTATAAGGATGTGTAAGAAAAAGAAGGGAACCAAGTTAAATGTTTGATGAATTTTCAATGAAATCATGTTTTATTTTGATGTTTTTTATATTTTGGATGAAATGAATTCTATTTTATGGAATATAGTCTGTATTAATGTGTAATGTTATGAATGTATTATGTCCCACTTATCTAAAATTATAAACATGAAATGATACTCAATGTGAAAGGAAGTGATTTCTTGATTAAATTCAAGATTATGAAATGTAGTACACCCAGGTCTTTAGAGTTGGTCTTAGAAAGAGGTTTATATAAATTTAGGTGTTTAGGTGATTTTAATAGAATACCATAACTGATTTTTAATCTTTAAATAATTTTAAATATTATAGTATTTAAAGGATACCATGATTCTTTGACTAATATTTGTTTGTTTAGAATGGTTTTCCATAGAAGAAATAGGGAAAATGAAGAAGAGAGGCACCAACATAATGACATTTTTTTGAATCTGCATCCAAAAATTATAGGGATTGGTACTGATAATTTTGTGACATTAATGGCTCAGCTAACACATGAAATAAATGGTGGTGTCATCCATGAAAGTGAATAACCATAGATACGACAACAGAACATGAAAATAGTGGAATATTTTATGAGACAACACCCTCATTATTTCAATGGATCCTCTGACATAGTAGTGGATTACGGATGGATTAAACCCATTGAAAATATAATTGATGTTATGGGATTTTCAGATGGTTAAATGGTATTTCATTCCAATTATTTTTATGAAGGGGAACCTGATCTGTGTGGTTAAAGGTAAAGAATATGAGGGATATAGAGGATATTGATTCCATAGAGAGGGGTGAATTTAAATGTATTTTACATGAATTTTTTTTTCTACGGTGGTGTGATTTTGGATGGAGACGCAATTCCTTTATTTGAAGAAAATAGAGAAAGATTTGGTGGCTATTTATGACTTGAAATTCACATGATTGGAATTGTATTCTACAAATATTATTTTGGATCTTGATAGAAAAATAAACCTCTTTTACTCAGGATTTAATCCAAGGCATCGACGGGAGTTGGCCTCCCGTGAATACAAAATTATTATAAACATTTCCAATGTAATGAGATGGTAGAGATGGAAATTTTTGTTGATCACATGAATTTTGACAACAAGGACATGAAGTGGTACTGATGGAAAGTGATTTGTAAGAATCAACCAAATAAATCTGTTGGTAGGAAAATCTAGTTTCTAGTTTGTGAAAAGTGTGGTAAGAAGATCCCTGGGGAATTCCTTACCAAAACTGGGAAGGGTTTTCAATGTGGTAATTTTGGACATATGGACCATGATTGTAATGAAAATGATACTAATACAAATCCTAATAAGAAAAATATAAAATTCTATAAATGTGGTGAGATTGGTCATTATGCAGATAACTACCCAAAGAGGGATCATGATGATGTAAAGAAGCCATACAATAAGTATAAACGTGTAGTGAGATATATATTTTTCACATTAGAAGATGTCGATCAATCCAATAAAGTTGTATCAGTTACCATGTTTTTTACTCAGATTATGCTAATGTTTTGTTTGAAATAGGGTTGACACATTCCTTTATTTCTGAGGAATTTTCTGAGAAATTGTAAATGTCACCTCATCAAATGAGACAAGATATTATTGTTAAAACCCCATAGGAAAATTTTATAGAAATGATTAATTATAATAATGTTTATATTATAGTATGTGGAAATAATTTACTAGAAAACCTTGTATTTTTTCCCTTAGTAGGGTTTGATGTCATTTTTTGAATTGATTGACATTATGTTTATCATGCTAAGATTTACTTTAGAGCTAATGAAGATTGTTTAGAAAGAGTTTCATTTTGTATACAAGAAAGAACCATTAAAATGGATAACAAATCTATAAGCTAAGAACCTATTGAACAATATAAACAAATGTTATCTTGCTCATATTTTTTATAACAATAGAACAGTTAATATTAATGATGTTCCATTAGTAAATGAATACCTCGATGTTTTTATTGTTGAGTTACCCGGTGTCATACCTGATCGAGAAGTCTTATTCAAAATTTACATAGTTCTAGATGCTAATCCAATTTCAAACACCCATATAAAATGTCTCAAATGGAACATCTTGAATTAAAAAATCAGTTGTAGGATTTTATTGATAAAGGAACCATTTGTTCTAGACTTCATCATGGGATGCTCCTGTTTTTTTTGTTGGTTCCATGAGACATTGTATTGATTATAGATCTTTGAATAACATCGCTGTTAAAAAAAGTATCTTTTTCCTCATATAGATGACTTCGTTGATCAGCTCCAAGGAGCTTCGTACATTTCCAAGATTGACATGAGAACATGATACCATCAGTTGAAGGTGAAATATGATGACACCCCAAAAACAGCTATTCATAATAGATATGGGCATTATGAATTTTTTGTTATTCCTTTTGGGTTAAATAATTAACCTTTTGTATTCATGAATATTATGAATATAATATTTCATGAGTTCTTGGCTATGTTTGTGGTTATGTTTATTGATGACATTATAGTATTTTCTATGAATAATTAAGAGCATGAAAAATATATAAGTGATGTTTTAAAAACCCTAATGGAATAGAAACTAAATGGAAAATTCAGCAAGTGTGATTTTTGGATACAACAGATTTCTTTTCGTGGGATCATTGTAAATATCGATAGAATAACCGTTAATCCAAAAAAAACGTGGTTGATGAAAGTCTAATACCTACAAATGCTATAAGGATTCTTAGTTTTTTTTGGATTACTAGGATATTCTCGACATTTTGTTAAAAACTATTCATGGTTTCCTATCCTGTTAACTATATTAACGAAAATAGGGGTAATATTTATTTGGACTGAATTATGTGGTGTTTATTTTTAGGAACTAAATAAGAGATTGTTGAATGCTCTAGTTTTGGCCTTTCCATCATGAAATGGGGATTTATCATTTGTATTGATGCTTCATTGAAGGGACTTGGTTTTTCTTTGATGTAAAATGATCACATAATTTCTTATGATTCATGAAAACTAAATCCTCATGAGTTAAATTATCCCACAAGTGATTTGGAATTTGTAGTTGTGGTTTTTTCTATGAAAATTTGGATTCATCATTTATACTAAGCCAACAGTCAAATATATGCTGACCATAAATGTATGAAGTGTATATTTACTCAGAAGGAATTAAAAAGGAGGCAGTGAATATGGCTTGAACTGGTAATGGATTAATATTTCATGATCAATTACCATCAGGTAAATATAATAAAAATTTTGGATACCTTGAGTCGAAAACATCATTCATCATTAACCATGTTACATTTGGATCATGATTCATTGATTAATGATTTTTTGAATTTCAGCATTAAGTTTTTGGTGCAGGAAATACCACTATTTTGATTCAATATTTAGTTTAGTTATCATTATCTGAAAAATTTAAGAAATCACATAAGGAAGACCATAAGCTATAGAAAATGGTAAATTTTGTTAAAAAGGGTAAGTTTCTAGAATTTATCCTTGATAAAGATTGTGTTTTAAGATTTGGTAAAAGTTTGTGTGTGCCTTTTGATTACCAGTTAAAGAAATAATTGGTGTGTAAATCTCATAGTTCTCTATTTTTAGTTCTTCCTGGCAGTACCAAGATGTACAGAGACCTTCGAGAGTATTACTGGTGCGATATAATGTAAATGGATTTTTCTGATTTTACAATGAAATGTTTGACATGTCAATAGGTTAAAGTAGAGAGATATTTACCAAAGGGGGTGCTACAAACTTTTCTATTACATATTGGAAACGAGAGAATATATATGTGGTATTCATGGTGGGAATAACAAATACCTCTCAAGGTAACAATGTAATTTGGGTTATTATTGATAAGCTAACTAAATATGAACATTTTTTCTATTCAAGATACAATAAATTTGGGTCAACTTTCTCAACTGTACCTCAACAATATTTTCAGGTCACATGGAGTTCCTTTTTCTATTGTATCTGATCAAGATACCAGGTTTACTTCAATTTTTGGAAGGGGATTCAAAATTCATTGGGCACAGAATTAAATTTCAGTATAGAATTTCATCCTCAATTATACGAGCAATCAGAACGAACAATTATAACATTAGAGGATATACTTTGAGCTTCTTCAATGCAATAGAAGTGGAGTTGGGATCATCATCCTTCCTTGTTTTAGATATCTTATTAAAATAGTTTTTTCCACTAAACAAATGTAACCTATTGAGTCATTGTATGGGATGATAGGTCTAACTCAATATTTTCGGGATGATGTCAGGGAATGCAAGTTGATGGGACTAGAATTAGAATAGAAAGTGGCTATGAAAGTGAAGATGATCTAGATATACATGAGGACAACTTAGAGTAAGAAGAAACATTATGTAGATAACATAAGAAAATACTTCTCTTTCAATGAAGGTGGCAATGTTTTCCTTAAAATATCTCCTTGGAAAAGTGTGATGCTTTTTGGTAAGAAAGGAAAGCAAATAACAAGGTTCATTGGACCTTATTAAATTATTGAGAAGGTTGTAACGATCACCTTCCGAGTATCTTTTCCTCTTAATTTAACATAGGTACACAATTTTTTTCATGTTTCAATGATGAGAAGGTAGGTTACAGATTCAACTCATGTCTTGATCCCAGTAGTAGTTCACCTGGAAGAGATCCTTTCTTTTGAAGAGAAACTAGTTCAAATTCTTGATCGAAGGGAACATGTATTGCAGAATAAGGTAATACATCAGGTAATGTTTTTTTTGGAGAAACCACATGGTTGAAGTGGCAACATGGGAATCTAAAAATTTTATGAGGGAAAGTTACCCTAACTTTTTTAATTAGTAAATAAATTGAAAGGGTACAATTTATGAAAAGTGGGGATAATGTAATAGCACAAGGGTTTTAAAAATTAATTGAAATGCATGAAACATTGTTTTATGTAGATATTGTTAAGTAGCCTTTAAACATAATTTTTCCTCTTCTATTTTTGGAATTTTGAAAAACATTCATCTATAATTGTGTTTAGAAAGTTATTTTTAGTCTCATGAAACCAACTTGTTTTTTAGTGAATAGTAACATGCCCTTATGAAAAGTAATATGACCCTAATGAATAGTAAATTGTATTATTATTTTATTTTTTAATTCGGTAACATAAGTTCATATTGGTTAATTTTTTAATGTGATATAAATTTAGTTGTGGAATTAAAATTGAGAATTTTTGAATAAAGTATGATTTTATTTAAAACATAAATTAATAATATTTAGAAATTTATTTTAAAAAATTGGATTATATTTTTAAATTCATCACATAAAAAAATGATTAGGGTTAATTTTTGGGGTTTCTATGAAATTCATGAATTTTTTATGAATAGTAAAATACCATAAAATACCATATATTCAAATTTTCAATTAAATAAACTATTTATTACATTAAAAGAAATGTAATCCCACCTAGTTCAATCAGGAATGCCATTATTACTATTTGGGACACATTAATTTGGATTTTCAAAATCCTTGAGAAAAAATAATATAATATTGATTTAAAATATTTAAAATACCTCCTTTCTCCAAATATAAATACCACCCTCATTCCCTTCTTCCTCCCACACCTCTCCAGACTTGATCCTTATCTATGTTATCCTAAATTCAACTCCCATGGTTCTTCCCCATGTCCTAGATCTTCTGGTCTCACCAAATCGCCAAAACCAAAGGCCTTAAGAAGGATCTAGAGGAGAAGAGATCAATAGGTAAATATCCCCTTTTGTTTTCATTATTTTGTTTTGATTTTCTTTTATATTCTTCTTCATTACTAATCTACCCTTATCTATGAGTCGTGATTCATCAAGTATCATACATATTATTTTTTTCATCATGTTTATGGAAGATTCACCATTCTGATTTCCCTCCTCTCCAACTTATTCAACAAATTAAAACACTGCATGTGATGTGTCAATTTACCGATATCGTGGATGATGTGATTTCAATTTCGTTTACTTCATTAATGAAAGTTCATGAAACCATTTTAATGGTTGAACCAGATTATATTTTATCTATTATTTCTTATATATGGTTATGGAATGTTTTTTACAAATGTTATTACTTTATAAAACAAAATGAGTTCATTACAATCGAAGAATATCAAAAATAACCTAATCGAATATCAATAATGTCTTAACATATGAATAATCATCATGTTAGCATTTTACTTCATTATTTATGTGGTAATAAAAAATTTTGTGAGATAAATTTTTTTTATATAATATTGAATTATTTTTATTTACAATATATATACATGTCACATCAACTCTATTATGTATCACTTAAATTAAATGATATTTATAAGGGACTTTTCTTTCAATAACATCATTCAAAAATTCTATTTTACGACAATTAAAATCAATGTTTTTATAAAAATTTTCTGGTTATATGATTGTTTTATAGTTCTAGTTCATTTTTTATGTTGAATTTTGGGACATAAATCTCCCTCCAATTCATTGGGTATGTGTAAGTTGTATGTCAGCTATATAGTTACTACAAGTGTAACTGCAACGGTTAAAAAATTTGTAAGGTAGCTGTGAGGGTTACAAATTATGATATAGCCAAGAGGTTTATAAAATCATGTAAGTAATGCCCCAAGATACCTTTATGGATCTATTTATGTGTTATGTTTTGTTTGTATCTTTGTTAACTCTATTGTTTCATAAATTAAGTACATATATGGATGACAATTATGTATTTTAAAAATAATTTCATACGTTACAAGTATTCATGGAATAATGTATTCTTTTTATACACCTTACTGATTTTTTTTTGCACATCCCAGGTTTTTAAATTATTTTCATAGGTTATAAGGAAGTTTAACATAAATAAGGAATCCAAGTTAAATCTTTTAATAATTTTCATAGAAATAATGTTTTATTTTGAAATGTTTTATATTTTCGAAGAAATGAATATTTTTTTGGTGTTATCCACTCTGTATTAATATGTAATGTTATGAATGTATTTATGATACAATTGTCTAAATATATAAACATGAAAATATAGCCAACTAGTACATGCCCGTGATATTTCATGGCAAATTTGATTACTGGTTTTTCTTTTAATAAGATATTATTATTTATAAAAGTTGACAAGAAAGAGTAATGTTAAATTAATTTTAATTAGAAATCAATGATGTATGATAATGGAAAAGTAGTGCATAAAATATGGAGACACCATTGAAATTTTAGTCAAAGAAAAATTTTAGATTAAAACTATATGAATTTCTCTATTTTAGGGAGGGAAATCTGAATACCTTTTTAACTTCAACAATCAAAATAATAGTAAAGCGTGAACTGAAATAAAAAATGAAATATAAATAAACTATAAGAAAGTGGTTGTAGTAATAAAAATGAGAAATGTGAAAGTAATTGAATTAAAAATAAATTGTATGAGTGGGATATTTGTGAAAAAATAAAATAGAGTGAAACCATTCATGATGTATATGGTACAATATGGAATGAGGGAGTCAGAAATATTTTCACGAATTCACCAGATCTTATTTGTGTAAATGTTGTCACATAGATTTCAGAATTGAGACGCATTATAACCAATGATTACACATACAAATTTATAAAATTCATAGGAAAAGATTTTAGATTCCATATTATTGATTACATTACAAATTATATAATTACATCCATATTCGAGATATCTCAGAATGTTAAACATATATTTTATATTATAATAAAATTGCATATTAGAGAACATTGTATAAAATGTGGGTTATAAATGGATAGAAGATTAAAAAGCAATGATATAAAACATCTATATTATATAAAACATTTAATAATTAATTTTCAATGTAGTTTATATTACAAATTATATTATTCCATTGACATTACATATTATAGAGTGTGATAAAAATATCAGTGACCAAATCATACCAAAAAATTTACAGACTTTGCATTGAATCCATGCATGTTATGTAATAAAATTCGCTAACACCAATGATACTCCCTTCAACTCATGATGCTTGAATTTTAATAGTAACAAAAACATGTTTGGAAACCATTTATTCGGGTCCTAAATATCATTAAAAATTGGGTGGATGAATGAATCCAAATATGTATGTCGAATATTGGGCTTATTAAATAAATCATGAAACCATAACATGCATAGATAATGTATATCATGGATATATTACAATATAACTAATGGAATACAATAAAAAAAATTATCGATGCATAGAACCAATAAAAAACTGTGCGTGTAAGGATTTAGTGAGCTATAATACATATTACGTAATAAAAATGTAAGAGATAACGTTGATTCTGAATTATGATATTGGTAAAATGTAAACGGTATATATTTTTAAATATGAATATGTAATATGCATGTTATAGATATGAAATATTCATTTAAAAATATATAGCAAATAGAATAGGAATAACCCAATTATAATCATTTGATTAAGAATATTAATATAATAATGGATCTTTAAAATAATTAATAAAATGAAGATAAAAATGAATAAGGGAAGACCAATCACCTGTTATGGGTATTTTTTGAAGAAGGTAAAATAAATCATCCACAAAGGTTAATTGACCACCAAAAAGTAACATGTGAATGCCTTTACCCTGAATGCCTCAAAGGTTAGTTTACCACTATGAAAAATCATGTGGTGGATGGATTGTCTACTCCCTAATGATCCTTCCAACTAACCCAACAATAAATAGAAAATTTTGATATACTACCTACAAATCCTGTTATTATTATCAAGAAACGGTCTGCATAGAATAAATAATATGTTTTATTATATGTTATATGGATATTATACAACAAAAAAATCATAGGAACTGAATATTTTGTGTTATCATATAATTCATGTCTTTGTTGAATGAAATCACCATGAACTAAAAGTAATAAAGGTATAAACTTGAAGAGATTCATAAAATAAAAGAACATTAATTAATATTTTGATAGTAAAAGATGTTATGATTCATACGTGATTGTAGTTATTTTGTTGGTTCCCAGGGGGTAAGATTAAGGAAAACAGAAAAGAGTGACAATAATACAGATAAGATCAGTACATGTTTGTATTTATTCTCAAGATTTTAGCATATAAATTAATTTTTTTTAGAAAAACATTCTCATTTATTGGGAAATATCTCTCATACAGTTTAAAGAGGAAGGCTGAAAACATCAAAAACATTGAAAAAAAAGTAGAACCAATCAGGAACCTGGATGTTTGTTTATGCTTCCAACAATAGTATGATTCAATCTTCAATAGGTGCGTGAGGTGTTGTTCAACATTTTACCTTCCCAAAAAACACTAAAAATTGTTATAAAACAGTAAAATAACTAAATGAAAAAATACAAATACATTGAAAGTATCCTTTCAATCGAGTATTGTATTCATAGACTATAATATATTGTTTGGAGTGTAGTTTTGTAGAAAATGAAATTCATGGAATTATAGTCATATTTGGAATCATACCTTGATAACATCAAGGTGTGATGATAGAGTCCGAGAAACACCATCAAATTTGTCCCCCGACACCATAATAATAAATTCATGTCTAAGCTGGTTGGTCTTCTCCATATACATCATAGACGCCAAAACATACAGATCAGAATTCACCATCTCAAAATTTATTATTACCATCATCTAAAACAATTTAATATACCACAAAAGAGGCATGACAGTCAGGATAGTGATATGATAGTAATGAAGTAAATAAATTGAATGAACTAAATAATACCATTTGAAAATTGGAGGATGATTTGAGGGTATATCGGAGCATCTTGTAGTGTTTATGGAGGTCGGGTTACCTAAAGTCTTCGAAGGAAGCATCAGCAGAAACACATTGTATGTGAGATATTTAACTGAATAGTCTCACATATGTCGATTACAGAGTGGAATAAATCACATCTTGGATAACAGTGACATGGAGCCTACACATTAATTTTTTTATATAGAAACATTCAAATTAAATGGTCAATTTCCCATATACACTTTAAAGAGGAAGGTGTAAAACATAAAAAACTTTGAAAAAAAAGTAGAAACCCGAACCTAGATGTTTGTTAATGCCTCCAACAATAATATGATTCGATCTTCAACAGGTTAATGAGGTGTTATCAAAAAAAATTTCTACCTAGAAAAAATAATAAATATGTTATTAAATAGTTAAATAACTAAAATAAATAAAATAGAAGAAAAGGGAAAAGATTTTTTAGGTTTCAGACCCTAAACAGGTGCTATTCTTAACCTGTCCACAGCTAGATAGTTCCAGCACATCAAATCCAGTCCATTAGCAGGTGTGCTCATCAGAGTAAGAACAACCAAATCTTGTTTCTATTGAGTTTTTATTGTAGTTACTCTTGATATTCAACTAAAGTGAAGTCAATACGATGTACATTAAGACCTCTTAGTATCTCTTCCAGGTATTCATCCCCTTAACATCAACCAGACATTGGTGCATACTTCTTTTTCTACTTAAGAGTATATTTTTCCTACAAGAAGTAAAAAAAATTAAAATGAAATAATAAGTAATATAGTATAGAATAAACAATTGATAATAAATATTTATGTGTTTATGTTAATGAAAACACACATGTACCCAGAAAAAATACTACATGCATAAACAAAAAATCAATGCATACATAGGAAAATAATGTTTTGTTTTCATTAGTTTAATTATTACCAATTAGAGTATTGATAATGTCATCACATGTTTCATCACCTTATGTGTTGTTTGATGCATTTGAATAAGTTTTATTTGAGAGATCACATGATGCTAAAAAACATAGGGTCCAATGGATAGTGGGGCAAGAAGTCATATAATCATGTTGTAGAGATTTAAGAAGATGTAGGGGGAACAATGACATCCTGTGTGGCTGAAAGCACTGAAAAGATCACCATGGGGAATATATGTCTGGTGTATAATGTGTGGATGGATGTTGGTTTCTTCATGGGAAATGATGCATGGCCTGGGAGAGCAGTAGGGCCTGGAAAGCACACCAGGTTACATATGAGTTCCAGAACAACACTTGATAATCTTCATGTTGGGTCAAGGGTAGATGGTCATGACAGGGGTCCAAAAAGCGATGGACGTAACCTGAAGATGGATTAGTAGTAGTTGTATTGTGACATGTCATATCTTAAGAAAACCAAGAGAGAGATTAATATCTAAGGATTATATGTTGATAATAAGATTTAATGAATATAGAAAATAAGGTAAATGATCCAATCCAATGGAAATGAAAAATGAATGAATATATATCATTCATAAACTTGCAAGAAAAATAATAGTCATTCTGAAGTACAGATATATACTTTAGTGGATCAATTCTACACAGTTGATTTAACCAACTGAACATTAGTTTTACATCATAGTTATAAATATTCATTGTTCTGATGCTCATTGGAAATAAGGATAAAATAATTATTTAAATTAAATGGTTGTTCTATTATTGTAAATGAAATTTCCAAATTTGAGAAAAATACTACATGTTGCAGTTATAATTTTATTTACAGAGTATATAAAGGAGGAAATTAAAAAATGGGAAAGTAGATAAACACCTCAAACTACCTATACAGTACTGGAAAACTAAAAACTTTTTTTTTCAAGGAAAACATGGAATATCTACATTATCCTCCAATTAGTTTAATTTTATAAAATATTAATAAAATAATTATTTTCAACAGTAAATGATGCCAATTTTGCATGGATTAACTGGAATTTGATGCAGGATAGAAAAGTTAGATAAAAATATAACTTCATGTAAAGAGAACATCAGAATTATAATACAAAACAGATGAATCTGAAGCGTTGGGAAGAAAATAGATAGGAGTAGTCTGATAAGAGCTAAAATAACAGTCTATTATAGTAAACTGGAATCCCAAACTATAGTAAAAATCTATTGACAAATAATTTCAATACCACTCACGATGTAACAAAAAATAGACATGTTTTACCAATATAACATTCAAATGGGGAACCTATGTATTCACTAAAGGGAACATCTTGAAATAGATTTGTAAACCCTTTCAATCAACAAAGGGAAACATACATGTTCCAATATTAACTTAACTATCAAATCTGGAACCCTTGTAACAACCATAGGGAAACATACATGTCTCAGTTCTGTTCAGACACCCCAAATAATAGAAACATTCAATCAGTATGAACAGAAATGGTTAATCATTCTACACATAATTTATCAATAGGCTACAACCTCTTACAGTGAATTTTTAATTATTCTGAACAGAAATGAGTTTTTTGTATCATTCCCCTAACTAATTCTCTTGCAGACTCGATCTTGGTAAGGTAATGAAACCTATTAGAAAAGTACATTATAGTAATTAGGATACCCAAAAAATAGAAAAAAAATTCATATTGACAAGTCACTGTAATAAAAAAAATTATAACAGAAAACATAATAGTTTCATGCCCTGAAGGTATGTTTTTTTACCCTATCAATGTTTTTTTCATAACGTATTTTTTTAAACATAATTGATTCTGGAACATCATTGTAGGGGAGTGATTATATATCCTCTGTAATGATTTTTTATAGTAGCACTTGATTTTGGTGATTGTGATTCAATGAATATGTAAATGAGTAGTTCTGGGAAATAATTCAAAATCATATAATATACAACATTATATCAATCCATCAGATTGAACAAAATGATAAATGCATCCATTAAGTATCAGATGATGTGGTAAATTTCAGAATAATCCACTTTAACTCTAATTAATGAGTCTCAACATAATTAGGTATACAAATTTTAGCATATACACCATTCTCTATGATTATTAAACACATATTCTCAATTTGAGTCACTGTTTTGTTATAATTCATTGATGAAAAACTCAACTACAATTATTTTCCAAGTACAAGTTGATGACTGACACTTATCGTGGAGTTTCTGATGGTTAGAATTTAATACTGTCTATATGAACATTCAATAAATTATAAAACCATACTATATAAATTACTTAATTGTAAACACAGTTATAATCTATTTGTATGATTTAAAAATGAAAACAATGTTCTGTATAAAAAACAATGTAGCAATGTCTAGGAAGCCTTTTGTTGTAATAATAATGCTTGGTAATATATTGAATTCCCAGTACATTACCAGCCTTTGGAATATTGCATGATGAACATAATGGAACATACCAAATTAATATATTGAGTGGGATCATGAAAATTTATAATCTGGTTGTGCATGGAATATTTGAATAAATAAGTTACACTATCCACAATGATTAAATACCTTGAATCAAATTTCATTATCATAAACTATACCAAATTTACATCACTAGGAATTGAATACCTGGAGGAATCACATGTAGAGTAGTCCACATCTTCCTTGATAACATCCTGGTTGTGAATAAAATGCATAAATTGCAACAAAAATGAAGGGAAATAAAGAAATATAACTTGTAATTTCATTTAAGAAATGCCTCTTTTACTTAATCTACTTCTTGGATCACACTAACAAATACAATACCTAAAACAAATAAAAAACATGATAATTAAACACTATCACTCTTCTTCTTAAATGTTTAATGACATGAGGAAAATGTGTATGATTTCATTTATAACACATCAAATTTCATCATAAATTATTTCTAGTTGTAAATTAACAAAATTTCAAATGTTATTCTTAAAAAACCCAGATTCGAAGAGGAGTAATCAGGTCAATGATCAAGCATACAAACTAATTTTCATATGATATTTCAAAAATAATCAGAGGATCTCCCTACCGAAAACCATGAAATATCAATATGAAAGAGGAAAAAATCCCGGAGGGATCAATCCTGTGTTATGAAAACAGTACCTCTCTGCTGAAATAAAACATATGATACAAGAAATTTAATTGTGAATATTTTGTATAAGTGGTAATGATCCTAGATTTTGATCACCTACAAAATCATCTAGCATGTTTACATATAGATACAATAATGTTTAAAAATAAGATGATAGGCTAATAAATATTACCTTAACCATATTATGTAGTCAAACCTCATATCTTATAGGGATTCATTCAGTACATACTAATCTCACATATCAAACTAACTATATCAACCATGAAAAAAAATATATAAACATAAATATAGACTGAGAAAAATTAGAACATGAAATGATGGGTGAATCAAAATAGAATATGTATCATATTTATGATTGAATAATCCATATGCAGTTGGAAGAATAATTCTTGGAGATAGCTGAAAACTTCTCTACAAAATTATGCGAGTCCACCATTTGTTATGTAGTGTATTGTATTACAACATGAAAAATTAGTATGAACATAGTAAAATGAGAAACTATAAAGTTGACAGAAATTTTATAGATAAGATATAGAAGAGAAAAAACCATATTATGGATGCATTGAGAGCTGGATGAATCTATGCTTAGGTAAAAGATCAACGCCTTTTCTATTTATGCAAATTAAGAGAATAGGGAGATATATTTTCAATGAATAAAATAGGTTTTTATGATGTTGAATGGAATCATGAAGAGGGTGAGGGGCGTGCTTCACCGCGGTAGATCTCAGAATAGAAAAATAATACTAGGAACCCTAGGTGATGGAAAGGAATTTCATGAGTGGGAGAGGAGGGGGTTGGAGGGATTGAGGGCGGAGGGAGGAAAATTAAACTCTTGGATGGAAGTACTAGAGTTCAAAGGATATGAAATATAAGAGGAAACATAGATATGGGATTCCAGACTTCTAATGCAGGAACGATATGAATGTTTGAGTGGATTGTATAGGATGACCCAATGCAAAGGTGGAGTGAAATAGAGAGGATGATTTTGGAGGAGGTTTGCACGAAGAGCTGGATGAGGGAAGGTGAAATCGTTATGGGAACCGTAGTTGAAGACACAAAATAGCGAGGTTATTTGGGTTTGGAGTTATTGAGTTTTGGGAACCCTGTCTGATGGATAGGGAGAGGACCACGTGCACTGGTTTGCAAGGGTAGAGGCACGAGATGGATCACGTTTTTTGGAGGGAGGAATGTTTTTTTAACGATATGGATGATTGGTCAAATGGCATGTAAGAGAAAAGGGTGGTTGATGAAAATAATCATGACACGTGGTGGTAGGAATGACAAGATTAGTATATATAGTAGATGTGAATGGAAGTGATTTCTTGATTAATTTCTAGATTATGTAATGTAATGAGGTCATGTCCTTATATCCTAGGTGTCTTAGGGATTAGATTTTATGTTCATTTCCAAGTGACTCCGGGATGATATGTTTTTTGATTTACCAGGTGAATTCAGGATCAGATGTGATGTGATTTGTGGATTAAATGTTTGGGGGAGGGATGTGATGTGGTTTGAAGCCCAGGTGTCTGTGGGAGGGATTTGATGTGGTTTTTGGACCAATTTTCTATTGGATAGATGTGATGTGGTTTGTGGCCCAGTTGTCCATGAGTGAGATGTGGTTGTGAGGCCGAGGAGTGTGTGGGTAGGTTGTGACATGGTATATATGGAAGGGGTGGGAGCTCTAAGACAATTATGTCAGGTTTTTACGGTGGTTAATTAGTGGGAATGATTACCAGGGTACCATTTCATAAATGTTCAATATATTATATTTCATGACTTATGTTATTTGTTGAGTGTTCCTCAGTGGGTAGGGATTTATAGTGCACCTATATAGGAGTTTTTGGTTCTTCCATTTTCTCACAGGTGAAATAGTACTCATTTTTCACATGTGTATGAGGAAATTTGGTTTTCATACTGAGTATACTTGTATTCTAACCCTATGTATATAAAATTATTTCAGGTTTCACGGAGAATTTCGTGGACCATGGTGGATCCTACTAGCTCAGATCTTGACAGTATTCGTGTTTCTTCATATATTTACTTTTGGTATTTTACTTTGGATACTTTTGTATTATAAGAGTTCTATTTTTTAACATTCATTTTGGATGGGTTTGGTTATATTTTTTATTTGTCTTGGAGTTTCATTTTGGATGATAAATATTATCTCCTAATCTTATTTTATTAAAAAGGGTAATTCCACGCATATTTGTTAGATCGGTAAACCGATGGGGATATTCGCCAACTCAGGGCCTACAGGGGGCAGGAAGTGGGGGTCATTATCTCTCTCCACACATTGCAGTTATTTGGTAGGAGGGGGTCATGATAATACCATTCTATGGATTATGCTTTCCAGTACTTTATATGGGAAATTACGCATGATCATCAACCACTAGTGTCAGATTGAGTAAGGGTCCTTAATTTTGGGCCTGAGCACTAAAGTAATGGTGAAGGAAACACGCATATGACTTCGCCCAAAGAAGATTTCAGGAATGACCAGAACCAGATCTCTCCTAACCACAATCCATGAATCCCTATAGAAAGATCCTGGGAACATGTTTTTCCTTTATCACTCTCAATATTAAGGACCATCATAGCCATATGAATTTATTTCTCATCATGTTCTGTTTCCAAGTGTGAATTTTCTATATTGGAGATAATGTTTTAAACTACTTCTAGAAACTCTGTTTTCCCACTTAGATACCCTTTAAATATACGTGGGTTGGACTCTGTAAGGACCATGTTTGAATGGGATTGATCCGTACAACCAATGGCCTCCAAGTATTTAGAGTAAGATCTATAATCTAGAAATATATTTTTTTCTTATGAGGTGCCACTTCTCCTAGATGTTTTCGTGGGAATATGTTGTATTTCTACCACCATCATGGAGCCACCTTATTCTCAATTTCTCATCTTCCCCATTTTCTTATGTCACGATAATTTCTACCAAAGTATCATTTTTACTGGTGAGTTCTTCAAAAAATGTGTCATTTTATTCTTTTCCATGGATGGATTCTTGTCGGTCAATATCCTTATTTACTATTTCCATATCCTATGATAGAGTAGTTTTCTACCTATCCTGTAGAGACCCGAATCTTGGCCTACATTGACATTACATTACATTTTCGGAATACTTAGTATATAACAAAAACACACACACAAGGATCGTAATAGTTTAGTGTCTTTGGAAACTCGGAATATAATCTTCTAATCATGTTGAAAGATCTTCAACATCTCCCATAAAGATCTTCATTTTAATATACCTAAAACCTTTCTTTATATCCTGGGAAAAATAAAACATAAAAGGGTTAGCTCAAATGCTCAGCACGGGTAAACAAAAGAAATATCAATCACATCATAAGAACATAACATTTTGAAAATCTTAACCTGTAAAAGAGTGCATACATTCATAACATGGGATAAATCATGGCAGTGAAATCTAATCACAATAATCATAACTTAAAACATGAAACATTGTGGCATACACACATAATCAAAGAGAATCATTTCTTGTTAGTCAACACTCATTGCCAAGACTATCTTAGTGGACGAAGTCCCTTTCTGAACCGAGTCACCCTCGTTTTAGTCCTGTTTCACTGAACCGGTATAACCTACCATTCCAGCCATGTCTATCTAATGAGATATAAAATCTTTACCCAATGAATTGGAGGGAGATAAAGGTCCCACCCATCTCATAATGATACCATTATTATGTGTGCCAAAAAATCATAAATCATACATCATTGCATAACCCATGTAATAAAAATGGGATTCTTAAACAACATGACATCATAAAACAATTCATATAAGATAAAGGAATTCATTAAAATATAATTCCATCACAACATAATCAAATCAATGTAATAATAGGGATAAAAACAGAACCCTTTATTATCTTAGATAGAAAATAATTTTGATAAAACACTTGAACTCCATTCTTGAGGAAAATATCTTTTATACATCAAAAACTGTTTTCCTTTCTTAACATGTCATACAATTTTAAACTAAAAGAAGTTGATTAAAAATAAAATTGAAAACCTGTAAAGGAAGCTTCTTGGAAATAATGTTTTAAAAATCCATTCATGCCATATCAGTTAAAAAACATTCTTTTCATACATTTGTCGGAAAAGTCAAAAAGTACCTCGTACGAAAAACGACAAAAGATTCCTTTCATATTCTTTACTAAAAACTCACCGAAGGGTAAAATTGGATTTAAACAATTTTAGTTGGATAGAAATAATATTAAATATTCAGGAAACATGGATATAAACTATTTTAGAATGATATAAATATTACATATTGATTACACATGGATGTGGATGATTAAATACACCCCAGTAAATACTAAAGTATAAACAATATCGGATAAAAATGAGATTGTGATATTTCCCTTACCTTAGGTCCGACTTTCTTTGTAAGTGTATGAACCTCCTGTATAATGATTTAAATAATGTTATTGACTTATTAAAGAATCATATTAATTGTTATTATATCATATATGGTTCACTTATGTCTTTATATTACCTGTTCTTTTGTAAATTCATGTTAAAGTAGCGTTTTGGGTAAAATCATCTCATTTGTCGTTCGTGTTTTAACTTGTAATTATTCATATGATTACTTAGATAATGATTACTTAATTCCAGAATATAAAACATGATTTATATATAATATATATTCAGAATATATATATATATATATAATAGATCAGTAAATGGAAAGAAATACACCGTTCATGGAGACGGTAGACCGTTCGTACGCATGAACGCTGTTTTCGTTTCCTTATTGAGTTGAATGGAATTAATTAGATGACATACATATATATACACATAAATCCAGTAGCTTTATAATGTCATATATTTCATTATAATTGCTTATATATACTTTATAATCAATCTTAAATGGTTAACATGGAGAATGAATCTCATCGCGTCGTGGAGACGGTGGTCCGTACTTACGCACGAGCGATGATATCATTCCCATGGTCGTGGAATTGTGTTTAAGTGTATGAATACTGTTTAAGTATCAATATCACTTTATAATAGTCATATATAGTCATTATATACACCATTATACCCATCCAAGTAAGGTGGTGGTGGAAAATAGATTACACCACGGCGTGGAGACGGTATTCCGTACGTACGCACGCACGGTGATTTATTTTTCCATAGGATGGATAGATGGTGAAATAGGGTTGTTTCATAATTATAATAACATATCAGTATATGAGTGATACTGATGTTATTACTTCATAATGAAACAACTAAAGAAGAATAAGTGGAAGAAGAAATAAAGATGAAAGAATCGGTAACGGACATTACCTCTTCTTTGAAGTGCTTCTTTGAGACCTTCTTTTAGGGCACTAAAATTGGTCTTTGAAGAAGACCAGGACCTCTAGGATGTTTCTAGGGAAGTGGAGATGATAAATTGGCAGGTTTTGGCAGAGCTTGATTTCTCAATGTTTTGTGAGGAAGAGAGGGAGGAGGTGCCCTTTTATAAGGGAGGAGAGGGCACCTTTGGAATTCTTAAAAATATTAAATTATAATAAATCTAACCCCACTTAAAAACCTCCACAAATGACTCATATTCTAAGATTTGATGATATAGGGTTTTAATCTCATCAACCAATAAAATTTATACATGTTTGGATCTTATTTTAAACCTTATCATTTTGATTTATCCTTATTTAATCTATTTAAGTTTATTTGTGGTAATAATATTCTAAATTTTAAATTATAACAAATAATTTCTTATTTGTTTTGAATTTTCCATAATTGTTTAATTTATAACATTATAGACCATATAAATTTAAATTTATAAATTTTAAATATTTTTGTGAATTTTAAACAATTTTATAATATGTTATTTTTATAATATAACAATATTGTCAATTTTGACACTATTTATTTATTTGAATTTAAATAAAATATATACAGAAGATATGTTCGAACTAAAAGTTTTAATATATTAATAAAAGGACATATGTATTTATAAAATTAATGTATCACATTAAATAGTTCATATAATATTTATTTTATTATTTTTAAAACCATTTATTTGGTTTATCTCTTAATAAAATAATTACTACATAATTTTGTATAATTATTTAATATACTTATTTGTTGCATAAAAATTTAAAATAAAATTCTATGATGAAGATAAATATATTATCTTTCAAAATAATACTTTTACTAGAATTTATCATCTTAAAATCACAATATTTAAATTGTTATATTTATTAAATTATGAAGGTGACAACTTTGGCATCATTTAAAATAAAATAATATAAGTGTCATAATTGCTTGTATAATACTCCAAATGGTCAAATATACTACCATTGGATTATTATAGTTTAAATTTACATTACCCATAAGTTTTGGTCTGGGTTCTGTGCCATTTATTGTCACTATTAGTTTAATAAAAACTATATTCTTAATGTTTCACTAGATAAATAATTTCTGCATCACTATTGTGTCACAATTAATGATAATTATTTAATCCCAAAAAATTCTAGATAAATTCTCATGATGTAGATAATTTTGTTAGTTTTCTGGAGACTATTAATGTTCAATGTTTTATTATGTTTATCACTATGTTAAAATTATTATACTTATAAGATTTAAGAAAGTGACATGTTGTCACATTCTTTGGTTTTAATAATAATTAAATTATTTTCATGGAAAAAAGTCCATAAAATGAATCTAATCCGACCCTTAGGTTATATGGGTCTACTTTTAGCCATCCAATAGTATTTTTCCAAGTGTTAGGGTAATTTTATAATCTTATATTACCCTTAATTACCCGATTTACCCTTAACTATAGTAAATAAAATTTACCGTAGTTACTATTCACAATGCCCAAAAATAAAAAGTAGATTATTAACATAATTTGGACCCACTGATTCAATATATGGAATCCAATTTTCCAAATTCAATACACAAAATATTCAGAAATTAAATTAAAATTAATCCCATTGTCGAACGAAAACGGGTTTTTCTTTAAAACATTGCAAAAGATTGAATTAATTTAACCTATGAATTCATAGTAAAATCAATGCTAATGACATACATTATATTAAATGGTAAAAATATATTCTATTTATACTTTAAAACCATTCAATATTATAATTTAACCACATAAGATATTACGATGAAAAAAGTTTTTTTTAATTAAAATATAGCGTGTTTTTACTATTCATTAAAATATGAAAGTTATCGGAAAAATATCAAAACTTTATCTAATGTAAATTTTTATATCCTGATTCAAAAGAAGAATTTTATTTTGTCAAATTGAACTTATAAACATTTCAAAAACTAGATTTAATGTAGGTGCCCCATCAAAAGGCGGCAAAACTGCTTTTTTTGAAAAATACTTATTTTACCCGAAAAATTTATTTTATTATTATACCAGGTTCTAGAAAATGTGTAAGATGAATAATAATGTTATAAAATTCAAAATTTAGTTAACACTATTCATAACGACTAGTTCATGACAATATTATAATAATATATTGTTGTTTATTAAAACTCGGTATTGCGTACAACACACGCTATCGAGGAAGGTCGTGATTGCGTGTAATGCAAGCCAAGTCAGGGTTGCGTGTTGTGAAAGAATCCTTCATTGTTTTGTATAACAGAATCCAACCATATTTCATTTATACATTAAATATATATATATATAGTCAATGTTGCATAGAATAACTATTATCAAAATTGTGTGTAACACGGTCTAAGAATAGTGATGCGTATACTGCAAGATAATACAGTGTTTCATATAGCGCAAGGTAATCATGGTGTAGAATACAACACAAGACATTAATGAAATTAAAATAATATTTTTCATAAAATCTCGTGGTTTTACATTCTACCCCCCTTAAAATGAATTTCGCCCTCGAAATTCATCGGGGTTATAAATGGTTTACTACTTGAAAGTTTCTTTAATAGAAACCCACATCGTAAAATGGAATACCAAAACCAATCTTTAAAAACAAAAGTATGAAACATAATGGTTACCCAAATAAACTAATCACTGGGTTTCCACATAGGTTAAAATATGGATATGGAAGAAAAATTTAACCATCATGTTCTGATGGAGAGTGGTAGAGAACATGGCTATGGAAAATCCAACAATCACAAATCCATAAATTTGTGACGATCTAAGGTACCATCTGATTAATCAGATATAAGAGCACTAGGACAACATTTTTGGTTTTCAAGATCGTTTCCCTAAAGTTGAAGAATTTGAATTAGAATAAATACTTACTTTATTTTGGTAAAATCATACTGTTGATCGTGCCTTGAACAATTTCCACTTTATCTCTTAAATAAATGAAGTTGAATTTGTTATTCATGAAGTGTTATCAGATCATGTGATAGAATTATGGGTCATTCCATCTGTCTCAAACAAAATGTTAGCAAAAGCTATTAAGTATACATAAGTCATTCTATAGTGAGATTAATCATATATAGTTCCTAAAATGAACTTATACTGTATATATCATACCGCTTAATAAAATAAAACTAGTTTCTACTAACCAGGGACTTCCTGTAAGCCATTGGTATGTGATAAAGGCCCGTCGCACTTTATTTGTGGGTTCGATTCCCACAGCCTTGGCCAACATGATGTGTTGTCGCACATCCTACTGGTTGTCCTTTTTCAAAAACTACATTATTATAACATCCCATCAACAATATCAAAAAAAGTTATATCCTTAAACAATACTAACTTATGTCCAACATAATCCATTCCAATCTTTAGGCTTATCTAAAATACTTCGGTCCAAGCTCATAGTATAGAGAAAATTATCACGTGAATGCCATCATTTATCCCTCATATATCTTGTTCATCACATTCCAGTCATGTGAATACCATAATCATGTAATCTCTTGAAAAATGAATACCCATTGAATCTTAGTGAAAACATGAGTGCAGTTAAAAGTTAACACTTTCCATAAACCAAAATCCTCAAAATTATTTATACTCAATCCATTATATCACTTAGTCCTTATATCAATCATGAGCTCATGAATATAATCAAACATCTCATTATCATCTTATCCCTTCATTATGCACATATCATCTATATTCCAAAAATATCTGAATAACCTTTCATGGATACTGGTACCATTAATCATACACATTCAAAACTCAAGGAAAGACAATAGTGTAACAATCCTTAGATGTCTCTTTATTCCATAGTTCCATGAGATTACTTATAAAACATTACACATGATAAACATGTAATCATTCCACTACATTCTTAAACCATTGACCAAGCTTCAACAATTATTTCAAATCACATTTCATTTGTAGTGTCTTCTTCATCATCAACATAAATACTACTCATATGGCTGTACTGATTCTCTTCATTAGTCTTTCCCTTAGGGAATTGGTTTGCATAAGGCCCGTACGTTCCACATTTAAATCATTTAACAATTGTTGATGTCGTAGCAATACCATTATCCTCATCCTTGGTGTTAACTGAACCTTCTCCTTTGCACTTACTAGATTTGTGTCCTTCTTTTCCACACCCAAATCATCTTCCAGTTCCTTTGAAACATTCTCCTTGATTCCTGTTCCCACATGATTTACATAGGGGAAATTGAACTTTCATTCCTCTATGATCATCATGAAACTCCATCTTTCTCTTATTAGTCGAGTCAGGAAACTTAACAAATTTTACTTTATTGATCATATTATGAGATTGCTGATTCGGCATAATAATGATGTTTGGACTTCCAAATCCCATTTCATTTGGTTGCTCATGAAGAATATCATTCCATTGTCCATCATATCCTCCATTATCGTGAATCATCTTGTTTCCAGCCATTTTTTAAAACCCTAAATGAATAGTGTGAGAGGCAAAAATCATAATAAAGGGGGAGTAACTTCAATATCTAACATCCTTGGTATAATTCTAATATCGTTACTGCAATTCTAGGACCATAACCTATACTTATGCTTATCCTTAGGGACATCCCTAGACATACCTTAGAAATATCTCTAGGGATCTCGCTAACGTTTTTGTATCCTAGTTTCCAATGGTTGACTAAAACTTACCTCTGATAAAAACTGTAGAGACCGGAATCTTGGCGTACATTGACATTACATTACATTTGAGGAATACTTAGTATATAACAAAAAAACACACACATGGATCGTAATAGTTTAGTGTCTTCGGAAACTCGGAATATAATCTTCTAATCCGTTTGAAAGATCTTCAACATCTCCCATAAAGATCTTCCTTTTTTAATACCTAAAACCATTCTTTATATCTTGGGGAAAAGAAAACATAAAATTGTGAGCCCAAATGCTCAGTAAGGGTAAACAAAAGAAATATCAATCACATCATAAGAACATAACATTTTGACAATCTTATCCTGCAAAAGGGAGCATAATTTCATAACATGGGATAAATCATGGAAGTGAAATGTAATCACAATAATCATAAATTAAAACATGAAACATTGTGTCATACACACATAATCATATAGAATAATTTCTTTTTAGTAAAGACTCATTGTCAAGACTATCTTAGTGGACATAGTCCCTTTCTGAACCGAGTCACCCTCGTTTCAGTCCTGTTTCACTGAACCGGTATAACCTACCATTCCAGCCATGTCTATCTCATGAGATATAAAATCTTCACCCAATGCATTGGAGGGAGATAAAGGTCCCACCCATCTCATAATTATACCATTCTTATGTATTACACAAAATCATAAATCATACATCATTGCATAACCCATGTAATAAAAATGGGATTCTTAAACAACATGACATCATAAAACAATTCATATAAGATAAAGGAATTCATAAAAATATAATTCCATCACAACATAATCAAATCAATGTAATAATAGGGATAAAAACATAACCCTTTATTATATTAGATGGAAAATAATTTTTATAAAACACTTGAACTCCATTCTTGGAGAAAATATCCTTTCTACTTCAAAAACACTTTTCCTTTCTTAACATGTCATACAATTTTAAACTAAAAGAAGTTGATTAAAAATAAACATGAAAACGTGTAAAGGAATCTTCTTGGAAATAATTTTTTAAAAATAAATTCATGCCGTATAAGTTAAAAAAACATTCTTTTCATACTTTTGTCAGAAAAGTCAAAAAGTGCCTCATACGAAAAACGACAAAAGATTCGTTTGATATTCTTTACTAAAAACTCACCGAAGGGTAAAATTGGATTTAAACAATTGTAGGTGGATGGAAATAATATTATATATTCAGGAAACATGGATATAAACTAATTTAGAATGATGTAAATATTACATATTGTGGAAACATGGATGTGGATGATAAAATACACCCCAGTAAATACTAATGAATAAACAATCTAGTATAAAAATGAGATTGTGATATTTCCCTTACCTTAGGTCCGACTTGCTTTGTAAGTGTCCTAACCTCCTTTATAATGATTTAAATAATGTTATTGACTTATTACAGAATCATATTCACTGTTATTATATCATATATGGTTCACTTATGTCTTTATATTACCTGTTCTTTTGTAAATTCATGTTAAAGTAGCGTTTTGGGTAAAATCATCTCATTTGTCATTCATGTTTTAACTTATAATTATTCATATGATTACTAAGATAATGATTACATAATTCAAGAATATAAAACATGATTTTTATATAATATATATTCAGAATATATATATATATATATATAATAGATCAGTAAATGGAAAGAAATACACCGTTCATGGAGACGGTAGACCGTTCGTACTCATGAACGTTGTTTTCGTTTCCTTATTGAGTTGAATGGAATTAAGTAGATGACATACATATATATAAAAATAAATCCAGTAGCTTTATAATTTCATATATTTCATTATTATAGCTTATATATACTTTATAATCATTCTTAAATGGTTAACATGGAGAATGAATTTCATCGCGTCGTGGAGACGGTAGTCCGTACGTACGCACGAGCGATGATATCATTCCCATGGTCGTGCAATTGTGTTGAAGTGTATGTATACTATTCCAGTATCAATATAACTTTATAATAGTCATATATAGTCATTATATACACCATTATACCCATCCAAGTAAGGTGGTGGTGGAAAATAGATTACACCACGGCGTGGAGACGGTATTCCGTACGTACGCACGCACGGTGATTTATTTTTCCATAGGATGGATAGATGGTGAAATAGGGTTGTTTCATACTTATAATAACATATCAGTATATGAGTGATACTGATGTTATTACTTCATAATGAAACAACTAAAGAAGAAGAAGTGGATGAAGAAATAAATATGAAAGAATCGGTAACAGACATTACCTCTTCTTTGAAGTGCTTCTTTGAGACCTTCTTTTAGGGAAATAAAATTGGTCTTTGAAGAAGACCAGGACCTCTAGGATGTTTCTAGGGAAGTGGAGAGGAGAAATTTTCAGGGGTTGGCAGAGCTTGAATGCTCAAAGTTTTGTGAGGAAGAGAGGGAGGGGGTGCCCTTTTATAAGGGAGGAGAGGGGCACCTTTGGAATTGTTAAAAATATTAATTTATAATAAATCTAACCCCACATAAAAACCTCAAAAAATGACTCATATTCGAATATTAGATGATATAGGGTTGTAATCTCATAAACCAATAAAATTTAGACATGTTTGGATCTTATTTTAAACCTTATCATTTTGATTTATCCTTATTTAATCTATTTAAGTTTATTTGTGGTAATAAAATTCTAAATTTTAAATTATAACAAATAATTACTTATTTCTTGTGAATTTTCCATAATTGATTAATTTATAAAATTATAGATTATATAAATTTAAATTTATAATTTTAAAATATTTTTTTGATTTTTAATCAATTTTATAATATGTTATTTTTATAAAATAATAATAGTGTCAATTTTTACACTATTCATTTATTTCAATTTAAATAAAATATATATAGAAGATAGGTTCGAACTAAAAGCTTCAATATATTAATAAAATTTCATATGTATCTATAAAATTAGTGGATCACATTAAATAGTTCATATATTATTTATTTTATTATTTTTAAAACCATTTATTTGGTTTATCTATTAATAAAATAATTATTACATCATTTTTGTATAATTATTTAATATACTTATTTGTTGCATAAAAATTTAAAATAAAATCCTATGATGAAGATAAATATATTACCTTTCACAGTAATACTTTTACTCGAATTTATCATCTTAAAATCACAATATTTAAATTGTTATATTTATTAAATTATGAAGGTGACAACTTTGGCATCATTTAAAATAAAATAATATAAGAGTCATAATTGCTTGTATAAGACTCCAAATGGTCAAATATTCTACCATTGGATGATTATAGTTTAAATTTACATGACCATTAAGTTTTGGTCAGTGTTTTGTGCCTTTTATGGTCACTATTAGTTTAATAAAAACTATATTCTTAATTTTTCACTAGATAAATAATTTCTTCATCACTATTGTGTCACAATTAATGATAATTATTTAATCCCAAAAAATTCTAGATAAATTCTAATGATGTAGATAATTTTGTTAGATTTCTGGAGACTAATAATGTTAGATGTTTTATTATGTTTATCACTAAGTTAAAATTATTATACTTATAAGATTTATGAAAGTGACATGTTGTCACATTCTTTGGTATTAATAATAATTAAATTATTTTCATGGAAAAAGTCCATAAAATGAATCTAATCCGACCCTTAGGGTAAATGGGTCTACTTTTAGCCATCCAATAGGATTTTTCCACGTGTTAGGGTAATTTTATAATCTTATATTTACCCTTAATTACCCGATTTACCTTTGACTATAGTAAATAAAATTTACCGTAGTTACTATTCACAATGCCCAAAAATAAATAGCTTATTAACATAATTTAGACCCACAGATTCAAAATATGGAATCCATTTTTCCAAATTCAATACACAAAATATGCAGAAATTAAATTAAAATTAATCTCGTTGCCGAACGAAAACGGGTTTTTCTTTAAAACATTGCAAAAGATTGAATTGATTTAACCTAC
This sequence comes from Viscum album, assembly GCA_963277665.1. Lineage (NCBI taxonomy): Eukaryota > Viridiplantae > Streptophyta > Magnoliopsida > Santalales > Viscaceae > Viscum > Viscum album. The sequence goes on from CAUJRU010000322.1 coordinate 310,661, forward strand.
GAATTCAAGGTAAAATCAACGCTAATGACATACACTACATTAAATGGTAAAAATATATTCTATTTATAATTTAAAACCATTAAAAATTATAATTTAACCACATAAGATATTACGATGAAAAAAGTTGTTTTTAATTAAAATATAGCGTGCTTTTACTATTCATTAAAATATGAAAGTTATCGGAAAAATATCAAAACATTATCTAATGTAAATTTTTATATCCTGATTCAATAGATAAATTTTATTTTGTCAAATTCAACTTATAAACATGTCAAAAACTAGATTTAAAGTTGGTGCGCCATCAAAAGGCGGCAAAACTGCATTTTTTGAAATATACTTATTTTACCCGAAAAATTTATTTTGTTCTTATACCATGTTCTAGAAAATGTGTAAGATGAATAATAATGTTATAAAATTCAAAATTTAGTTAACACTATTCATAACGGCTAGTTCATGACAATATTATAATAATATATCGTTGTTTATTAAAACCCGGTATTGCATACAACACACGATATCGAGGAAGGTCGCGATTGTGTGTAATGCAAGCCAAGTCAGGGATGCATGTTGTGAAAGATTCCTTAGTTGTTTTGTATAACATAATCCAACCATATTTCATTTATACATTGAATATATATATATATATACTCAATGTTGCGTAGAATAACTATTATCAAAATTGTGTGTAACACGGTCCAAGAATAGTGTTGCATATACTGCAAGCTAATACGGTGTTGCGTATAGCGCAAGGTAATCTTGGTGTAGAATACAACAAAATTCATTAATGAAATTAAAATAATATTTTTCATAAAATCTCGGGGTATTACATATCCCACAATTGTATGGCATTTTTGAGACACATCATCTAATTTTGAAAACTTATCCATGAATTTCTTTATATGGGCTTGGACAAAGAGTCACTTACATTTTGTTGGTATCCATATATGGGAGAAGTATAAAACCTCACAGCTCTCCTACATGGGAGACACTGAGACCAGCAAAGGTGAATGATAATATATACCTATGACCAGGTGAGAAACCTTTTCACCGGGATAGGAATATATGGCATGAACATTTTCCATGCATCTTTCTTGGAATAACCATGTTTGGTGAACACCTCTTTGGTTGTTGCACCATGTTTACCGATCATGAGTGTATCCTATATCCAATAGCCCCTTGCTGGCCATTAACTATAAAAAATCCATAATATCATTCCAGGGGATGGCCCCTCTACCTTTCTTCTCATACGGATCTGCTATGAAATTAATGTCTCCCCCAGAAATCTGTGAGGAGTCTCATAGATCAAATTCTTCAAGACCATGCCACAAAGATTCTCTTCTTTGAGCATCACAAAATCCAATGATGAAGGAAACAAACAAGCTTCTAGTTCCTTTAATCACTTTTTTAGTGAATAATTGGTCATCAGCTTGTATCAATTCCACTGAGTTATTATTTATAAATTAATATTTACTATTTTAAAAAATATATATATATTAATGAAATATTATAATTAAATCTATAAATATATGTATATAATTATAAATATAACTAATTAATTAATAAATTATATAAATAAATATATTTCTAATTATTCACTATTAAATAAATTTATTAAATTTATAAATATTTATATAATTATAAATTTAATTATATATATATATTAATTATAATTACAAATAAATACGTAAATAAATTCATTAATGTAACTATAAATGAATATAAATGATTATATTAAAGGTGCCTAAGTGTAAAATTACAGTGAAGAACACACACCCACACCTCACCCACAAACAATTGGACATGTCATAGACCCCAAGGGATAACCTACTAATCAAGATTGATTTATTGAACTTCAAAAGGCCCAAACAAAAAATCCATAGTTCCCATAGGACCATGCACCAAAGGTTGCACCCTTCATCATCAAAACTCGAAGAAGAACCAAATGTCACTTTGTATGAAATAATCACCAAGTGGTATTTTAGACCATGATTGGGCCTCACCTACGCATCAATGACAGACATGTTCATCAATGCGTTGCTAACCAAACCCACCATTATCTCACTATATACCATGGATGTTCCATAGATGAAAACTAGAAGACCACCCATACCATGGAGAGAGGGTTCACCGATCCTATATTCTGGACAACACACCAACATTCTCTTACTAGCACATCCAAATCAACTTACTCCGCACATCACATGTTCCATCACAGTACCTATTGCAACCCATCCAATTCCCATCGGTCACCACCATCACCTATCACTCACTCACTCACTAGAAACCAATAATTCGTTTCCATGTCTTTTTTTCCACCATGTCGGGTTGATCTATTACATCAATTCCCCCTAGACACCACCTAGTTTTTCATCCGCTATTTCGAGATACGATCAGGTAGAACCCTAAAAAAGTTGATCACAATCCTAGTTGTCTATCCAAGTGATGTCTAAATTCCCATTAGTATCTACATCTATAGTCAAATATCGATTGAAACTACCCAAGCTGTCATGTGTGGGATCTTTTAGTATCACACCCACTGTGCATGTCAATGAAACACGCCAATCCCCAATATAACTGGGAAAAATCATGCACCTATTGGGATTTGAATCCTCGCCGGCCAGCAAACATGCAAGATTATGATATGTAAGGGTAAAAAAAATTGTTGTGGGTAAGATAATGTTAAGGGTTAGCTAATGTTATGTATGAAAAAAAATTTATGTATGGTTAAAAATTTATAGGTTATGTAAGGGTAAGAAAGGGTGAGAATATGTTATGTAAGGGGGAAAAAAGTTAAGCAAGGGAAAAAATTTATTAATTAAGGGTAAAAAATTTATGTAAGGGTAAAAAAAATTATGTGAGGGTAAACTAGTGTTATGTAAGTGTAAAATAATGTAATGAAAGGGAATAATATAGTTATGTTCGTGTAAAACAATGTTATGTAATGGTAAACTGAAGTTAAGTAAGGTTAAAATAATGTTATTTTAGGGAAAAGAAATTTAAGCAAGGGTAAACCAAAGTTAATTAAGGTTAAATAATGTTAATTAATAGTAATAAAAATTTATGTATGGGAAAACCGAAGTTAATTAATGGTATAAAAAAATTATGAAGTGGTAAATCAAAGCCATGGGAGGTTAAAATAAAGTTATGTAAGGGTAAAAAATGTTATATAAGGGTAAAATAAAATTATGTAAGGGTGAAAAAATTATTTTAGGGTAAAATAAATAAATGTAAATTTTATCTAATGTTAAGTGTAAACAAAAGTTAGTTAAATAAAAAACAATGTTAAGTAAAGGTGGTAGATGTTAAGTAAGGGTAAATAGAAGTTATGTAAGGATAAAAAAAGTTATTTAAGTGTAAATTAATGTTATTCAAAGGTCAAAAAAGTTATATAAGGGTAAATTAAGTTATGTAAGGGGAAAAAGTAACATATTGGAAAACTGATGTTTTGTAAAGGAAAAACAATTATATATATGAGAAGACTGAAATTCAGTTAGGGTAAAACATCTTAATTAAGGGTCGACATGATTTATGTATGGGTAAAATAATGTTATGTAAGGGTAATATAAAGCATATTGAGGTAAATAGTAGTATATAAGAGTAAACTATGTTATGTAAGGGTAAAATAAAGTTAAGTCACTATAATAGAAAAGTGTTTTAGCGGTTGTTTTTTCACGGCGGGTTTGTAAACCACTGCGAAAAAACTGCGGACAGTTTTTTTAAATAATTTTTTTAATTTAAAAAAAAACTTCTATAAAATATCATTTTTATTAATGGAGGGTTTTAGAAAACCCCTCCATGAAATAGCGGCGCTTTTTTGAAAACCACGGCAAAGTTTACGAAAATCCTTAAAAATATATATTATATTATTATTATTAATATTTTCAAAAAAATATATATTTTTATTTATAATTTTATATATTTATAATGCGACAATTAATATATATTTATTATTATTAGTTAATAATTTTTTCAAACTAAAAGAAAAACTTCAATAAATAGAATAATAGGCTTCGACATCAAATGATCATAACTTCAGATCTAAGAGTCAATTTAAGCGACACATCCACTCAAATAAAAGTTTATCAAAAGAGAAAAAACAAAGTGATATTTAAATCATGTGATAGTCAATGGAAAAAATATATATTCAAAAATAAAAAGTCGGAAATAGAACATGAACTTCAAACGACCATAACTTTTAATCCGGGTGTTCGTTGGGCTCTACCACATATCAAATTGAAGTCTGCGATGAGCTCTACACCTCTTATATTTGGTACAAACTCTATGAGAATTGTACACCTTTTTATTCCACCAAAAAGTCTCAGAAGGCCTCTGAAACATAGGTTTTAATTCCAGACACCGATTTCTTAAAATTCAAAAGGTTATAACTTTCGATCTATGTGTATGTTCATCCTGTAACACATATCATATTGAAGATCATTTCACGATCTTCAATTTGACTAGTTGTGACACTGGAAAATGAGTCCCGGATCATATGTTATGGCCATTTTATTGTTTTCAAAGGTTCTTAACGTTTTATGATTTATTTAATTAATTGTTTACTTAATTATTTAATATTAATTAATTATTTATTTATTTAATTATTTAATTATTATTATTTATTTAAATATTATTATTATTATTTATTTATTGATGTGTTTGTTTGTTATTCAGTTATTTTGTACATATAACTTATTAATTTATATTTATTTTTTTATTTATTAATTATTAAATATTTATTATTAGTTTATTATTCATTTTTAATTTATTTATTTTTTAATTATTTATTTATTCATTAATAATTATATTTTAATTAATTAGTAACTATTAATTTATTAGGTATTATTTATTAATTATTAATTATTAATTATTAGTTATTAGTTATTATTAATTAATTATTTATATATTTATTTATATATTTATTTATTTATTTTTTATTCATTATTTTTTTTATTATTTATTCTTTATTTTTTATTTTTTTACTATATATTAATTTATTATTAGTTTATTATTCATTTATTATTTATTTATTATTTATTATTTATAGATTATATAAATTACTTATTAATTACATATTAATTATTTATTGATTATTTTTAAAATATTAAATATTTAATATTGAATATTACATATTAAGATTAAATTATTAATTATTAATTTGGAAATATTAATTATATAATTATCCATTATTAATTATTGGTTATTATTAATTATTAATTATTTATTATTTATTTATCTATCTATTTATATATATATTTATTATTTTTTATTTATTAGTTTTTATTTATTATATATTATATATTTTTTATTTTTTATTAATTGAATATTAATTTACTAAATATTAATTTATTATTAGTTTATTATTCATTTGTTACTTATTTATTTATTTATTCAATATACATTATTTATAATTTATAATTTATTTATTTATTATTAATTCATTAATTAATAATTATTTCTTTATTTTTTATTTATAAAGTTTTGAATATAAATTATTTATTATTAATTACTAATTATTAATGATCAATTATTAATTATTAGTCATTATTAATTATTATCTGTTAATTATTTAATATTTATTATTTATTATTTGCTATTTATTGTTTATTATTTATTATTTATTATTTATTATTTATTATTTATTATTTAAAAGTTATTATTGTAACACCACATGCTTCCACAATATGCTTCTCTTTGAATATTACAGTAGCGTGTGTTGTAGGCAACTTCATGTTCTAACACACACTACAACCAATCAAACTAACCGTTATGAATAGTAAAACCCACTTTTTGAAATTTTATAAATTTTAACTTTGAAAATTGACATCATTTTTTGTTTCCGAATATCGAAATTAACTTAGGGTGAAATTTTGGTAATTTTCGGATAGCTTTTATATTTGGATGAATAGTGAAAATTACTAAATTTTAATTAAAAACAAATTTTTTAATCAAAACAATTAATAGTGATAAATTATTAATTTTAGTGGTTTTAAAGTATATTTAAAATATATTTTTACCATTTTATATAATTTTGGTCATTAGACATAATTTCACATTTAAACCAGACATAAAGAACTGTCAATCTTTTGATAGTTATTATTTCTTAAAAACACGCTTTTTGTTTTGACAGCGGGAATTAATTTTCAATTAATTTTTTCAAATTCTGTGTTTTGAATTTGGAAAAATGGATTCCATATTTGGAATCAGGATTTCTAAATTTTATAAATAGGTTAGTCTTATTTTTAGATATTTTGAATAATTACTTCGGTAAATATTTTATTTACCATGGTTAAAGGGTAAATCCGGTAAACAAGGGTAAAAAAAATTGTAATAATATTAATTTACCCTAAATCGTGTCCTAACCATATTGGTTGATACATTTCCTACCATGGTCATCTTTGGGTAGATTTTGGGACCCCATGGAGCCACATGTAGGTGATAAGGACACTTTATATTAATTAAGTTAAAGTAAATACAAAAATGAAAAAAGCATATATCTTTTTAAAAAATAATTTTAACATAAAGTTATTTATGTTATATTTTAGACTATAAATATTCATTAGAAATCTAAAAGGATTTTCTAAAAAATGGTATTTTATTTATAATTTTTAGACATTGAAGAATTACATTTATTTATGGCATAATAATTTGAAATTATTTTCCTTATTAAAGAATGAATCCAATAATTAGTATTATAAATGTAATATATATATAATTTGAATGTTTTTATTCCACAAATGAATTTTTTTTGTTAATATGACATGTTAGAATTTATTAAGTTAATTTGTTTTGAATTATTGATTTTTTTATGTATTTTAAAAAAAATCAATTATTAAATATTGTCAAATTTGACATAAATGAGTTTTTTTAAAAAAATATTATATTATTAATTGATATGATATTCCTAAAAATCTAAGGTTCTTCCATTGTAACTAGGCATTAAAACTAGAAGATACAGTTTATATAGTGACCCAAAACTCTCTAAAATCTATTGGTTGAAAGGATTTCTCCCCATCACTACCTTAAACTTTAAATAATCCACTTTCAAGACATTGGAAACTGAATAAGAATTTATTATAAAATAATATATTTAGCTTTTCCTAAGGTGCCCCTCACCCCTCTTATAAAAGGTCACTCCTCCTTCTCTCAAATTCATACCCTCATATCCTTTTGATTCGGCCGACCCCTACCAAATATTCTCTCATCTACCCTCACTTCGACCTAGAGGCCTTGGTATGATCAGAAATCCAACCTAAGAAGCTCTTTTGATAAAATCAAAAGGAAGAACCCGAAGAAGTGGTAATGTTTTCACCAACCTCTTTTAAGTTCCTTTCTTCATCAACTTCTTTTTTCTTTTTTATTTCCATTATAAAATAATAATCTTAGTATCTTCTATATATTATGATGTTATTATAAATATGGTACAACAATATTTAGTATTCTATCCATATTTTGAATGGCATGTCACCAGACGTGCATACGTACGTCTTACCATCTCCACGTTGTGGGGTAATTGTTATTCAAAACTCTAATATTTGGATGGGTATGATAATGATGTGTAATTTATTTAAATAATTAATAAAATAAGATAATGATTATGTATATATGATATACCATCCAATTATATAATATTTTAATATCAAAAGAATGATATTGTCGCTCGTGCGTACGTACACACTACCGTCTCCAAGAACGTGATGAGATTCATTCTCCATCGTATCAATTCAAGACTAATTCTAATTTGATGATTAAAAGTAATGTTTAAGAGCTTTAAATAATTATATATATGAATAATATACAACCTATACATAACAAACATGACTTATGTAACAAAACATATAAAAAAACGAGTAAATTAACACCCCAAACAACAATAATACTAAGAAATTATAAACAAAACATTGTTAAATGATCATATAAGATATCATATTAATTTAAATGATTATTTTTTTAATTTAATAACAATTATTTCACCATTATATAGGAGGTTAACCAACCCTCAACCAAGGGAACGTACAAGGTAAGGGTTTATGTCACAATCTTTTCATTATACGAGGTTGTTTATACGTAATTATCTTCTGGGACCTCTTTATCATCCACATACATGGTTCTTAAAATGTATTTCAAATAATTCTTAATATTTTATACACTATGGGTTAAAGTAATTTATACCCTAGTGTTATTTTTATAAGATGTTTATAAAGTAATCTTTCTGTCATTTTTCCAAACAAGGTCCTTTTAACCTTTTCGACATAATTACGGTAAGAATGTTTTTTTAACTTATACGGTGGGTGAGGATATTTTATTCCATTATAAAATCATTGAATCATCCCTTACAATCTTATAAAAATATTTTCAAAGTAAATTTTTTCTTTTATAATTATGTTAGTTTTAAATGATTTCAAAAAAGAGATATTTATCTCAAATCATTTTGATTTCATCTATGTCAACATCCTTTGATGAATTTTAAGCTTATTTGAAATTGATTTATTATGATACAAAAATTCCATTTAGTATTGAAGGTTTTGTGATATGTTTGTTTGTGGATGAGTTATTATTATACCATTCATGGTTTATGAAGAAAGTATTGACATTTCGTATGCTAGTTTTAATACAAATGTTTATGTTATGTTTAAACATATTCATATGAGGAATGAATTAGACATAATAAGTGACGGGTGGAGCCTGCTATAGCTCCTTGATGCATCGGTAGGTGTCATGAGACAAACTAGTGTATTGGAAGAAGTCCTTGACAAAATTGTATTTGTAGTCTTGGCACAAGGATTTGACTGTGCGGTTATGATAGTGTGGCATTATGCATTCCATCATTATAAAAGTGGTTATTGATATTGCTTGTGATTATTTGAATAGTAGAATATCAATGTGAATAAATAATGTAATTATTTCATTTTATTTCTTCTATATAATGCTGAAGTTCAATTTTAAAAGGCTTTTTTTAGTTATACATGGCCTTAAATATTTATGCTTATTTATTAATATTTTTGAAATATTGTTATCCTTAGTGGGCATTTGATCTCAACCCTTTATATGTTTTATTTTTCCTAGGATGTGAAGAAGAATTTTATGAATGACATGCAGGGATATTATAAGGGGATATGGGTGTGGAGACAAGATGTCGTTGTTGTTTTCACTTTAAGATGTAATCAAAAATTTATGAATGTATATAGTGATTTCAAGGCTACTAAACTAATCAGTCTTTCGAGACATGATCTTTTGTGAGCATGCCAATGTTATGTAATAATGATCCGACTCTGGGTAACTGGGGTTGGGGTGTTACAGTTGGTATTAGAGAAGGTTTAATACAGACCATAGAAGCTAGATTTAGATAAACTCAAATTAAAGAACATATCCCTAAAATAGACTTTGAGGATTAGTATATAAGAACATCCTAGAATTTTGGTATTGTAGTTATTTTGTTAGTTTTCGAGAAATACATCAATGTCTTTATACGAGAAGGCAGAGGCGACTCTGACAAAGATGTACCTAGGGGTAAACATCGAAAACACCGCTTTGAGCTAGACTCGAACGAGAACTGGTGCACGACAATGGTCCTTGATGCACTCATGGTTACGAAACTCCTTGGGGATATTCTTAGGATAATTCTCATTTTCATTACAAATAATTATTAAGGGTTTATGATTATATAATTTCTCAAAGAAATTATTTTAGGATTATTGATTATATCCATAAATAGTTCAATTTATGTAAAGTGTTTTTATAATTATGGAATTATGTAATTTGATTCAGAAACTGATCTAGTTTATGTCATTGTTAAGAAATGGGGCCTAGTGGAAGGAATGGAAACCGTATCAATGCACACACTCCATGTAGGGATTTCCCTCCTGCTCAAGATAATTATAGTGGAGTTGGTGATGCAACTTGTGCTGATCAGATAATCACCATACTGGGACAACTAAATCATGTTATGAATAATAACATTACCCGTATGGAGCACCCTGATCCGCAGCGTGGAGGATCAATGTTAGATCGCTTCATGAGGTAACAATAACCAAAATTCAATGGGAGTACAAATCTAGTGGTATCTAATCAATGGATAAGTTCTTTAGTTAAAATATTCCACACCTTGGAGAGTAACTAAAGGGAAAAAGTTGTCATGGAAATTTACCGCCTCCCTGGAGATAGTGATCAATGGTGGTCATTGATTCAAAACATGAAGGAAGATGATGAAGTATCAAATATGGAATGGAGGGTGTTTAAAGAGCTTTTTGTAGAAAAATACATTCCTCGTGACCATTGAACTGATATGGAAAGGTAATTTCTGAGTCTGAGACAAAAGGGGGATGAGAATGTCGCAAAGTATGAGGCTAACATTAAAGGTTATCGAGGCATGCAACAGATTATATAAGTAACCCAAGGAGTAAAATTGATCATTTCATTAATGGGTTACAACCATTTCTTCATCGAGCATTATCCTCACAATCATTCTCGTCGTACGAAGATATTGTCTCATGTGCTATCAAGATAGAAAAAAAATTATCAATGTCTTATGACTTTAAAGAAAATAAAGAGAAGAATAGATCTTCTGATCACTCCGAAAATGGAAATAAGGGGAAGAAGTGAAAAGTTGAATATAAATCCTATAGTAAAGGTGGGATGAAACACTCTGGTACATTCTTGAAAGGAATGGGAGTCTGTTACAAGTGTGGTAAAAAGGCCGTCAAGCTCGTGATTGAATGGGAAAGAAAGAACCTATCGATGTTCAATGCTACAACTTCAGGGAGATGGGACATTATGCAAATGAATTTCTTAAGCATCAGGAAAACTTACCATTGAAAATTCCAAAGGATCAAGGCCATGCTTATTCTATCATTAATTCTGAGGTAGAAGCTCTGAAAGACAAGGTGGAAGGTAATTTAATGGTTTTCTCATGTTTAGCAAACAACTTATTTGATTCTTGATCATCGAATTGTTTCATATCTTATTAGTTTGTAGGAATATTAGATATTTCCAATTTGATTTAACATGGGTGTTTTCAGTTAAAAATCCTAAGGGAATTATCATTGCTACGATGTTCAATGAATCAGTTCACATTAGATCACATAAATGTTCTTTATCTGCTGATCTCATCGTCATACCTTTGATTGAGTTTTATATAATCCTTGGTATGGATTTGATTTCGAACTATTATGTGAAGATTTATTGTAAGAAGAAGGAGGATACTATTTTTGATGATGAAATAAGGAACAACTTATCTTTAGAGCAGAATCATCACCACCTAATTCTTATCTAGATCCACCCCCAGTAGGTCAACTAAACTCAATTATTGGGGAGGAAGAGAATGAAATAACTATGTGTGAGGAAAGGAATGTTCAAATACGGTATATACCTATTGCAAAAGAATATTTTGATGTGTTTCCAGATAATTAACCATGACATCCTATAGGATGATAAATTGTGTTTTCCATTGATTTAATTCCTGGTTCAAGGGCTATATCGAAGACCCATTATAGAATGGCCACTATTGAATTAGTATAACTAAAGAAAAAACTAGAATAATTGAGTAATAATGGATTTATTTCCCTAGTGTTTCACCTTGGGGAGCCCCTGTCCTTTTTGTTAAGAAGAAATATGGATCTAGGTGGATATGTATTGACTATAAGAAAATCAATTTTATAACAATAAAGAACAAGTATCCCCTACCTCGCATTGATGATTTATTTGACCAAATGCAAGGAGCTCAATCCTTTTCAAATATTGACCCTCGATCTGGATACCATCAGTGGTGTGTGATGAAAGAAGAAATTCTGAAGACAATATTTCGAACCAGGTATGGGCATTTCGAGTTTACAGTAATGCCTTTTAAATTGACTAATTCACCCTCTGTATTCTTGGATCTAATGAATAGAGTTTTCAAGGAATATCATGATGATTTTTTAGTAGTATTTATTGAAGATATCTTGGTATAATAAAAAAGTGAAGAAGATCAAGAAAATTATTGGCGTAATATCTTGAGGACTCTTAAAAGACATGAATTATATGGGATGTTTAGCATGTGTGAATTATGGCTTCCATAGAGTTCTTTTCTTGTACATATTGTCTCTATGGATTGAATCTATATCAATCCTCCTAATCCTAAGGAAATCCAAGAATGGCTAGCACTGTTCAGTATAACTGAGTTATGAAGTTTTATTGGTTTAGCAGGTTATTATCGGTGTTTCGTCCAAAACTTTACCCTATTGGCTAACCCATTAACTAACCTCACATGAAAGGGGTTAAATTTGTTTGGAAAAAAGAGTGTGAAGAAATTTTTCGATGAATGGAATAGAAGAGTAGTCAATGCTCATATATTGACTCTACCATCGGGGAATGATGGGTTCATTATTTATAGTGATGCTTCGAAGAAAGGACATGGTTGTGTCCTTATGCATAATGATAGGTTTATTGCCTATGCATCAAGATAGTTGAAAATTAATTAGCAAAACTATCCAAGTCGGGATCTCGAGTTAGCAGCTGTGATCTTTTCCTCAAAAATATGGAGACACTACATCTATGGTGAAAAATATGAGATTTATACCGATCAGAAGTGTTTGATGTATATTTTCTCACAAAAAGAACTCAACATGAGGAAAAGGAGATGTCTTGATTTACTCAAGGATTATGAGTGCACGATACACAACCTCTAGAGGAAGGAAAATAAGGTGGAAGATGCCTTGAGCAGAAATGATCATGGGGTTTTGAACAATATGAGAATTGAAAGGGATCCTATTTTCCTGGATCTTGTGAATATGGACATGGGAATAACCATGGAAGGTGAAACATCAATGCTTTTTCAAATGGTTTCCAAACCATCTTTACTAGAAAGGATTAAGAGTTCTCTTACTGATGATGAAGAGTTTCAAAAGAATATTAAAGCTGTGAATAATGGGAGATTGAGTGACTTTGTGTGTGAAGATGAAATTTTGAAATTTGGGAAGAGACATTGTGTTCCTGGTATACCTGATCTAAAAAGGGAATTTTTGGATGATGCTCGTAGTTACAATTTATCTATACATATTGGGAGCACCAAAATGATTATGTATTGGAAGAAACATTTTTGGTGGGACAACATGAAAAGGGGGATTTCTGATTTTGTGTCAAGATGTATGGTTTGTCAACAAGTGAAAGCTGGAAGAAAACAACCTGGAGGAATCATGAAACCTCTTCCCATACCTGAGTGGAAATGGGATAATATCATGATGGACTATTTCATAGGACATTCAAAGAATCCTAGAAATAACGATGCAATATGGGTCATTGTTGATCGTCTTACAAAGTCATCACATTTTCTTGCTATAGGGAAGATTTACCATTTGAACGTATAACAAGGCTATATATTAATGAAGTTGTAAGACATCATGGACTACCCCTATAGATTTCTTCTGATTGTGATTCATGTTTTACTTCAACATTCTGGAAGTGTCTTTTTAAGGCCTTGGATACCGTACTTCATTTGAGCACTTCCCACCACCCTCAAACAGATGGACAATCAGAATAGACTCTTCAAACCATAAAAGACATGTTGAGATCTTGCTCGATTGACTTTCAGGGTAAGTGGGATCAATATTTACCTATGGTAGAATTTCTCTAAAACAATTTCTTCCATTTAAGTATTTGGATGGAACCATATGAAGCATTATACAGAAAGAGATGTTGCACGCCAACCTGTTGGGATGACGTTGGTGAAAGAACACTTGTAGGCCCAGAACTGGTGGAGGTAACAATGGAAAAGGTAAAGGTAATCCAAAACCACATCAAAGTAGCTCAAAGTAGGCAGAAGAGCTATTCCGATAACCGATGGAAGGATTTGGAATTTCAGGTAGGAGATCATGGATTCTTGAATGTATCCCCATGGAAGGGAGTTATACATTTCTGTAAGAAGGGTAATTTTAGTCCCAGTTAAATCGGACCTTTCGAAATTCTAGAATGAATTGGGGCTATAGCTTACTATTTGGAAATGCCGCCAAGTCTCTCCAAAGTTCACGACATGTTCCAAATATCACTATTGAGAAAATACATGCCTGAACCAATGCATGTACTCACCTATGAGGAATTAGAACTGGAACCCGATTTGTCTTATTGCGTAGAGCCCGTCAGGATTCTTGTTATAAGAGAACAAGTGCTTAGAAACCGGACGACTTGTCTGGTAAAAGTTCAATGGATTAACCACAAAATAGAAGATGCAATGTGGGAACCTGAGAAACTTAGGATGAAGAATCACCCAAGTCATTTCATGCGGTAGTATTCAAGAAATTTCAAGAATGAAATCATTTTAAGGAGGGGAGAATGTTACACCCCACGCTTCCACGGTACGCTTCTTTTTCAATAATACAATAGTGTGTGTTTTACTCAACTTCATGTTCTAACACACACCATAACCAATCAAACAAGCCGTTATGAATAGTAATACCCACTGTTTGAAATTTTATATATTTTACCTTTCAAAATTTACTTCATTTTTGGTTTTGGAATATTGAAATTATCTTATGGAAAAATTTTGGTACTTTTTGGATAACATTTATATTATGATGAATAGTGAAAATTAATAAATTTTAATTAAAAACAACATTTTTAATTGAAATAAATTATAATGATAAATTAAGAATTTGAGAGGTTTTAAAGTATATATAGAATATATTTTAACCATTTAATACAATGTTGGTCGTTGGACATAATTTCACATTTAATCCAAAAATAAACAAGTGTCAATCTTTTGATAGTTATTATTTTTAAAAACACTCTTTTTGTATTGACAGTGGGAATTAATTTTCAATTAATTTCTACCACTTATGTATTTTGAATTTGGAAAAATGGATTCCATATTTAGAATCAGGATGTAAAAATTGTGTAAATAAGTAACTCTTATTTTTTTACATTTGAATATTTAAAACGGTAATTATTTTATTTACCATGGTTAAAAGGTAAATCCGGTAAATAAGGGTAAAAAAATAATATAATAATAATATATATTTACCCTAAAACGTTTCTTAACCCTATTTTTTGATACATATCCGACCATGAGCATCATTGGATCAATTTTGGGACCCATGGAGCCACTTGTAGGTGATAAGGACACGTTATATTAATTAAGTTAAAGTAAATACAAAAAAGAAATAAGGATATATCTTTTAGAAAAAAAATTTTTACATAGGGTTATATATGTTATATTTTAGACAATAAATATTCATTAAAAATATAAAAGGATTTCCAACATAATGGTATTTTATTTATAATTTTTAGGAATTGAATAATTAAATAAATTTATAACAGAATAATGATGCAGTATTTTCCTTATTAATGAAAGAATCAAATAATTAGTATTATAAACGTTAAAATAAATATAATTGGAATTTTTTGATGCCATGAACGAATTTTATTGGTTAATATGACATTTTATGATTTTTTAAATTAAATTGGTTATAATTAATATAATTTTTTAGACTTTAACAAAAATCAATTATTAAATATGGTCAAAATTGACATAAATGAGTTTTTAAAACCAATATTATATTATTAATTGATATTCTATTCTTAAAAATCTAATTTTTTGGAAAATTACTTATATCATGATAGGTGTATCATTAATGGACCACTTGGGAGTCTCTTAGATATATATAGTATTTTTATTAACTATATAATATAAAAATACCAAGTGACATGGTAAATGTCAAACTAATTAACTAAGAGTTAAAACTAAAAGATAAGGTTTATATAGTGACAAAACCTATCTAAAATCTATTGGTTGTAAGGATTTAGACCCATAACCACCATTATCTTTAAATAATCTTCTTTTGAGCCTTTATAATTCGAATATAAATTTATTATAAAATAATATTTCTAGTTTTTCCTAAGGTGCCCCTCACCCCTCTTATAAAAGGAAACTCCCCCTTATTTCAAATTAATACCCTCAAAGCCTTTTGGTTTGGAAAAAACCTACCAAAATATTCCTCCATATTTCCTCAATTAGACCTAGAGGCCTTAGTTTGATCAGAAATCCAACCTATGGAGCCCTTTTGATCAAATGAATTGGAAGAACCAGAAGAAGAGGTAATCTTTTCACCACACTCTTTAATGTTCCTTTCTTCTTCAACATCTTTTTCTTTGTTATTTTCATTCTAAAATAATAACACTAGTATCATTTATATAATATGATGTTATTAAAATATGGTAAAACCATATTTAGTATTCTATCCATCATTTGAATGACATGTCACCATATGTGCGTGGGTACGGCTTACCGTCTCCACGTCGTGGTGTAATTGTTATTCAAAAAATTAATATTTTTCTCGGTATGATAATGATGTATAATTTTTGTAAAAAATAAATATAACATAATAATGATTCTATATATATTATATAACATACAATTATATATTATTTTTATATCAAAAGAATGATATTGTCGCTCGTGCGTACGTACGGACTACCGTCTCCATGAACGCGATAAGATTCATTCCCCATCGTATCCATTCAAGATTAATTCTCATTTTATGATTATGAGTAATGTTTAAGGACTTGATATCAATCTTGATATGAATAATATACAACCTATACAAAACAAAGATGGCTTATGTAACAAAACAAATAAATGAAATTGAGTAAGTTAACAACCAAAATGACGATGATACTAATATATTATTAACAAAACAATGTCAAAAGATCATATATGATATCATATTAATGTATATGATTCTTTTATAATTTAATAAAAATTATTTCACCATTATATATGTGGTTAAACTACCCTCAACCAAGGAAATGTACAAGATAATGGTTTATTTCACAATCTTTTCATTATCCGAGGTTGTTTATATGTAATTATCTTCTCAGACCTCTTTATCATCCACATCCATGTTTCATAAAATGTATTTAAAATAATTCTTATTATTTTACAGACTATGGGTTAATTTCATTTATACCCTTGCCTTCTTTTTATAATAATTTTATAAAGGAACCTTTCCATCGTTTTACAAACAAGGATCTTTTTATCCTTTTTGACAAAATAAAGAAAAGAATGTTTTTTTAACTTATATGGAAATTGAGGCTATTTTACACCATTATAAAATATTCGAAGATTCCATTACAAGCTTATAATAATATTTTAAAAGTAAATGTTTTCTTTTATAATTATGTGACTTTCAAATGATTTCAAAAAAAGAGATATTTATCTCAAGTAGTTTGGATTTTATATATGTCAACATCATTTTATGGATTTTAAGCTTATTTGAAGTTAATTTATTATGATAAAAAACATCCATTTAGTATTGAGGTTTTTGTGATATTTTGACTGTGGATGTGTTATTATTATACCATTCATGGATTATGAAGAAATCCATGACTTTTCTTATGCTAGTTTTAATACTAATGTTTATGTTATGTTTAAACTTGTTCATATGAGGATTGAATTGGACATAATAAGTGATGGGTGGAGCTTGATATAGATCCTAGATGCATCAGTAGGTCTCATGAGACATACTAGTGTCTTCACACAAGGACTTTAGAAAATATTATTTGTAGTATTGGCACAAGGCCTTGACTATGTAGGTATGATAGTCTGGCATTATTCATTCCATCATTATGAATGTGGTTATTGGTATTTCATGCGATTATTTGACTAGTAGAATACCCATGAGAATAAGTATATTTAATTATTTAATTTTTTTTCTGCTATATTATGCTGAAGTTCATGTTTAAAAGTCTTTTGTTTTAGTTATACATGGCCTTAAATGTTTATGCTTATTTATGAATGTTTCCTCTATATTGTTATCCGTACAAGGAATTTGAACTCACCGCATTCTATGTTTTATTTATCCCAGGATGTGATGAAGTATTTTATGAATGACCTGTAGGGATATTATAAGGGGATATGAGTGTGGAGACAATATGTCATTGTAGTTTTCCCTTTATGATGTAATGTAAAATTTATGAATGTATCTAGTGATTTCAAGGCTACTAAACTAATCGGTCTTTCGAGACTTCATTTTATGTGATCATGACAATGTTATGAAATAATGCACTGACTCTAGGTAACTGGGGTCGAGGCGTTACAACTCATTGATCATTTTAATAATGTATCAAAACAATCACAATCCATTTACATGGTTTCATGTTTTCCCCATGTGCTTTTTACTAAATTGTCATTTTAAACTGGAAACACACACAATGGCTCTTATCTTATGTGAAATGTGTTGTATGAACTTTTAAAAAAAATTCTCAAACACAATTATGGTATGATACTTATTATACTTTATTTACCAACAATTTTATTATTTTAAATCAAATGCTTTTTATCCCCCTCCTCCTCGGTCTCTACCTTAGTCTTTTCCTCTTCTCAATCCTCCACATCGGTCTCTGACTCTGACTTTTCCTCCACCTTCATCTCTGCCTCTGCGTATTTCTTCTCTTCAATCTCTACCTCTACCTCTATGATTTTCCAGAAATGTGATTGTTTTCGGGTCAATTCTTCAAAACAAATTGATGTCCTCCATTATTCTCCTCCTCGAGAAAGATATAAATAATAATATAAAATTATTTTGATAATAATTTTTTACACCAAAAATATATTTCTAAGGTTATAAACTATACTAGATCAAAAAAAAGATAATTTTATCACTTAAATTTTTTGTCGACATACACTATGAGAAATGTATGTTGCACACTTATCACTAAACAAATTTATTTCATCATTTGAGTAACTCTATTTTTATTAATCATGATAATACTAATAAAATATAGACAAAAAATGGTGATGAAATATATTTAAATAAATTTTAATTACCTTTGGAAGTTAACATCAGGGGATTCTAGTCTTTTCAAACTTTATGTTTTCTCTCATAAATTTACAAACATAATCTCACTAGTAGAAAAAAGGATTTTAGTTACCTCTATAAGCCTTTCCTATATCCCTATAGAGACCGCCTAGAATCCACCAAATGGGGGACGCTTTAGGCCCATCGTAGTTTCCTATAGCGGTCGCAAACAGGTTTTATATTTTTTTAAAAAAATTCATGGAAATACATTGAAACACTATATTTAAAAAATACAAAACAAATACATCCAAATTATCTAAACTCATGGGAACATAAATCCCTTCATCTTTTCATCTTCCTAGATCCACTTCCTCATCAAACATAACTTCATGAATAAATTAATAAATACTATAGAAAAAATATATAAACTTATAATTTAAACAAAATAACATATTTATATTGAAACATAGTACAAAAAATCAATGTTATTTGATTTTGAAAATATATTATTATGTTTGAATAATATATTAAAAGTTTAAAACTGGTTACTTTATATTTCTATGAAGACCAAATGTTTGATTGATGTGTCATCTACTAACACATGTCACCAATAATAAAAAGTCAGTAGTCCTATGATTTCATGTAATTACAAGCTCTTTGGGTATACATATGATTGTTAAATGCGTGTTTTGGTGTTTTATAACAGCATAAGTTCATTTTATATTATTTCAGTCAAACGACACCTCTGATAGATGTATCGTCTGCTCGACCGTTTCAAAATTCACCCCATGGATGTTGTTGTATAATTTCATAGAATTCGAAGGTTGTTTGGCTAGTTTTGAACCTAGAACACATCTTCTTTAAGGTCTTCTAATCTTTAAAAACTAAATATTCATTCGTACCACACACACCATACATCTAATCGACATTCCATATTCTCATACACATCATGAAAAATAATATGATGGTTTTCTTAGGATTTAACATCATTATAAGGACGTTTCCTATGGATCTGACTGTTACACGTCTGTTTTGGTGTTTTATGATAGTCAAATTGTGTTTTCCGTTAGCGAGGTCAAAGGACACATCTGATTCAACTACTATCTACTTGAGAATTTCACAATTCATTCCATAGTTGTTTTTGTATCATTTTCTGGAATTTTGAGGTCGTTCAACTGGTTTGACCACCCTATACAAACCTTTTAAAAAGGCGTCTAATCATTAAACACGGCAAATTCGGTCATACTACACAGTCTGCATGTTTGATTAATGTGTTATCTTCTCGTACACATTAAAAATCATAATAATATGATGTTCCTATGATTTCATGTCTTTCTGAGGTTTTTTGTATAGATCTAACTGTTACATGTCCGTTTTGGTGTTTTATGACACCAAAATTGAATTTTCCATCAGTGAGGTCAAACGACACCTAAGGTTCACATATCTTCTATTTGACCATTTCAAAATTCTCTCAATAGTTTTTGATTTTTTCATGGAATTCCAAGGGTTTTCGGCTTGATTGAACCCTTAAATGCACCTTTTAAATGGGAATCTAATATTAAAAAACTATGTATTCAATTACACCACACACACCGCATACCGATTGACATGTCGTCTCCCCGTACACATCATTAATGATAATAATACGGGTTTTGTATGATTTAAAATATTTCTGAGGTCGTTTTCTATTGATCTGATAGTTCCATGTCTGTTTTAGTGTTTTGTTAGACCAGATATGTGTTTTCCATCAGCAACGTCAAACGATAGATCATATTAACATACCGTCTACTCGACAAATTTCAATTTCACTCCCTGGTTATTTTTGTCCAATTTCATGGAATTTTGAGGTTGTTCAGCTGGTTTTTCCCACCCTACAAATCTTTTTTAAGGGTATTTAATCAATAAATATGAAATATTCAGTCGTACCTTGCAGAACGCAAGTCCAATTGACATGTAGTTTTCTTTTACACATAATGAATAATAATATGATGAGTGTCTTGTGATTTTATGACATTATGAGGTCATTTCCTTTGTATCTGACCGTTACACTTCTGTTTTGGTGTTTTATGACACCAGAATAGTGTTTTCCATCAACTTGGTCAAATGCCACCTCTAATTCTCGTATCGTCTGGTTGACAATTTCACAATTCACTAAAAAGTTTTTTTCATCTGATTTCAGGAAATTTAAATGTGTTTTGATTAGTTTTGACCACCCTATGCACATTTTTAAAGGGACTCTAATCATTAAAGACCACATTTTTAGTCGTACTGCACACATTGCAAATCTGATTAATGTTTCGTCTCCTCATACATGTCAACAATATTACTTAGACGATTGTCTTGTGATTTCAAGTCATTATTAGTACTTTTTCTATGGATTAGATAGTTGTACATCTGGTTTGGTTATTTATGAAGCATTTTCCGACTACGAAGTCAAACGACGGCTTTGATTGACACACCATCTACACGGAAATTTTAAAATTCACTCCCCGTTTTTCATTATATGATTTCATGGTATTCTAAGGTCTCTCAAATTGTTTTGAGAACCCTACACATATTTTTAAAGGGTGTTTAATATATAAAAATAACATATTCAATCATAACGCATAGACTACATATCTGATTGATGTGTTATCTCCTCTCATAGGTCACGATTAATAATAAGATGATTTTCCTTTGATTTCAAGTCATTATGAGATCTCTTTTTGTGCATCAAACCGTTACACATCCGTTTTGGTGTTTTATGAACTCGAAATTATGTTTTCCATCTATGAGGTTAAACAAAACAAATAATTGATGTGATTTCTTATCAACCATTTCACAATTCACTACATGTTTGTTGTCATCTGATTTCATTGTATTATGAGGTCCATCAGCTTATTTTGGCCACTATACTCACCTTTTAAAATGTTGTCTAATATCTAGAGACCACATATTGAGTTGTACCATGGAGAACACATGTCTGGTTATTGTGTAATCTCATCATACACACCAATAATAATAAAAATATGGGTTTTCAATGATTTAATGTCATTTGGAGGTAATTTTCTATGGATCTGACTGTTATATGTCCATTTTGGTGATTTATGACACCAGAATTGTGCATTCAACAGTGAGGTAAAAAGAAAACTTGGATTGACATACCATCTTATCATCCATTTAAAAATTATATCCACAGATTTATGTCATCTAATTTAATGTAATTTTGATGTTGTTCGGTTGGTTTTGACCACCATATACATCTTTTTAAAGGGCTTTTAATCATTAAAAATGACATATTCAGTCGTACTGTGCAAACCACATGTCTTATTGGTGCTTCCTCACCTCGTACACATCACGAATAATAGTATGATAATCACACCATGATTCCAAGTCATTATGAAGTTGTTTTATATAGATCTGACCATCACACATCCATGTTGGTGTTTTATGACACCAGAATTGTGTTTTCCATCAGCGAGGTTAAACGACACCTCTGTTTGATATACTATATACTTGAACATCTCACAATTCACTCAATTGTTGTTTTCCTCTAATTTGATAACATTTTAAGGTCATTCGGTGGGTTTTGACTACCCTACACATCTTTTTGAAGGTCACATAATCGTTAAAAATGACATATTCAATCGTACCATGTAGACCACACATCTAATTGATGTTTCATATCCTCTTACATGTCACAAATAATAATAAGATTCTTTTTTTATGATTTTATGCCAGTTTTAGGTCGTTTTATATGGATCTAACTATTACATGTATGTTTTGGAGTTTTATGACATCAGAATCGTGTTTTCCATCAACAAGGTCAAACAAAACCTCTGTTCAACGTACCGAGTACTCGAACATTTCAAAATTCACTACATGGTTGTTTTCTTCTGGTTTCATGGCATTCTGAGATCATTCCTCTTTTTTCGACCACACTACAAATCTTTTTAAAGGGTGTATAAAATTTAAAAATGACATATTTGGTCCTACAATAGAGAAATCTAGTCTGTTTGACATGTTATCTCCCATTACACGTCAGTAATAATAATAAGATGATATTCCTATGATTTCAAGTCATTCCGAGGTCATTTTCAATGGATCTAACTGTTACATGTCTGTTGTGGTGTTTTATAACACCAAAAATGCGCTTTTCATATGTGAGGTCAAAAAACACATCCGATTGACGTACCACCAACTCAAACATTTTTCAATTCACTACATGGTTGTTTTCATTTGATTTAATTGAGTTCTGAGGTCGTTCGATTGGTTTTGAGCACCCTACGCATCTTTTTAAAGGGAGTCCCATCTTTATAAATGACATATTTTATCCTACCATGCAAACCGCACGTCTTATTGAAATAAAATATTCACATAAATGTAAATATTAATAAAAAGATGTTTTTAATCTGATTCAATGTCCTTCCAAGGCCGTTTTCTATGGATCTTCCTATTACACATTCATTTTGGTGTTTTATGAAATCAGAATTGCATTTTTCATCAGCGAGGTTAAATGACACCTATGATAGATGTGTCGTCTAGTAGACAATTTCAAAATTTACTAAACATTTGTTTTTTATGATTTCATGGTATTATGAGGTTGTTAGGCTAGTTTTGACCACCCTACACGTCTTTTCAATGGGCGTATAATCATTAAAAAAGACATATTCGGTCCTACCATGCAGAACACATGTCTGATTGAAATTTCTTCTCCTTATACACATCAAGAAAAACACTAATATGTTTTCAGGTGATTTAAAGTCATTATGAGGTCTTTTTCTATGGATCTTACCATTACACATCCGTTTTGGTGTTTTCTGACACCGAAATTGCATTTTCCATGAGTGAGATCAAACTACACCTCTGATTGACATATCGTCTACTCGACCATTTCAAAATTTACTACACGCTTGTTTTCTTCTGAATTCATGGAATTATGAGGTCGTTCGGCTGGTTTTGACCACCCTACGTACCTTATTAAATGTTGTATAATCTTTAAAAATGATATATTCAGTCGTATCGTGCATACCAAACATTCTATTGACATTTCGCCTCATCTTACACGTCAATAATTATAATAAAATGTTTTTCATATGATTTCAAGTCATTTTGAGGTCGTATGCTATGGATATATACGTTACACATCCATTTTGGTGTTTTATGACACCAGATTTTCATTTTCCATCAGCAAGGTCAAACGACACCTCTGATTGAAATACCACCAGCTATACCATTACATAATTCACTACATGGTTTTTATCTTCTGATTTCATGGTATTCTAAGGTCATTCTCCTGGTTTTGACCACACTGCGCTTCTTTTTCAAGGTAGTCTAATATTGAAAAACAATATATTTGGTCCATCCACACATAACACACATCCAATTGGCATGTTATCTCCTCGTACAGGTTAATAATAATAATAACATGTGTTTCCTTTTATTTAAAGTCATTCAAAGGTCGTATTCTATGGAAATGACTGCTACATGTGTGGTATGATGTCTTATGACATAGGATATTCATTTTCCATTAGTGTGGTCAAAAGGATCCTCTGATTAATGTATCGTTTTCTCGATCATATCACAATTCACTACACAGTTTTTTTTGTCTGATTTAATGGCATACTGATGTCATTTAGCTGGTTTTGACCACCCTTCAAACCTCTTTAAAGGGGTTCTAATCTTGTCTGATTTAATGGCATACTGATGTCATTTACCTGGTTTTGACCACCCTTCAAACCTCTTTAAAGGGGTTCTAATCTTTAAAAACAACATATTCATTCCTACCACATAGAACACATGTCTGATTGTCTTTTTGTCTCCATGTATATGTAATTAATAATAATAAGATGATTTCCCTGTGATTTCAGGTAATTCTGAGGCTGTTTCATATGGATAAGACTGTTTTATGTTTCTATTGGTGTTTTATGAAACTGTGATTATGTTTTCTATTAGTGAGGTTAGACAACTCCTATGATTGTCATATCATCTACTTGACCATTTCAAAATTCACACAATGGTTGTTTTCATCTGGTTTAATGGCATTCCATGGTTGTTCAGCTGGTTGTGACCACCCTATGCACCTTTTTAAAGGGTATCCACTCTTTAAAGACAACATATTCCGTCATACTGCGCAGATCGCACCTCCGATTGATGTGTCTTGTAACACCCCGCCCCTACCTCATTGGCTTGAGGAGGCGGTGAGAGATACTTGGCCTTAAGCAACATTCCCAATGCTCTAAAGGCTAGAAATAATTGTCGAGGGCTCTCAGAGAATTGGGGAACAATTTTACCTTAAGACAAAACCAACCAACAACCACAGCTAAATAATGCATGTCTACAAAATCAACTCATACACTACCAAAGACAACCAGATAATCCATAATCTCACATGTCAACACAACCAGATAAAACATTAGAGTACAATGCGGAAGACTCAACAAGAAACACCATGATCCATGACACGGCCACATCTCCACACAAAGCTCCAAACTCCAGGTTCCACCAAGAAATCACAATGCACCACTAAAGGAGGTTGATGCATTACCTTTACCCATGTCACAGAACACAACATCTGCAAAGACACCACGTGCCAAAGCAGAGAGTGATTACAAAAACTTAGTAGGATTTCCCCAAATGACTTCCCAACACACACCACATGGATGAAGATGTTAGCACATTTATATAAAACAATTTATATAAATTATATTACAACTGCAACCATTTTCAAAATCCAAACATGCTCTTATCAAGATATCAAATCCAACCCAAGAAACCAAGGGAAATCCAAAAACATACCATATAACAATTCAACATTTCACATTAGCACAAAAAATTCCATCTTGGAAAGGAATGCACAAAAAACAACCTAAACGGTAGGAATTCCTCCAGACCTGTTCACACATTCACCACTAAGCAATCAAAACGGCGGAGCATCCGTCCAACCTGTTTCATCTATTTACAATTAGTGGGCCTTCCCTTCCACATACCATTTCATGGTGGCCCTTCCATCCACATTCCACCCCCTTAATTATTGTGTTACTCCCCCCCACTTCCACACTACATTTCAAACAATCACAACAAAGCATACAACCCATCAAGGTCACCACAACATCATGTAATCCACCAATTGCATTAATTTTCAATTCACATCAATAAATCACCCATTTTTTGAAAACCATTTTCCATTTCAAACCTAATTTCAATAAAACAACCCTTTTTATTGAATACCATTTCCCATTAATCATTCCACAAATTAATCATAGCATTCAATTTTAAAATCACCATTTTAATATCCTCCATAAGAACATTTCACCCCAAAACCCCTTTCTCCCCAATAACCCCCAAATGGTTTTCCAACCAAATTTTCACATCACCATACAACTAATTTCAATCACAACAAATTAATTGTAACATGGGACCACTAGTTCAAACCACGTGGAGTCGAGAGAGAATCCACCAACCTTTAGGGTTCTCGAGAAATTGACCCACAAACAACTGCACATCAAATTCGGAGAACGCACAACCAAAACCTCTCTAGATCACATTCCATAACCATCAAAAGACTTAAAATCACCATTCAAGTCAACCTCAACCCTATATCTACACAAAAAAAGTGTAGATCTAGAAAACCAAGAAAGGGAGGGATGTAGATCTAGAAGAATAAACAAGAGAAGCAAGAGGAGAGACTTACCCTGAAGCAATCACCTTCAAACCACTTTGAAACGTCTTCAAAAACCTTCCAAAATGAGTGGGAGAGCACCTATACACCCTGAGAACCCAAAATCTCGAGTGAGGCTTGAGTGGGAGGAAGAGTTGACTGAAATGTGAGAATTCTGAGTGAGCCCGGTTTTTAAAACCATGACATTAAGTGGCCACACAGTTAGCCCACACGGTTTGGAAAACCGTGCGCTAACCATGTGCACTCCACTGTCTCGAGAGCCAGGCTCTGCAAGGTCGCCTCACATGGTTTGGCAACCCGTGCATAGGCCGTGCGAAGCCTACTGTCTCCCCATGCATGGTTCTTGGAGCATCCACACGGTTTACACTAACCATGTACAAACTGTGCACCCAATTAAAAGCTTCCCAACTCATCCAAAACCATTCTAAACTCTCCCAACCTCTTCCCAACTCATCCCATTCACATTAAACACATAAAAAATCATTAAAAAAGGCTACATACCTCAAATCAGGGGTGCTACATTCTCCCCACCATTGGACTTTCAATCCCTGGAAAGTAGTTAACCCACACTTTACTGAGAGAGCTCGGACCACTGCTCGGTCATCTCTTTCTCCCGCTCCTAAGTCTCCACTTGAATCAGAACATGTTTCCGAAAAACCTTAACTAATCCGATGTTTTTTCTACGTAATACTTTGTCTTCTCTATCCACAACCCACACTAGCACATGCACCAACGAAGCATTCGATTGTAGCTCAACATGATCCCATCGAATCTCATGGTCACGATCAGGCTGATACTTTTTCAACTGAGACACATGAAACACATTGTGTACCGCACTGAACCTAGGTGGAAAATCCAAACAATAATCCACCACACCAACCCGCTCAAGAAACTAAAAAGGTCCAATATACCTCAGAGATTACTTTCCTTGCTTCCCAAACTAACGATGTTCTAACCTAGGAGAGATACTCAAGACCACATGATCACCTACCTCGAACGACAATGGCCGTCGATGATGATCCGCATAAAATTTCTAACGACTCTGATCCATATCCATTCTTTTTGATCAACATGATCTTCTCCGTAGTCTCCTGGACAAGACCCCGTCCAACCATCGAGGACTCAACCGTTTACACACATCATAGTGGAGAACGACATGTCTTCCCATACAATGCTTCAAATGGATCCATATGTATGGATGCCTGATAATTTATATTATACAAGAACTCAACCAACGACAAGTGATCCTCCCACGAGCCACCAAAATCCATGACACAAGCCCGCTACATATCCTCTAGAGTTTGTATCGTCCTCTCGTATTGACCATCCGTCTGAGGGTGATACACCGTGCTCATAGTCAACTTTGTTCTAAGGGCTTGCTGCAAGGATTTCCAAAAACGAGATGTAAAACATGGATCTATATCTAATACAATCGAAAATAGAACCCAATGCCTCTTCACTACCTCCCGGATATATATTTTGGACTGATCCTCCACCATATTAGATTCATGAATCAGGATGAAATGGGCAGACTTCATTAAACTATCCACTATTACACAAATGGCATCATGCTTTCTGACCGTTCATGGGAGACCTGTAACAAAATCCATTGCTATATTCTCCCACTTCCAAACAGGGATTGGAAAAGACTGCAACATTACTGCTGGCCTCTGATACTCTGCCTTGACATACTGACAAGTCAAGCATCTCGCAACAAACTAAGCTACTCTTCTTTTCATACCAGCCCACCAGAACTGTGCTTTCAAAGATTTATACAATTTCTAAATTACAGAATGAACAGACCACTTGGAATGATGATACACCTTGAGAAGATCCTCCTAACAAGAAAATGGTACAAACATCCGATTCCAAAATCACAAAACTGAATCTCCATTTAGTTGCCAACCCTCAATGGTATCCCCACCATTGAGTCTCGACCCCATGGTCACACACTCAGAATCAGATATCTGTGCCTCTCTAACCAGGCCAACCAAGTCAGGGATCAACAAAACCAGAAAGAATACCACTCTATCGCCCTGGTCCTCACATTTCAACCACATATCGGCTATAACCGACATCCACTTCCACTGGTCTGATGCTTGTTTCACCATATAAGCATATGATTTTCTACTTAATGCATCTGCAACCTAATTTCCCTTTCCTGGTGTGTACATTAAGTCAAAATCAAACATCTAGAGATATTCCATCCATATCCTTTGCATCAAGTTCAAATCCCTTTGTGAGAAAATGTGCTTCAAGCTCTTTTGATCCGTATATAATGTGAACTTCTCACCAAAGAGATAATGGTGCCACACTTTCAAAGCATGGACCACTGATGCCAACTCCAAATCATGAGTTGGGTAGTTCTTCTCATGAACTCTCAACTACCATGATCCATATGAAACTACATGCTTCCCTTGCATGAGAACACACCCCATCCTTGATCCCGATGCATCGCAATACACCATGTATATTTTTCCTGGTTCTGGAAAAATCATGATTGGTGCTGATGTAAAAAGACCCTTTAACTCTTCGAAACACTACTGACACTATTCATTCCAATGGAATGGAACATTCTTTCTTGTCAAAGCTGTCATCAGCGAAGACAAATGTGAAAAATCATGAACAAAACGCCAATAATACCCTACTAGACCAAGGAAACTCTGTATATCAAACACATTCATTGGCGGTTACCACGAGATAATAGTGTCTATCTTTTCCAGATCCATTGAAACACCCCTTCAGAAATCACATGGCCATAAAAATGAACTTCTTGTATCAAAAAGTCACACTTTGAGCATTTGGCATACAACCAATGATCCCTAAAGATCCCCAGCACTGTCGCCAAGTGCGGGTCCTGCTCAAACCTTGTCTTTAAATACACCAGAATATCGTTGACAAACACAACCACGAATGAATCTAGATATCTCTGAAATATAAAATTCATCAATGCCATAAACACCACTAGTGCATTCATTAGACCAAATGGAATATCCACGTATTTATAAAGGCAATATATACTTTTGAATGCTGTTTTAGGAATATTCTCCTTCCACACCCGCAATTGATGATATCCCAACCTGAGGTCGATCTTGGAGAACCACTGGGCTCCCCTCAACTGGTTGAACAAATCATCAATTCGTGGAAGTGGATATCTATTTTTTATCGTAACTTGATTAAGTCTACAATAATCAACACATAGCCCCAAAGTTCCATCCGCCTTTTTCATAAACAACACTGGCGCTGTCAACAGAGACGTGCTAGGCCAGATAAACCCTTTGTTATCATAATCTTCCAACTTTACTTTCAATTATTGAAATTCAGCTGGTGCCATCCATTAAGACGAAAGTGAGATAGGACTGGTACCCGAAAGGAGATCAATCATAAACTCCACTTCTCTTATGGGAGGTAACCAAGATAATTATTTAGGAAAAACATCCATGAACTGGTCCACCATTGGCGGAGGAACACTCTTCTAAACACCGTTTACTTATTTCAATGACAACGCTGAAAAATAATATGATAACGTACCAACTGCTAGTGCCAACGAACCTATTTCACCCTACCTTTCATGCCTCTCTCCCTTAAAGAGATGTCTAACACCATCATGTGTCGTAAAATCCATTGTTCGTGCTTCAAAATCGATGTGGGACTTAAACGCCACCAGCCAATCCATTCCTAGGATTACATCATATCAATCCATCTCACGAATTGAGAAATTCCACACTATCTCAACCTCGCCCACAACGATACAACATTCTATACACAGGAAGGCTCGACACTCTCTTCGACCTAGAGGAGTTTGATGTTTCAAAACCGAGGGCATCATTTCTACCCTCAAACCCAGAAAATAAACCACATGTGCAACAATAAATGAGTGTGAAGAACTTGTATCAAACATCAATTGATCAAGGAAGAATTTAAAAGAATATTACCTCGCACTCTGGATGGTCCCAACTTAATATCCACCACAACTTTCTCAACTCGGGACACATGATTTCATGCCACACTCTGCTCTTTATTGCTCTGTTGTGGCATCATGGTATTCATAAGAACACCATGAACTACATTACTATGCTGAGAAGTGGTATGCTGCTGCCCCCATCCCATAGAAGCATACGACATCTGTGATCCCTAAAAAATGTCACACACTCCCGACCTTGGAGCATTCCGACAACAACACTGCAAATGGACCATATTCTTAAAATTATGACATGCTCGAGGTTGTTCCATACAATCCTGTTTGATGTGGCCTGTAGAACCACACTAAAAACATCTCAGCTTGCTCTAGGGCTTCAGAGGAAGATTCACCAATCCTGTCATCCGATTATATGCCATATTCCTTCCATGGGAATAAGTGTCCCTATTCCGCTTGATCCCAGTGTTAGAGTTCCCACAATTTCCTATGGGTACCACCATGCTTCCCCCGCCCGGAGCACCCATCAAATCCCGCTCAGACATCGAGGCTCTATTCACCACCTCTGTATAATCATCTATACACATCACTACTATCATTGAATGAATTTCCTACCTTAACCCCACTTCAATTATTCTTTATTTCAACGACGTTCTACCCACCACCATGGGTGAAAACCGAACTATGTTCATAAAATTAGCTGCATACTCCGTCACGGACATAAGCTCTTGCTTCAAACTATACAAATCAGTCATACACTGAATTCTAAACCTATGTGGGTAGAATTGTATGTTATAAAATTCCTCAAAGCCTTGCCACTTCACACCCTGGTCCTTCCCCACTTTGACTACGAACTCCCACCACTGAAGGGAATGATCTTCCAATATATACGTGGCCAAATTCACTTTCAGATCTATCAGCATTCCCATGAACTCAAAGATCTTGTTCATTCTGTTCAACCATGATTCTGCCCTCTCTGGCACTGATTCACCACTGAAGATGGGTGGATTCTTCTTTTTAAATTTAATCGCATGATCCACATGCCTTGGTTCATCCACTTTGTTTGCACTTTCCAAAACAAGGAAATATTCCACTATGCATTGCACTAGTAGCTGGTTCACTTGAGACTCAGGTGCTACCACATGCTCAATAGCCTCCTCTGATTGGTCTCTACGACACCTACTTAGTTCCATTTATATATACATAAAACAAACAACCCTGATTCTCACTTCCGTAGACATCACGAAATCCCATTTCAAATCACATTACACAACACTATCACAACAAGGCTTCCCACAAGTTCGCGTTTTCCAGGATTCACCATTTTAAAAACCAAACCATTTTCAAAATACCAGATTTGTTCACATTACAATTTCACACATTCACATGACATCATAAATCATTATACCACAATGAAATATGCATCCTAGTGGGAATTAATTTCTACCATTCATGCCATTCTCATCTAATTGGCTACACCAATGACAATGAGATATCCAATGCCTATAAGTGTCTTCAAAACACTTTTGTACCCAACTCGCTGGTTACATGAAGTTCAGCATAAAAGGGTTAGCTACGTACTTTTATGATATGAATTCCAAGTTTGGATAATCCTATGCCTTGCTACCATACCTACTCAAGGAATGTAACATAACGAATGTCAACGCCATAACCAATGATCAACACCAATGAACAAACAACTGCTCTCACTTGAAATCCAAGGACCGAAAAAACTGATACCACTTGTAACACCCCGCCCATACCTCATTGTCTTGAGGAGGCGGTGAGGATTACAAGGCCTTAAGCGACTTTCCCATGGCGCTAAAGGCCGACAATAAATGTCGAGGGCTCCGAGAAAAATTGGGGATCAATTTTACCTTGAGACAAAACAAACCAACAACCACAACTAAATGATGCATGTCAACATAACAAACTTATACATTACCAAAGTCAACCAGATAATCCATAATCTCACATGTAAACACTACCATATAAAACCTCAGAGTACAATGCAGAAGACTCAACAAGAAACACCATGAGCCATGACACCACCACAGCTCCACACCAAGCTCCAAGTTTAATGTTCCACCAAAAAATCACAACACACCACTAAAGGAGGTTGATGCCTTAGCTTTACCCACGTCACAGTACACAACATCTGCAAAGACACCACGTGCCAATGTAGGGGGTGAGTACTAAAACTCTGTAGGATTTCCCCAAATGACTTCCCTACACACGCCACTAGGATGAAACTTTTATCACATTTATATAAAACAGTTTATATAAATTAAATCACAAGTGAAACCATTTTCATAATCAAAACATTCTCTTACCAATCCATCACCTCCAACCCAAGAAACCAAGGAAAATCCACCAAACATTCCATAATCCAATTCACCATTTCACATTGGAAAAACAAATTCCATCTTGCAAAGAAATTCACAACAAGCAACCAAAATGGTGGGAGTTCTACCCAACACGTTCACCCATTCCCCACAAAGCAATCAAAACAGTGGAGCTTCCGTCCAACCCGTTTAATCCATTTACAACTAGTGGCTCTTCCCGTCAACTTACCCTTTGATGGTGGCCCTTCATTCCACTATCCATCCTCCTTCTTTATTGTGGTACTTCCCGCCCACATCCACACAACATTTCAAAAAATCACAACCAAGCATACAACCAATCAAGTTCACCACAACATCATGTAATCTACCAATTCCATTACATTTCAATTCAATTCAATAAATCACCCATTTGTTCAAAACCATTTTCCCTGTCAACCCCTATATCAATAAAACAACTCTTTTTATTAATTACGATTTCCCATTAATCATTTCATAAATTAATCATAGCATTCCATTTTAAAATTCCAATTTTAAAATCCTCAACAAGAACATTTCACCCCAAAACCCCTTTTTCCCAAAAAAACATCAAATGGATTTCCAACCAAATTCACTCATCACTATAAAATTAAGTTAAATCACAAAAAATTAATTATAACATGGGACCACTAGTTCTAACCAAGTGGGGCTGAGAGAGAATCCACCTACCTTTAGGGTTCCTGAGAAAACGTCCCACGAACAACTACGCCTAATATCTGACAAATGCAGCACTGAAACCTCTCTAGATCACCCTCCCTAAACATCACAAGCCTTAAAATCATCATTAATGGAAACTAAAAATCTAGATATACACACAACAAGTGTGGATCTAGAAAAACTAGAAAGGGAGGGATGTAGATCTACAGAAAAATACAAGAGAAGCAAGATGAGAGATTACCCAGAAGCAATCACCTTCAGACCACCATGAATCCTCTTAAAAACCCTTCCAAAATGAGTGGGAGAGCACCTATACCCGCTGAGGACCCAAAATCCCAAGGGAGGATTGAGTGGGAGGAAGAGTGGAGTGAAGTGAGAGAATCTTGAGTGAACTTGGGTTTTAAAACCCTATCTCTAAGGGTCCAAAAAGTTAGCCCACACGATTTTAAAAATCGTGCGCTAACTGTGTGCACTCCACTGTCTTGTTAGGCGGGCTCCACCTAGTTGCCTCGCACGGTTTGGAAAGCCGTGTGCAGGCTGTGTGGAGCCTACTATCTCCACCTGCATGGTTACTGGAGCTTCCGAACTGTTTCCACTAACCATGGACAAACCGTGCACCCCTTTAAAAGACTCCCAACTCATCCAAAACCATTCCAAAGTCTCCCTACCTCTTCCCAACTCATCCCATGCACTTTAAACACATAAAAGGAATTACAAAATGCTACATACCTCAAATTGGGGGTGCTACATGTTGTATCTTCTTACACATCACTAATAATAATAATATGATTTTACTATGATTTCAAGTTATTCTAAGGTCCTTTTCTTTTGATTTTACTGTTACACATCCATTTTGGTGTTTTTTACCCAAGAATTGTGTTTTTGGTCAGCGATGTCAAATGACATCTTCATTTGATGTACCGTCTACTCGACTATTTCACCATTCTGCAGGATCACTCCCTCTCTCCCACATCTAAATCCTGTAGGATATATGTCACTCTCCACCCACAACTTTTGAATCCCCATTATCTGAGTCTTCATATAGAGATTTCCTAGGTCATGGAATTGCGGTATCTTCTTGAGATGATCTAATGGAATATATAGTGTAACACCCCATGGTTTTCTAAAAATGAATGGAAATGCATGAAAATATTTTTAGTATATACTTATAACTATGCTTTAAAAATAAATTTTCCACTTCTATGTTTTGAATTTTGAAAAACTATCATCTACAGCTGTGTTCAGTAAGTTATTTGGAACCTAAGAGAACCAACTTGTTTTATTTTGAATAGTAACATACCCTTATTAATAGTTCTATGAATAGTAATATAACCTTAATGAATAGTAGATTGTATTATTATTTTATTTTCTTATGGCTTTTAATTTTTCGATGTCACATAAAAGTAGTTAGAGTTTTTCAATTTTTAATTTTTGAATTAAGTATGATTTTATATAAAAATTAAATTAATGATATTTAGGAAATAATTTTCAAAACATGATCCTAATTTTTGAGTTCTACACATTGGAAAATATTAGGGGTGAATTTTTGGGATTTTTCTAAAAATCATGAATTTTTTATGAATAGTGAAATATGGTAAAATACCGTATATT
The DNA here is from genome assembly GCA_963277665.1 of Viscum album. Taxonomy (NCBI): domain Eukaryota; kingdom Viridiplantae; phylum Streptophyta; class Magnoliopsida; order Santalales; family Viscaceae; genus Viscum; species Viscum album. The sequence goes on from CAUJRU010000322.1 coordinate 345,650, forward strand.
CAAATTATCAGTAAAATACACTATTTATGACATCATAAGTGATGTAAGGCCACTTCGGTCGAACTAAAATTACATATTAAATATTTTTTGTCACATGAACTATAAATATTTATAGTCTTGTGTAAAAATATTATAATAATGATTAAAAATAATGAAAGATACCCCCTCTCCTCTCCTATAAATACCACCCTCATTTCTCTCTTTCTCCCACACCTCTCAAGCCATGATCCTTAACTAATTTCTTCCCAAAACTCCTCCCAAGGATCTTACCAACATCCTAGAGCTACTGGTCTATCCAAAAGGCCAAAACCAAAGGCCATAAGAATGTTCTCTATGAAAACAGATCATGAGGTGAACATCCTCTTTTTTTCATTCATTTTATTCATTTTATGTCATTATTTTTCATTCCCTTTGGATTATGCTGGGATATTTAATTCCATATACCCTTACTACCGATATTATGTAATAATGATGAGAGACCCCTTTTCTATCATGAAAATAATATATGAAATTTTAAACAACGTTGTTAGGCTGCCGAATTTTCATAAGAGATTTATCAAGTTTTCTTTTATTTCAAGATTTCATTATTTTGTTCTTATTTTCTGACCTCCTTTTATCCTACAGGCATGAAATATCAATAATATTTTATATTCTGGATTTTCTCATGTTCATGTAAAATTAATCATCATTCTTCTTCTCCTCCCCCACTTATTTAAGGAATAAAAACATTGTCTGTGATGTGTCGAATTTCCGACATTGTGGACGATGTGATTTATTTTTCATTAAATCCTTCAAGGATGGTCATGAAACCATTTTTATTGTTTAAACAGGTTATAATATATGTATTATGGCTCATACATGGTGCTGGAAGTGTTTTTTATGCACGGTTGTAATTTATAAAAGAAAATGAGGTCTTTATTATCAATGAACCACTAAAATGATCTAAACGAACATCATTAATGTTTTAACTTATCAATCATCCTAATGTAAAAATTCAAAATGATAAATGGTATAATTTATTGTTCTGGAAATCTGTTAATACCACTCCATTCCAATTCTTATGGTTCCCTTCTAGTTCACAAGAAAAACTATCATGAACTAATCATGGAAATCAAGTAAAGAACTCGCCCAAAAACATTGCAAAGAAAAAAATACTAACTATTAAAGTGTGAAATGATGCGATGAAATGATCATATAAGGTATTATAAAGTATTATATGTTTCTATAAGATATTAATAACTCTCTTTCAACCATTATACAAGAGGTTTGAATGATTTTGATATAAGACAGTCCCGAGGTAAGGGAATTCTTAACTAGATTCTTACTCTTTGGGTTCAACTTCTACTTTGTTATTTATGTGATATTAAAAATGCTTGTTTGATGGGTTTTGTTTATATTATGATTAATTGTATATATTTAAAGATAATATAAATATTTTATCCACTCAATTTTTTATCTCTTCATATGTATGATATTTATAAGTGGCTTTTCATTTAAAATCCTCTATTAAAATTCTGTTTTACAAATTTCAAAAAAAGATTTTAAGATATTATCTATCTTGTATGATTATGATATGGTTATTTTGTACTGTGTATGATGAATTATGCGGCCTATATCTTCCTCCCATACATTGGGTATGTGTATGTTAGAGGTCTGGTATATGGTTACTCCAATTGTAACTATGATGGTTACACAAATTGTAAGGTAGGCGTGAGGGTTACAAATTATAAAGTAGGTGGGAGGGTTACAAAATTATGTAAGTAATGTAACAATATACCATTATTGATATATATATGTTCTTATGTTTTGTTTGGTTCTTGTGTAAATCTCATGTTTCACAAAGTAAGTATTTATGGGTTATAATAATGTCTTTTGAAAATGATTTCATACGTTACAAGTGTTCATGGACTAATGTGTTATTTGCTTATTTTAATACCCCATACTGATCTTTTTGTACACATCCGATGTTTTTAAATTATTTTCAAAGGTTATAAGAATGTGTAAGACATAGAAATAAGACATTTTAAATGTTTGAATATTTGTCAATGAAATCTTGTTTTATGTGAAAAGTTTTATTTTTTTCATGAAACGAATACTGTTTTTATGTTATCCACTCTGTAATAATTTGTAATTTTATGAATGTATTATCTCCCTTTTACCTAAATCTCTAAACATTAAAAGATCCTAAATGTGAAAATATGTGATTTATTGACTAAATTCAAGATTATGTAATGTAATAAGTTTCGGTTCTTATAGTTGGTATAATAGGATGGCTTAAATAAAATTAGGGGATATGATGATGTTAAAAGATTACCATAAATCATTTATATTATATGATAAATTTTAAATGTTATATAATTTAAATATGACCATGTTCCATCTTCTAAGATATGTTTTTTCGGAATGGATTTCTATAGAAGAAATAGTGAAGATGAAGAGGAGAGGCACCGACAGAATGACATCCTTCTGAATCTAAAGCCTGGAATGGTAGGGATTGGAACTGAGAATATTGTGATAGTAATGGATCAGTTGATGTAGGTAATAAATGGTGGTTGAATCCATTTAAGACAACAACTAGAGGTACTATAATGGAACATGATAGTAGTGGATCATTTTATAAGACAACACCATCATGCTTTCAATTTGTCTTCTATCCTATTAGTGGCTGAAGGATGGATTAAAGCCCTTGAAAATATATCTGATGTAATGGGATGTTAAGATAATAAAAAGGTATATCTTTATATTTATTGTTTTCATGGTCATGTGGATCAGTGGTGGTAAATGGTATGTAATATCAGGGATAGAGATGATTTTGATGCCTTAGAGTGGTATTAATTTAAACGTCTTTTCCTTGAAAATTATTTTCCTAAGGTGGTGAGACATAGTATGGAGAAACAATTTCATGAATTGTAGAAATTGGATGAGGATTCATTGGTTTTTTATGAAGCGAACTTCACCCGATTGGTGAGTTATGCTCCACATATTATTAAGGATCTTGATTGAAAAACTAACTGCTTTTACTCAAGACTGAAGCCAATGTATCGATGGGATTTGACCTCCCATGAATTAAAATATTATGATAAACATGTCTTATGTGTTTAGAGGGTTGATATGATGTTTTCTGATGATCACAAGCATTTTGGAAACAAGGAGAATAAGAGGTCCAGCTAGAATGCAATGGGTAAGAATCTACAAATGAAATATGATGGTATGGAAATCCAGTTTCTAGTTTGTGAATAGTGTGGAAAGATGCACCCTCAGGAATGACTTATCAAAACTGGGAAGTGTTTTAAATGTGGTATGTTTGGACATATGGCCCAATATTGTAATGAAAATGATCGTACGAAAAATCGTAATAACCAAACTATAAACTGTTTTATATGTGGTGAGATGGGTCATTATGAAAATGTCTTCCGAAAGAGAGTTCCGAATGTTGAGAATAAGCCATAATACAAGCAGAAAAGTGTAGTGATATCCTTGGAAACCATGTCAGTATACATGAAACCATCCAATGATGTTATATTAGATAATTTGTTTGTTTACTCAAATTTCTCAAATTTTTTGTTTGATATGGGGTCTAAAAATTCCATCATCTCTCATAAATTTTCTGGTAAATTGGAAATATCACCTCAACAAAGGAGATCAGAACTTGTTGCTAAAAAACCAGGGGGAAATATTATTGAAAAAAGTAATTATAAGAATCTTTCTATTGTGGTATGTGAAAAGACATTACCAGAAAACATTATGGTTTTTTCCATATTCAGGTTTGATGTTATTCTGGGATTGAATTGGATTTCTGTTTAACATTCTATGATTTACTATAAAGCTAAATAAGTTGTTTTTTAGAAATAGTTTTGGTTCATATAGAATAATGAACCCATACAAATTGCTAAAATATTAGGAATTTGAAAAACTGTTGAAATATGGAAATGAAAGTTATCTTGCTCATATTGTTGAAAACAAGGGAACTGTTCAGATTAGTGATGTGCCAGTGGTAAATGAATACCTTGATATCTTTCTTGATGAGTTACTCGGTGTCATACCTGGTCAGTAAGTCAAATTACAAATTGACTGAGTTCTTGATTTTAAGACAATTGTAAAAACTCCATATCATATGAATGAAATAGAACTTCTTGAATTGAAAAATCAGTTGCTGGATTTCCTTGATAAAGGCTTCATTCATCCTAGCACTTCACCATGGGGTATTCATGTTTTTTTGGTAAACGGAAAGATTTTTACATTAGACTTTTCATTAATTATAGAGCATTTAATTACATCACTATGAAAAACAAGTATATGTTTCCTCATATCTATGACTTTTTTTATCAGCTCCATGGAGCTCAAAACTTTTTTAAGATTGACATGAGATCCGGATACCATCAACTGAAGGTGAAGGTTGATGACATCCCAAACACATCATTTAATACTAGATATGGGCATTTTGAATTTGTTGTTATTCCGTTTTGATTATCTAATGCACCTTCTGTATTCATGAATATTGTTAATATAGTATTTAATGAGTTATTGTATAAGTTTGTGGTTGTTCTTAATTATGAAATTCTGGTACTGTATAAAAATAATGTGGTGCATGAAAAATACTTAAGGGTTGTTTTAAAAACCTTAAAATAAAATAATCTGTATAAAAAATTCATCTAATGTGATTTTTGGTTTTAACATATTTCTTTTCATGGGAACATTATAAATAAAGATGGAACAACAATTTATCCTTCCAAAAAAATGTGGTTGATGATTGTTCAAGACATACAAATGATACAGAGAATTGTAGTTTTCATGGATTAGCATGTAAATACTGATGGTTTGTTAATAAATTTTCATTGTTATATACCCCGATAACTATGTGAACATGAAAAGTAGTTAAATTTATCTGGTAAAACGAATGTGATGTATGTTTTTAGGAACTGAAGAAGAGATTGGTGAATGCTCCTATTTTGTCCATGCCTTTTCAAAACGGTGAGTTTTTCATCTACAGAGATGCTTCTCTGAAGGGACATGGTTGTGTTTTGATACAGAAAGATCAGGTAATTGATTATGATTCAAGAAAACTAAAACCTCATGAGTTTAATTATCCCACACATGGTTTGAAATTGGAAACTATGGTTTTTCCTTGAAAATTTGGAGCCATCATTTATACAGATCCAAATGTAAAATATATACTGACCATAAAATTATGAAGTATTTATTCACTCATAAGAAATTAAACATGAGTCAGAGTAGATGGCTTGAACTGATAAAGGATTTTTATTGCACGGTAAATTACCATCCTGGAGAAGAAAAAAGTAGTGGGTACCTTGAGTCAAAAACATCATGCATCATTAACCATGTAATGTTTAGAACATGATCCCTTGATTAATGATTTGATAAATTTTCCCTTATAAGTTGTTGGTCTAGGAAATACCTTTGTTTTGATTCAGGTTTTAGTGCAGCCATTGTTATCCGACAGAATTAACAAATGGCAGAAGGAATACGTAGAGCTATAGAAAAAGGTTTAATTGGTTAAAATTGGTATGTTTTTATAATTTATCCTCGATAAATATTTTGTTTTATGATTTGGAAAAATATTTGTGTGCCTTTTTATTTACAATTGAAGAACTATTTGTTGTGTGAAGCTCATAGTTCTCTATTTTCGGTTCATCCTGGGTGTACTAATATATATAAAGACCTTAGGTATTGTTACTAGGGGAATGTAATGTAATGGTATATTGGTGATTTTACCATGAAATGCTTAACAAGTCAATAGGTTAAAACATAGTGGAAGTTACCGAACGGGATTCTTCAGCCATTTCCAGTGCTAGAGTGTAAATAGGAGAATATATCCATAGATATTGTGGTGGGACTTCCCAGGAATTCTTGAGGTAATAATCCATTTTTGTTTTTTGTTGATCGACTACAAAAATATACACCTTTTCATTCAATTTGAGATAAAATGTATTTGGATTAGCTTTATCAACTGTACCTTAAGGAGATTATTATGTTACATGGAGTTCCTCTTTCCATTGTATCTGACCGGGATCCCAGGTTCAATTCTAACTTTTGGAAGGGACTTTAGAAGTCATTGGGAATATAACTAAATTTTAGTACAACTTTTTTTACTCAATCAGATGGGTAGTCAGAACGAACGATTAATAAATTGGAGGATATGCTTTGATCTCGTTCAATGGACTACCAGGGACGTTGGGATCAACTTATTTCTTTAGTTGAGTTTTATTAAATTAGCAGTTTTCATTCTAGTATACAGATGGAACCTTTTAAAGAATTTTATCAGAAAGGGGTGTCAAACTCCAGCGTTTTGTGTTGAAGTAGGAGACGAAATTATTTGGGTCCTGAATTAGTATAGGATGTGGCTGAGAAAGTGAAGATGATCCTACATCACATGAGGATAGCTTAGAGCAGGTAGAAACATTATGCAGATAATAGAAGGAAAAAACTATCTCTTGAGGTAGGTGTCTATGTTTTCCTTAAAAAATCACCTTGGAAAAGTGTGATGTGTTTTGGTATGAAAGGAAAGCTATGTTGGTGATCCATACGTCCTTTTGAAATCCTAGAGAAATTTGTAATAGTTTCATAGTTAGTATCATTGCCTCTAAGTTTGTCTCTAATACACAATTCTTTTCATGTTTCTTTGTTGAGGAATTTTGTGCCAGATTCTACTCATGTTTTGATCCCAGAAGTAGTTCAGCTAGTGGATAACCATTCATATGAAGAGAAAACAGTTCAGATTCTTGATCAATGGGAACATGTATTGAAAAATAAGGTAATCCACTAGGTAATGGTTTTGTGGAGAAACTACCTGGTTGAATAAGAATAATGGGAGTCTTAAAATGCTATTAGAGAAAGGTACCCTCACTTGTTTTATAAGAAAATAAAGTTTTTAGGACACAATTTTCAAGAGCTGGGGATAATTTAACACCCCATGGTTTTCTAAAAATAAATGGAAATGCATGAAACATAATTTTATGTAGATATTTATAAGTATCGTTTAAAAATAATTTTCCACTTCTATGTTTTGAATTTTGAAAAATTGTCATCTAAAATTTTATTTAGTATGTTATTTGGAGCATAATAGAACCAACTTATTTTTTGGGCGAATAGTAACATACCCTTATGAATAGTAATTTGACCCTAATGAATAATAATTATATTATTATTTTATTTTCATATGTCTTTAGGATAATGACATATTCATTAATTTTCCAACGTGATATAACAGAATTTATAGTTTTTAAATTATCAATTTTTTTTAAGTAATATTTTATATAAAAATTAAATTAATGGTATTTAGGAAATTATTTTAAAAAAATGTACATAATTTTTTAATTCTACATGTCAGAAAATGGTAAGGGTGAATTTTTGGTATTTTTATGATATTCTATAATTTTTGATGAATAGTGAAATACGATAAAATACCGTGTATTAAAATTATCAGTAAAATACACTATTTATGACATCATAAGTGATGTAAGGCCACATAGTTTAAACTCACTTCCTATTTTACTATTTTTGGTCACATTTAATAATACTATTCATAGTCTTGGGGAAAAAATATTGTAATAATGTTTAAAATAATGAAAAATACCCCCTCTCCTCCACTATAAATATCACCCTCATTTACCACTTCCTACCACACCTCTCAAGACTTGAGACTTACATAAGTTCTTCCCAAAATTCCTCCCAAGGATATTTACCACTTCCTATAGTTGCTGGTATCACTAAACGGCCAAAACCAAATTCCTTAAGAAGGATCTCAAGGAGAAGAGATCAGGAGGTGAACATCCTCTTTTATTTTTTTCTCATTTTATTTCATTATTTGTCATTACCTTTGTATTATGCTGGTATATTTCATTACATTTCCCCCTTAATTCCCATATTATGTAATACTTTGGCGGGAAATCTTTTCTCTCATAAGAATATTGTATTAAATTTTAAGCGATGTCATTAGGCTGCTGAATTTTCTTAAGAGATTTCTCAGGGTTTCTTTTATTTCAAGATTCTTTTCTTTTCTTCTTCTTTACTCACCTCCTCTAATCCAAGAGGCATGAAATCTATATAATATTCTATATTCGGGATGTTCAAACGTTCATGGAAAATTCATTATCAATCTTATTCTCCTCCCCCACTTATTAAATGAATGAAAACATGGTACATGTTGTGTCGAATTACCGACATCGTGGATGATGTGATTTAATTTCACATTAAATCCTTCAATTATAGTCATAAAACCATTTTTATGGTTGAACAATGTTATAATATATGTATTATTTCCCATCCATGTTTCTGGATTTATTTTTTACACATGGATTTAATTTATATAACAAAATGTGGTCGTTAATATCAATGAACCTCTAAAATGATCTAAACGAACATAATTAATGTTTTAACTTATGAATCTTCATCATGTAATAATTAAACATTATATATGGTATAATTTATGGTACAATAAATATTTAACTAACACTCCATTCACATTATAGTGTTTCATTTCCAATTGACAAAAATAACCACCATGAACCAATCATGGAAATCAAGTGAAGAACTCACACAAAAATAGTGCAACCAAAAAAAATACTAACCATTAAAGGGAGAAATAATGTAATGAAATAACCATATAAGGTATTATAAAGATGTATATGTTTTTTAAGATATTAATAAAACTATTTTAACTATTTTACATGTGGTTTAAATGAGTTGTAATCAATACAAATCCAAGGTAAAGGAATTCTTAACCTGATTCCCATTCTTTGGTTTAACATTTTAATTCTTTATTTAGGTGATATTAAACATTTTTGTTTCATGGGATTTGTTTATATTATGTTTAATTGTGTTTATTTAAATTGTATATACATATTCCATCTATTCTATTATTTCTCACTTCTTTTTTATGATATTTAAAAGTGTCTTTTCTTTTAAAATCCTTTTTCAAAAACATGTTTCACAAAATTCAAAAATAAAAAGGTTTTTATTCTGTTATTCATATTTTATGATTATTTTCAGGTTTTTGGGTATTATTTATGATGAATGGTGGGACCTATATATCCCTCCAATGCATTTGGTATGTGTTTGTTGGTGGTCAGCCGTATGGTTAGTACAAGTGTAACTATGACGGTTATAAAAATTCTAAGGTAGTCGTGAGGGTTACTAATTATAAGGTAGGATAGAGGGTTATAGAATTATATAAATAATGTCCCAAGATACCTTTATGGTTATATTTATGTTCTTATGTTTTTTTTGGATCTTGTGTAAATATCATGTTTCAAATAGTAAGTATATATGGGTGATAAGTATGACTTTTGAAAATGATTTCATAAATTTCAAGTGTTCGTGGACTAATGCGTTCTTGCCATCTTTTTATATCCCTTTATGAGATTTTTGTGCTCATCCAAATTTTTTAAATTATTTTCAGAGGTTATAAGGATGTGTACGAAAAATGAGGAAGTCAATTTAAATTTTTGAAGATTTGTAAAATAAATCATGTTTTATGTGAAAATCTTTATATTTTGGATGAAATGAATACTGTTTTTATGTTACCCACACTGTAATAAAGTATAATTTTATAAATGTATTATGTCCCTTTCCCCTAATTCTATAAAAATTAAAATATCTTCAATGTGAAGGAAGTGATTTCATGACTATATTCATGATTATGTAATGTAATAAGGTTGGTTCCTTGGATCAATGTCTTTATAAGCATTCACTAAGAATGAAAATTATGGATGTTTTAAATGTAGACATCACTTCCAACCACCCACGGTCAAGGAAAAAAGGTTTAATATCAGCTATTTTCCTAAATCCCCATGAAGAGGACCAAAAAAATGTACATTGTAGAAAAGACATGCAGAGAAATGCAAACCTGAAAACCCTATCATGGACACTATGAAAAATCATACTGTAGAATCAATATAAAAGAGATTAATTATCTCATCCTGATTCAGTCAATAAATAAACTTCTTTGACCAATTACATATTGTCATGGAAACACCATGTTATCAAGAATTTATTTACTAACCATTATTAAAACACAAAGAGGTATAAATATAACTAAAGTTTATATAGTAATTATTAATTCCTAATTCATGTATGATATTAAAATTGTAATTTAAATTACCTCATGCATGAGTTTCATCCTCATCTAGACCAACAATCTCACTGCAATGTCCACCAGCTATATCTGGAGCCTACAATATATATAAATATTATATATCTCAACCATATCAATAAAATTAAATATTATTATGGTTTATTTTCATTTTATACTCATGGAACTACTTGTGTACCATCAACATGACATTGTGTCATCACTTCATTGATAGATGATGACATTTGTGATAATCTGATCACATATTCTGCATGTAACATCAGAAACTGATCATCTGTATTGTGCTGCATAGACTTCATTGAAACATCTACCTCAGCATGTGTTTTCATCCTTGAATCTCGGCATGAACCCATAGCATCTTCTATAACAACTTCATGTCATGGGACACCAGTTCCATATGTCAATCAATAGTCATGACAGTTACGCCACACTAAACACTAAAAAATATCATCTCTGCATAGAATACTACGACATTGCCCTTCTAGAAGATCTCATAACATGGCTTCAACTTGAGCCTATTTCATATATACATAATGAATCAATTAAAAAATTTGAATAATTTCTTTGAAATAAAAATATATTTGTTACTAAACAATTTTCTTACTATAACACCAACAACATCCAGATCCCTCTCCCCACGAGTTCTCACACATACTGACATCTTATCAGTCATCTCACCACTCTGGTGTATCTATAATAATGTGGTACAACAATTACATATTTATATTCATGTTATAATATAATATTTTCAATATATGAATAAATAGTTATTTCTAAATAAACATCATTTCTGAGATGTGACACGTGTTGAGTAACAATTCTGGATTATGTGCCCTGCATCACCTGATTACATCAATGATGACCAGAATAAGTCCACATTAAATTTATTTAGTTAATAGACATATTAAAAATTAGACATTTATAGATTAAAATAAATAAATTTTACCATTTTCGCAACACTTGACTAAAAAACAACCAAATCCTGCCACTTCACAAGAAGAATGCCCGAAGGAACTAATTGTAGAATGTTAGGAACACCTGTAAATGGTATATATCCAGTGATATCTTTCACCCTTACCTTGTAATACTTCCATAATTTTTTTAATTTGGTGATATATACTGCTTGGAAATCATCTTTATAGGATTTCAAATTATCCAATTAAAAACATAGTCAGTAGCTTTGATAATAATAAAAAAATGTCATGAAAATTTAATCATTGAATTTACCTGAACATCCCTCCATAATCTATCAAATGTAAAATGGTAAAAATAATTACAACCATGAGTCTTTAGGGGGAATCCTTTGGATCTCGTATTGTATGCCCAAACTGATGAATCAATACACTTTCATCGTCTCAAACTGCATAAATGTGTCATCAAATAACACATCTAATTGGGATTTAGAGTTCCAGGATTGAACCCCTCAACTAGGACCCTTGAATCTTTTTGAAGACATAAAGGATCTGTATAAATAGAAATTCATAATGAAATTACAGTATTTATGAATTTTTAATAAAAAATTATATACATTAAAGGAAATATACACATAAAATTAAAATAAATTACTTTAGAAAAATTAAAACAAACATACTGAAAACATTAGGTGAACCACTCTGACCACCCTCTGATATACCTAAATTATTTAAAAAATAATTAAATCATGCAATTTTTATAAATATAATTTATAATTTTTTTATAAACTTTAACTGGGAAAAATACTATATTTTTTGAATCATGAATGTCTAATGATGAAACCATTTATAATTTTTATAATTTTTTCATTTAAATTGAATAAAACATGATAATATTTTACTTTTGACATACTCATCATCCTCAAAAAAATGAAACTTCACACGATTCTTGACATTCTCCATGGAAGGAAATGTAATATCCAACTGGTCATACTGATCAATGGGGACTAGTTTGTTATATTCCTTCATAAATCGATATGAGAAGAGAATTTCAACATCTGTACTATGTGTTTCTATTATTTAATCTTGACTCAATTCAAAAACCAAGTAATCACATGTATCCCTATCCATATGAAATGTGTTATCCACATAGCCATTTTTTTCAAAGGTGCATGGCACAATAAGGCACAAAGGTCGTATGGGGATGCGGCATGGGGTCCATCATGAGGCCCAACTAAAGAGAATGCACACATAATTAATTATATACAGTTTTCAACAATATTTTAAATTTTATAAACCAAAATTCAAAAAAAAATACAAATTAGAATACATACCCATATTTTCTATGTGGTGCTGCTGTGAGTGATGTTACAACAATGTTTTTATAGTCTGTTGTGTTTTCCTTGAAAAACAAATACTTGAATGCTATGTTTTTTATTTTAATATTAAATAGTATATTTAATTTAAATTAAGACTTTCATGATTTCCATTTAGGTGCACCATGATTTCCACCTCCTACCATGATCTCCGTTATGGCGGATTTATTTGTCGCACGCCGATCTACACCTTTCTTCCTCCAACCCTGATCTAAGATATAATGACTTTATCTATCAAGCATTCAAAACCTCTACTACCACTAACATCATCCACTTATCCACCATCCAGCACTATCACCTTCCAAGAAGGAATATGAGGGTGAGCCATGCCATTATAGTGCCTGGAACCTGAGCACCTCAAGGAATAGAGGGTGAGGCACATGACTTTGGCGTGCCGTAACGAAGTCTCCTCATTTTTTAGCAGCGAGGCGCTCTGACCTCACCTATATACTACCCTTTCCAAGGTGTGTGACTTAGTGCGCCTTTGACAACAATGCAAATAGAAAGCATTTATATGATTGGTAACTAAATATGGCCCAAGAAATAGTACCAAAATTCACTAAATTCTTTCTCTTAAATAATATCAAACAAATTTAATATCATTTTTCCAAAAGACCCTGACACTTGTAAATAAATTAAAAATAAATACATGATAGTTGAATAATTGGTTAGTTGGTAATGATACCCACATTTTATTATTATCCAACAAAACATAGGAGGTAATGATGGAATATTCACATTGACACAAATTCAAGAAATAGTTGGATGAGAGGGAGATTGTGTAATTGCACCAAACCACTATATGGTGTCATGCATCATGTGAATGGAGAATTTCCACCAATGGAGATAAAAAAGGATAGATCTAGGGGAATATGTAGAATGTTACTAGTCCCCCAAAAATTCCTCTTCATCAGAGAATTGAATGAATATTTTTTGAGGGTCAATAAACCCCATCATATGTGATGCTAACATGCTTATTGAATACATACACCATAGGTATATGATGCATAAAATGCATGATCAATGAAGAATAAATTTTAGATTTACGATTTATAAAATTAAATATTTTATATTACCACTAATTTATTTCAATCAACCAACCCTAGAACCATCAGGATATATTTTATTCTTTGAAGATATAATAATAGTGGAGATGAATCAGACCCTATAGATGTTGTGAGACCCTCCCCCGATGATGGAGGATGGGGACTCCTTTCCCATAAAAACAAAAAATAGATACCTTTGTACTAAAAATAAAAATAAATATCATACAAACCATTGTACCAATCAAAACTGTATAAATATATATTCAAATTATGATAGTTGTATGATATAGGTGGTGTATTGTTCTATGTAAAACAATTGGTGGGAATACCCTACATAATTCATTCAAACGTTTATTTAAATTCGACCAATCAATCCCTTGAATATTGAATAACTATAAGATATAAATCATTTCATAGTGTTGGAGGTTGAAACTCTTGATAATGATTTGGGTGGGATACCCACACAATAAGTGTCAAAATTAAAAACTCAAATTGCATAATTCAAATAATTAATGAGGACAACGTACCTTCTGGATTGGACTCAAACACAGAAGGGGTGACCAGATTCAAGATTAATGATGGGGAACAAGGGCTCGAAGACTAGGGTTTGATGTTGGGTATTGATAGGGCAGGAAGGCATGAAGGGGGGTAGGATGACATGACATAGCCAACATGGTTGGATGGTGGGGTAAGACGGGCTTGAGAGGGCTCCACAGAAGTGGGACCGGAGGGCTTGATGGTGGGGGATGGTCAGATGACACTTCATGGAGGCGTGGCTGGGGTTCAGGTTGCGGGAGGGTCATAGGAGGGTCGCAGGAGGGTCGTGGGAGTGTCGTGGGAGTAAGAAGTGGAAGATTCGGAGAAGGGAGGGGAAATTTTTGGGTGGTGGGTTAACAAATATAGATACATCTATTTAAAGGTCTCTAATAATTTCCATATAAGCTGCCAAACAGAAGTCTCTAGAGACTTCCCTACACGAAAACTAAAATTTATACTAGTGTATCCACAATCGAGTTCATTAAATTGTTTTGGGAACTGTAGAAAACATTAACCAAAATAAGTAAATTGTTTTGAAATTTCTTCATACATAAATATTTCAATAAATTATTTATTTTTTTATATTTATCGAAATCCATAGGATTTATATTTTCATAAATTTACTTCATTTCATGATCTATAATGTATTGAGTGACTTCCCTATCATAAATTAATTCTCATTAAAACACATAATGAACATATAATTCGATGTTTATCTAATTTTTTTGAATGTAGTGTATTACATATTCACAATAAACATCATGTGTGGTCATTTGTTTTCATATACATGCATTGAATCCATAAAATAAATATTTTGGTTGTCTATATTGACTGTTATCATCATCCAATACCTCTTAAATTAAAAAACAATTAATTATAGGAAAAATTTAAAAAATATTTTATGTGATTAGATCGAAGAGTTTTTCTGATGAAATGTAGGCATCAAAACGAGTCTGTATTCTGATGAATTTTTATTAAATAATTTGAGTAACTCACATATATCTTGTTAATTTATTCCTTATTCAAATTAAATTATTCCATTTAAATTATACAAGGATTAATGAATCCATGTCGTTCTTTGCATGATATTCCCTTTATATTGTTGTAATATAAACAGATGTAAAAAATATGAAAAGTTATTAACATTAATAATCATACATAGCTCACCATTTTTATAGACATATTATAAAAATGTTCATTATGTGTGTATTCACAACTGAGATGCCCAACCATTCATGATTGAGAATCTCAGCTAGTGTCTCGTGACCTATTACATTAGTGAGGGAATCTGTAACACCCCAGGTAAATAAAGAGTATGACATTTTCACATTTATCCATATTTGTGAATAAAATATTAATATTACTTTAAAGGGGATGCTAGTCTGGATGGTGTACCCAACATGTAACAACGAGTTTCTTTGGAATATTACGTTGCACTCTAATAATAAAATAATATTATTTTAAATGGTAGTTAACACAAAGCCGTTGTATTGGATGGAATGAATATAAATAACTAAAATACGATTATATATGTTTGTTAAATGTTTTTACATTTATCCAATAAATTTTAGAGGCTTAAAATACAAATGAATCCAATCGTAAGCATTGAATACACTAGTATTTTTAAAAGATTGTTTTACAACCTTTTGATGGAAACCCATTTTTAAATAAAACTTTTGACAATTTTATAAGCTCTATTTTTCAAAATAAACATATTATTTATGATTGGGACATTGAAATTTACCTTGGGTCAATTTTTGTTATTTTTCTGACAATGTTCATTTTTTAATGAATAGTGAAAAATACTGCATTTTACATCAAAACTGCTTTTTCATATAATTTAATTATATGATTATATTATATTTTTAATTTGTCTTAATGTGTAATTAGAATATAGTTTTTCCATGTAATACAATTTTGGTCATTGGGATTAATTTCACTTTGGAATTGGGCATAAACAAATGCCAAACTTTTCATGAATATTGTTTCAAAAAAACCCGCTATTTGTTTTGACAACGGGATTTATTTTTTAAATTAATTATTGAAATTTATGTGTTTGGAATTTGGTAAAATGGATTATATATTTGGAATCAGAAGGTCCAAATTATTTAATTAGGAATCTTTTATTTTTGAACATTATGAATAGTAAAGACGGTAATTATCTTTAATTATCTTGATTAATGAGTAATCAGATAGTTAAATATAATAAAATAATATAATAATAATAACAAATGACCACAACATGTGTCCTAAGGCTACTGGTTGTCTCATGGCCGACCATGGGATGCCTTGTGCTAAACTTGGGGGCCCCATGGAATCACATTTGTGAGAAAGTGACTTTTTATCTATTTATTTTTAAAGAATGTTAAATGTAACAAAGAATGTATCACCTATGTAAAATATTTTTAATTTTGTCTAAAAAAAATGATATTTTAGAATATAAATATCCATTGGAAAGATAAAAAGATTTTCTACATCATAGTGTTTTTTAAAATTTTATACATTAAATAAATTAGATTATTTTTGACCTCATAATGATGCATCATTGACCTCATTATTTAACGATTTAAATAAAATGGAAAGATAATGTAAAATACAAGACCTACACATGTCCAAAACCTATTGGATTGGTGGATTTCGAACCCTTATCACCTTATCCTAGAAAAACATCAACGTGGGACAATTAAAATCCCAAACTCATTCTAAAATAAAGTAACATTTATTAACTTTCCAAGAGTGCCCTTCCCCTCCTCTTATAAAAGACCCCCACCACTACCTCTTTACCCACACTTCCAAAGCCTTTGGCTCGGCCAACCCCTGCTCTATTTGTCTCTCAAAGTCCCTATATAACTCCTTGAAGCCTCACTTTGGGCCGAAGTCTTCCCAAGGAAGCCTTTGAGATCAAACCAAAGGGAGTTACCCGATTTTAAGGTAATGTTTTCACTTGTGTCCTTTTGTTTTATTATTCTTCTTCAACCCCATAAACTCTCTATATTCATTTCTTTTGTAACAAATAAAGTATCTTCCATATACTAGGATTTTTTTATAAGAATATTTTAACTACAATTACACACACCTTCGTCTAATGGTTAAAGAACATATTGTTTCTGTGGTTGGCGATTTTCTGTCTCACGAAACGATGATTGTTCAATATTCTTTTAACACCTTTAATGGTGGCCTTTATGATGTCACTGTATTTTATATATGATATATATAGTATTTATGTTTACTATATGCTTCTGTATTTTATACTTAAACCATACCTTTATTCTTTTCATGTTGTGTAAATGCGATAATTTCATATGAGGAAGTGTGGACTACCGCCCCCTCAAGTGATGTGACTCGTACATGCAATACATGGAACGTATAAAGAATGAAATTAATGAAAATTTGTGACCTATATAAAATATATATTATACTATAATTATACTATATATATATCATTTATTTTTAATCCCGTTAATATGACAATGAAAAAATGAAAGTAGCGTTCATGCGTACGTACGACCAACCGTCTCCATGAACGGTGGTTTTCGTTATTTATCTCCAAATGCTATGCAATATTATAAAATGAATATATACTAGATATATATGATATTTAAAACATAAATAATATTATGGATATGATGTACCTATAACTACATGGAATATTATTTTCCAACAAGTTCAATTTTTGACTCACGTACCAAACATCGACAAAAACGTCTATTATGAACACATATTATTAACCAATTATTATAACATTAAAATATGTGATATGAACTGAATAATAATCTTTATAGGATGTACTTAAGAAATTATAAATTGAACAATGTTTATTATTCATGAATATAAAGAAACTAACAAGACAAGTTGGACTTAAGGTAAGGGATCATACTCCTCTCTTTCTTTTTAAGTACACTCTTTTATGTCATTCCTTTTAAAGCTTATCTTTATTGTTATTGGGATATTCTTTTATATTAATCTTACTGTAATTTTTATGTTCATATGATGAGAGACCATATTCTCTCTCATCAATCCATTTTGAATGTTTTGAGTGGCGCCGTTAGGCTGCTGAATATTTTGTAAGAGATCCAACCTCTGTTTTTTTAAGTACTCTCCTTTATGTCACTTCTTTTAAGATCCTCTTTGTTATGTTGGGGGATGTTATTTTATATTCCTATTTCTGTAAACATTATGTTAATATGATGAGAGACCCTATTTCCTCTCATAAATCCATTGTTGAAGTCTTAAGTGGCACCGTTAGGCTGTCGAGTTTTTGTAAGGGATTTTTCATCTCACTTTTATTCCCGTGACATTTATGATACATTTTCCACAGATTAATTTTAGTGTTGTATTTACTGCCCATTATTTTACTAATTGTGTAATATACTTTCATTTATGAGTATTTACATCAATGGTGTACTGTTCTTCTTTCACGGGGTGTATGTTTCGAAAGATACCCATGTCGGTAAGGGAATCTTTCACCCTCCTATTTTAAAAGACTTCTTTTGTTATGTCTTTTAATTCACATACTATTATGTTAGGATATGTTCTTATATATCCTTATTGATGTAAATTTTATGTCCAAGTGATGAGATACCGTTTTTTTCTCTAATCAACTCATTTTTTGAATTTTGAATTAACGCCTTTAGGCTGTCAAATTTTACCAAGGGAACTTTTTAACCCAATTTCGATTTCTTTGGGTTCAAAATGTAGTTATTGAATATGTCATCCTTTGAATATTTGGGAATGGACTTTTATTGTTTTACACATAATATCCAAATATATTGGGCGTATTTATATTTGTCACACATAATTTTGAGATTGATTTATCCTTAATTTAAGGATACCTTCTTTATAAGGGATTTCATCACATTTTACATCTCTATTGAAACATCATTGTTGTTCTGCACCAATTCACTCTTATATAGTGTATATATTGTCCTTTGGAATATTATATCATCAATCCAATTATTCTCATGATATTATAATGTTCTGATTAAATGTTATTCCTCAATTATTGTATTCAAGTGTCTCTAATTTTGGTAAAAACCCTTTAACCAAAATATCGCTTTAAATGTTTTAATCATTTGTTATTATTAATATCCATGTTTTCAAAATGGTTTTAAGGATTTATTTATATGGATATTAATGGTTTAAAATATTAAAAACTTCAAGGTGGTATGGGACACTTTGATTAAAAATATCTTTAATAAATGTTTTAAATGGTTTTGAAAATGGTTTTTTAATGGATTCATTATTTTAATATCCTAAAATGTTATATTGTGATTGAAATGAGGAAATTTTATATTTCCTTTATGCATGTTTTATGTGATACATTTATGTTATGGTTCTTGGGCATTGTTATGAAAACGGGTGGTTCTGTGGTAAACTAAGTGCGGGTGAGCCCAATATAGCTCTCCAATGCATTGGGTAACGTGAAGGAGTGAAACTTTAAGGTTTTCTGAAGAGATTTAGGGAATATACTGTGGTGGGTATTTCAAATGTAACCAAGAGGGTTACTCCCTACGTAAGAATGTTATGAATGCCTCAAGTTACCTTTATGTCTTATGATTTCTATTTTTTATTCATGATTTTATGAGGTATGTTAATGTGCCTATGTTTTATGGGTAAAGTATGATTTCATTCTTATGTATATATGAACTCATGTTTCCTTTCCCTATTTTTATAACCCTTACTGAGCTTTTTATGCTAATCCCAAGTTTTTTAAATGTTTTTCACAGGTCAAGGGAAAGGTACATGATGTGATGATAGTGTCAAGGATGTGTCAAGATAGAATCAATGTTTTATTTTAAATATGTTTCTGTTGATGGGAAGAATGAATACTGTCTTTTATGTAACCACTTTGTTTAAATGTGGAATGTAATGCAAGTTTCATGATCTAATTCTCTAAAACTCTAAACCTGAAAAGATCCTCAATGTGTAATCTTGTAATAACTCAATATTAAGTAAGGTTTCTGGCTGGGGCCTTATAGTTGGTATCAATGGTCGGTTTAGATAACTTTAGAGGTTAGGGTATTCTTTAAGCATAAGTGAATTTACCATAATGGTTAGGATTTCAGAAAGAGTCCTAGTTTTAGATAAATTGATTGAGTAAGTATATCTTAGTGTCTATCTTCCTCATTAGTACCTGATGGTTTTGTTGATATACTCACACTGACCTTTTTGGTTTTAGTAAATGGCAGGATCTTGCATGCACCAAAGTAACAGTGGATGTGAAGGAAACAGTCACAGTTTTTTTAGAAAGCAACTGAATGATATGTGAGATTAAATGATAACTCTTGTGATTATTCTCAACCAAATATCTGGAGTCATGATTGACCACTTAAACCTTGGTGATCTATCTAAGGAATCGTATATGCGAGAAAAAAATCGCTACAGAAGTACAGGTAATAATCATAAATGTAAGTGTGTTCAAAAACCTATCTGTCAAAGATGTGGAAAGAAACACCTAGGATAATGTTTCAAAGGGACAGAAATATTCTATAGATGTGGAAATGAAGGTCATAAAGCAAAAACCTTCTATGGAAAAAGGAACCATCCATTTGACTCGAGGAAAGGGAAAGAAGTTCTTTCTAAGGGATCAGTTGAATGTTTTAAATGTAGTGTGCATGGTCATTATGCAAACACATGTCCTATGAAGAAGTTTCGTGAATGGGATCACCAAGATCGTACAAATTTTCATTTACCAATACCTAATTCCATTTTGATTGAGGATGAAGAAACTGAAAATGACCAATCAAAGGTATAGATTTTTTCATAACTATTGTTTTCCTATTTTGGAATCATAGGATATGACTCATGATTTTCTTTGTAGGAAAGAAGTATTTCAGAATAAGTTGGAAAGGAATGGTTAATGGATCATGAAGAATATTGAATGAGTAAGATGTCAACATATAAGGGCTTCAAGAGTTATGGTGAAATTCATAAGAGTATTAAGTCTCTTTTGATGACGGGGTTACATTAGAAGACTTTTTATAGTATGTGTAACCCTGATGTTTAATATATGAATATTTTATTCAAGGAATAGTTATCTGTTATTTTGTGGACATAGTTATAAAGAACCATTTGGGTTTATATGACCCTTACTTTTGAGGTAATTATGGGTTACTATATGTTATGATGAAAGTGAAAGGAATGAGATAAAATTGAGGTTAAATTATGTTATGGTTATTTTGGATGATTTTATATCTTTTTGGGGAATGATTTAAGAATTATATAGTTTTGGAAAAAGAACAACACACAGACCGTGTGACAACCCGTTGCGTCAGACAAAGCTGCGGGAATCAAACACACAACCAAAGTGCAACTGGTATTTATCAACTACCACTGGACTACGTGAAGTCCCTGGTTAGTTTGACTGATTCATTTTAGTTATATGATTTTATGAATTAATAGTAATTTTATTTTGGGTTATCTATGTAAATTTATTATCATATCATAGAGGATATGTTATTATGTTAATTACTCTTCAATACGAGAATTTAAGAGCAACCGATGTTGTTTGGAGATAAATGTTACGATTTACCATGGAAGACTATGTGACTAAAACCTTCAAATATTTGGGTTTCAATCTTAGTTTGGTTTACATTGAAGGATTTATGGACAAAATGTTTATCGAATGGTCCTCGTTGAACTTTGGGTTTTGTTGGACAAATTTTGGAGATTAAGAATAGATTTTCTTTTTATAAAGGGTTATCCTTTTCAGGATTATTAGATCTTGTAATAACCTTTTGGTTTTTGTTTTGGTTAAGGTCTAAAGGTATGGGAAGTATATAGTTCTCTATTATGGATTAGGTGATTCTCTAGAAGTTGATTATAGTACTCTTAATGTGAACAAGTATTCCTAAATACTCGTCTTTTGGGGAAAGTATGAGTTTGTGTAATAAATCTAATAAAATTTGTAGGTCAACATGATAAGTAATTATGTTTCCTTATGAATAAATTCCTCAATAAAAAGTAACATAAAACAAAAATGTTTTCTATTATGTTTTCCGGCTGGGAAATTGAATACCGTTTAACCCATCACAAGTTTGTGATTTTCTTGTGGTTAACTTTCTCCTAAACATGTTTTCTATCACTCTCTATTAGAACATGACCCTATGTTTTCTCCTCCATGTCCATGTTTTCCTACATGTAATCCTAGTATGGGTTAACTCGGTTGACCTCTATACTTCTCTTTCTTTATTTTAAAGTGATTGTTTTACTGACTCTTGGTCCGATGTGGGATTTTCAATGATGTTTCCAAGCCCAATTTTAAAATTTCGAGGATGCAATTCCCAAAAGGGGGGGGGGGGTTGTAACACCTGAGGTAAATAAAGGTATGACATTTTCACATTTATCCATATTTGTGAATAAAAAAATAATATTACTTTAAAGGGGATTCCATGCTCGATGGCGTACCCAACATGCAACAACGAGTTTCTTGGTAATCTTACGCTGCACTCTAATAATAAAATAATATTATTTTAAATGGTAGTTAACACAAAGCCATTGTATTTTTGGGAATTAATAGAAATATCTAAAATACGATTATATATTTTTGTTAAATGTTTTTACTTTTATCCAATAAATTTTATAGGCTTAAAATACAAATGAATCAAATCTTAAGCATTGAATACACTAGTATTTTTAAAAGATTGTTTTACTACCTTTTGATGGAAAAACATTTTTAAATAAAACTTTTGAAAATTTTATAAGCTCTATTTTTCAAAATAAACATATTATTTATGATTGGGACATTGAAATTTAACTTGGGTTAATTTTTGGTATTTTTACAACAATGTTCATTTTTCATTGAATAGTTAAAAATACTGCATTTTACATCAAAACTGTGTTTTCATATAATTTAATTATATGATTATATTATGTTTTTAATTAGTTTTAAAGTGTAATTAGAATATATTTTTACCATGTAATACAATTATGGTCATTGGGATTAATTTCACTTTGGAATTGGGCATAAACAAGTGCCAAATGTTTCATGAATATTGTTTCAAAAAAATCCCGCTATTTGTTTTGACAACGGGATTATTTTTTAAATTAATTATTGAAAATTATGTGTTTGGAATTTGGTAAAATTGATTACATATTTGGAATCAGAAGTTCCAAATTATTTAATTAAGAATATTTTAATTTTGGACATTATGAATAGTAACGACGGTAATTATCTTTAATTATCTTGATTAATGAGTAATCAGGTTGTTAAAGATAATAAATTAACATCATAATAATAAAAAATGACCACAACATGTGTCCTAAGGCTACTGGTTGTCTCATGTCCGACCATGGTATGCCTTGTTCCAATCTTGGGGGGCCCATGGAATAAATTTTGTGAGAAAGTGACTTTTTATGTATTTATTTTTAATGAATGTTAAATGTAACAAAGAATGTATCACCTAAGTAAAATATTTTTAATTTTGTATAAATAAATGATATTTTGGACTATAAATAGTCATTTTAAAGCTAACAATCTTTTCTATATAATAGTATTTTTTTTATAATTTTTAGACATTAAATAAAATAAATTATTTATGACATCATAATGATGCAGCGATGACCTCATTATTTAACAATTTAAATAAAATGGAAAGATAATGTAAAATATAAGACCTAAACATGTCCAAAACCTATTGGATTGGTGGATTTAGAACAATTATCACCTTATACTAGAAAAAAATCAATGTGGGACCATTAAAATCCGAAACTCATTCTAAAATAAAGTAACATTTATTTACATTCCAAGAGTGCCCTTCCCCTCCTCTTATAAAAGGCCCCCACCACTACCTCTTTACCCACACTTCCAAAGTCATTGGATCGGCCAACCCCTGCCCATTTTGTCTCCCCACATCCCTATATAACTCCATGAAGCCTCACATTGGAAAGAAGTCTTCCCAAGGAAGCCTTTGAGCTCAAACCAAAGGGAGTTACCCGATTTTAAGGTAATGTCTTCACTTGTGTCCTTTTGTTTTATTTTGCTTCTCCAACCCCATAAACTCTTTTTATTCATTTATTTTGTAACAAATCCAGTATCTTAAATATAATAGTATGTTTTTATAATAAGGATTCTAACTAAACTTACACACACCTTCGTCTAATGGTTAAAGAACATACTGTTTCTGTGGTTGGCAATTTTCTGCCTCACGAAATGACGATTGTTCAATATTCTTTTAACACCATTAAAGGTGGCCATTATGATGTTACTGTATTTTATATATGATATATATGGTATTTATGTTTACTATATGTTTATGTATTTTATATTTAAACCATACCTTTATTCTTGTCATGTTGTGTAAATGTGATAATTTCATATGAGGAAGTGTGGACTACCGCCCCCTCAAGTGATGTGACTCGTACATGCAATACATGGAACGTATAAAAAATGAAATTAATGAACATATGTGACCTATATAACATATATATTATACTATAATTATAATTTATATATATATATATATATATCATTTATTTTTAATCCAGTTAATATGAAAAAGGAAAAAATGAAAGTAGCGTTCATGCGTACGTACGACCTACCGTCTCAATGAACAGTGCTTTTCGTTTTTTATCTCCAAATGCTATGTAATAGTATAAAATGAATATATAATGGATATATATGAATTTAAAAACATAAATACTATTCTGGATATGATGTACCTATAACTACATGGAATATTATTTTCCAAAAAGTTCAATTTTTGACTCACGTACCAAACATCGACAAAAACGTCTGTTATGAACGCATATTATTAAACAATTATTATAACATTAAAATATGTGATATGAACTGAATAATAATCTTTATAGGAGGTCCTTAAGAAATTATAAATTTACCAATGTTTATTATTCAGGAATATAATGAAACGGACAAGACAAGTTGGACTTGAGGTAAGGGATCCTACTCCTCTCTTTCTTTTTAAGTACACATTTTTATGTCATTCCTTTTAAAGCTCATCTTTCTTGTTATTGGGATATTATTTTATATTAATCTTACTGTAATTTTTATGTTCATATGATGATAGACCATATTATCTCACATCAATCCATTTTGGATGTTTTGAGTGGCGCCGTTAGGCTGCCGAATTGTTTGTAAGAGATCCAACATCTCTCTTTCTTTTTAAGTACTCTCCTTTATGTCACTTCTTTTAAGCTCCACTTTGATATGTTGGGGGATGTTATTTTATATTCCTATTTCTGTATACTTAATGTTAATATGATGAGAGACCCTATTTCCTCTCATCAATCCATTTTGGAAGTCTTAAGTGGCGTCGTTATGCTGCCGAGTTTTCGTAAGAGATTTTTCATCTCACTTTTATTCCCGTGAGATTTATGATACATTTTCCAAAAATTAATTTGAGTGATGTATTTAATGACAATTATTTTACTCATTGCGTAATATACATTAATTTATGAGTATTTACATCAATGGTGTACTATCCTTCTTTCATGGGGTGTATGTCTTGAAAGATACCCATGTCGGTAAGGGAATCTTTCACCCTCCAATTTTAAAAGACTTCTATTGTTATGTCTTTTAATTCACATACTATTATGTTGGGATATGTTATTCTATATACTAATTTATGAAAATTTTATGTCCAAGTGATTAGATACCCTTTTTTTCTATCATTAACTCATTTTCTGAATTTTGAAGTGAAGTCGTTATGATGTTGAATTTTACCTAGGGAACTGTTTAACCCAATTTCGATTTCTTTGGGTTCAACATGTAGTTATTGAATATGTCATCGTTTGAATATGTGTGAATGCCATTTTATTGTTTTACAGATAATATCCAATTATATTGGGGGTATTTATATTTGTCACACATAATTTTGAGATTGATTTATCCTTAATTTAAGGATACCTTCTTTATAAGGGATTTCATTATATTTTACATCTCTGTTGATACATCATTGTTGTTATGAACCAATTCACTCTTATATGGTGTATATACTGTCCTTTGAAATATTATATCATGAATCTATTTATTCTCATGATATTATAAAGTTCTGATTAAATTTTATTCCTCAATTATTGTATTCAAGTCTCTAATTTTGGTAAAACCCCTTTAACCAAAATATCGATTTAAATGTTTTAATGATTTACTCTTATTAATATCCATGTTTTCAAAATGGTTTTAAGGATTTATTTATATGGATATTAATGGTTTAAAATATTATAAGATTCAAGGTGGAATGTGAAACTTTGATTCAAATTCTCTTTATTAAATGTTTAAAATGGTTTTGAAAATGGTATTTTTTAAGGGATTCATTATTTCAATATCCTAAAATGTTATATTGTGATCGAAATGTGGAAATGTTATATTTCCATTATGAATGTTTTATGTGATAAATTTATGTTATGGTTCTTGGGAATTGTTATGAAAATGGGTGGTTCCGTGATAAACTAAGGGCGGGTGAGACCGATATAGCTCTCCAATGCAATGGGTAACACGAAGGAGTGAAACATTAAGGTTTCTCTCAAGAGATTTAGGGAATATACTATGGTGGGTATTCCAAACGTAACCAAGAGGGTTACTCCCTATGTAAGAATGTTATGAATGCCTCAAGTTACCTTTATGTCTTATGATTTCTATGTTTTATTCATGATTTTATGAGGTATGTTAAAGTTCCTATGTTTTATGGGTAAAGTATGATTTCATTCTTATATATATATGAACTCATGTTTCCTTTCCGTACTTTTATAACCCTTACTGAGCTTTTTATGCTCATCCCATGTTTTTGAAAAGTTTTTCACAGGTCAAGGGACAGGTACATGATGCGATGATAGTGTCAAGGATGTGTCAAGAGATAATCAATGTTTTATTTTAAATATGTTTCTGTTGATGGGAAGAATGAATACTGTCTTTTATGTATCCAATTTGTTTATATGTGGAATGTAATGCCTGTTTCATGATCTAATTCAATAATACTCTAAAACTGAAAAGATCCTCATTGTGTAATCATGTAATAACTCAAGATTAAGTAAGGTTTAAGGCTGGGGCCTAATAGAATCTCTATTTATGTTTTCTTCATATTCAATTTAAGACATGGTCTTATCATTAAATGTGGTCTCTTCATGATGTTTTAATGAAAATAAAATTTTCTCTCAAACTGGAGGGGAGAAGGTACTCTCACAAGGTAGTTTTTTATCGTCGATTCACTAGATTTTCTTTATCCAACCTTTCATTTCTTTGCCGCTTTTTCCATCTATAATATCATAGCTCACATTAGACCTTTTGTCATCAACTATTACATTTTTTCATATGAAAAAAATTGTTATAGATGTACCTCATGTATATTTAAATGGATAGATGGTCATGCTATGAAAACTCCAATAACATCTTTGGTCATTGTAATATATAGACCATCAAGTGGAACAATCAACATAGTAGTCAGCTCATAAGCTATGTCAATCCCTACTCTCAAGTGAATTTTTTGGAGGGGTTTATTGTCTAGCTTTACTCCTATGAAACTATACATTGTACCCATCGTAACATGGCAGTACATGGGTATTGACAGATAAAAATCACATAAAATTGTACCCTTTAGAATTTTACTAATATAATGTAACTGGAAGTTGGTTGATTCTCATTTAGGATAATTTTTAATGAAAAAATTTATTACATTGGTTAGGGTATGTGGTTGTGGGAATGGATTTCGTCAATGCTAGTGGGATCATTTGGTTCATGTGTGGATATTTTCTCCAATGTCAGTTTTCTTTGATCCTTTCTTATACATTGGCCTACCAAACCAGACAAAAGAATAATATTTTGTAACGAATCTATTTTTGTGTACAATCATATCATCATATTATATGTATCATAATTTGGATTTATCTTCTAGAAATATTTTCTATAAGAGACTCCAAAACCTAATCATGTAATGTGATCACATTTTATAGGGCCTCTTCAATTCTATTGAAAGTCACTTTTCTTCTAGTATGTCCTTTTATGATTCTTGCATCTAAACCATAAAAAATATATTAGCATATTAATTTTATTTTAATATTTTTAGAAATCATAACTAATTACAATAATTTCATATATACACATATTTCCAATACTTATTTTTTGTTTTCATCAACTAATATAATAGAGTTATTTACCTGAGCCTCATTCCATAGCACATGACGTTGGATGGAAGTGGCTTTATATTTTGATTCAATAATATTCATATAAACAAAGGTACATATTTTGTTTATAATAAGATACTTAAAATATTAATTTAGAGTTAAAATACATCGAGTTTTCTTATATAATAAATTGTACCCCATATTTCATTTAATATAGGGTTACGTTGGTTTTGATGCACGTTATTTATTTTCATCAAACTATTTTTGTTTCACAGAATAAATATTTTGAATCAATATGGATAAAATATATAATTTAAAACAATAAACTATTGACCACAATACACCTGGAATGATTTCTCTTTACGAATATTTATGAAAGTAGTTCATGTTTCCAACTTTATAATTTTTACATATGAAAGAGTTGGGTGTGGATTTATTTTCCCCTCATCATACCTAATATGAAACTTCATTAGAAGTGTATGGAAGCCTATATGGTCTTTTACGGAATCCCTTAAGGAAAATTTATTATGGAAATATTATAAAATATATGAAGTCTGTATGGAATAATGAAATCTAAATCAACATTTCATTAAAAAAATCATTAAAATAGAGAAATTATATTGCAACATTAATGATATATCATACCAAAGGATTATCTTCGTTACAGGGTAGACATGGTGCCATGATTCAATACCAGTTGACAAATTCATCCTCATTGTGACCCAAATATAACTAATAAACATTGACTTATT
This sequence comes from Viscum album, assembly GCA_963277665.1. NCBI lineage: Eukaryota > Viridiplantae > Streptophyta > Magnoliopsida > Santalales > Viscaceae > Viscum > Viscum album. The sequence continues at coordinate 374,456 of CAUJRU010000322.1, forward strand.
GTGGTTAATAGGATGGTCATGTTGATTCCAACCAACCTCAAATAGTATACCCTGACTTCTTTCATAGATAATGTATTTTAGGATACTCATTCCCTCTTTCAATCTAGCCTTCCTCCCATCATAGTTTAGGAGTCATTTCATCAATGAACATTGGAACCACAATAATGGGATGAAGGCTAGTTAGAAATAGGGTGTCCAATCCATCAAGACATCGAATACAATCAACCACCTATGTATTCCTAGGAACCTACACTAATCTAATCACTAAAACATTCACATCAATTGAAGAGGAATTGTAATAACTCAACACTAATGGTCTTTATGAAATGAATCTCACCCCATCTAAATTGGACATCACTTCTGTCTACTAAAGGATTTTTCACCTATCAATTTTGGATATTTTTTTAATCCACCATAAGAACCCTATAATAACATACATCCCTTTAAAGGGTGAAGTTTTTTACTTATGATCAGTATTGATGTAGAATTTTTTTACTCTTATAAATGAAATTAACCTATTAAATTCAATACTAAATTTATTATTTTAATTTATTTCCACAATTTCATTGAGGAACTATAGATACTTATCTTTATTGAAAATTATACGACATAGCTTGATGTATATATATAATTAACTCTAGTACAGGATGATTAATATATGTTCTAGTATAAAAAATATGTTCATTAGCTCATTTCTATTGATATCTAAGGGTTATAGTGGTGACATATTCTTTATTAATGATGATATTCACAAAATTTTCCCCTTCTAAAAAATAAAAATCTTTTAGATATAGGAAAAAAATAATCTACATTAAATTTTATCCCCATTCCCCTCTATCTCATTAATGTCCTTTTTAATAATCCTTTTCATACTTTATAGATAATTTAAATGTTTTTTGAAAAATTATTTAAAATATATGTATGAAACAACAAACTAATAGTATCGATAAAGGGGGTTACCAAATAAACATAATCATTTATTGAGTTATATAAACCTAATTGTCACTAATACGTAAATAAGAATTAACTATTTATTAACTACTAATTTTTTTTATTAATATAAATTTATAATTGAATATTGAAAAAAAATAAAGACACATAAGAACATGACTTTTCATATATTCTTTCCAATTCCTATCTATCAACTCCTAAATAGAAGTCATGTGACTCTAGAAGATAGGTCAAGAACAAATCAAAAAATACAACCAAACATGATAAGGATATACCACCATCCCATATGAACAAATAAAAAATACGACACATTATTTGTCCCATTATAAAATTTCATCATGAACCTCAAAACTAACACACAATTGAAGAAGGGTATATCCGAACCATGAGGCTCATCAAGGAAAAAAACCTATCAAAATCAATAAAAGAACCAACCACTAGATTCCCAAGTCCCAACCGACTCTACACCCACAAATAGATATCCTATAATAGGGTTTGATAGAATCAAGGTTCCATGTTCACCACTCGATTTAGAGTCTGGGTAGAGCCTGAAACAAAATGAGTCTCCTCTAAATAAAGGGAGAAATCACTAAAAGGGTTATATTAAGTGAAAAACCCTCGACTATATTCATTGATCATTTTAAGAGGATGAATTTAAATGATACAAGACATGAACTCAACTAGTTAATGTCCAACATATCAATGTAAACATTACCTCCAAGACCACTAGATAAATCCAAAAGCTTAATCACCAAAAAACACAAGAAAAAAATTTATAAAACTTATTTTTCTTGAAAATTACTAACCTTAAATAAAGTGGTTTAAAACAATAAACTCAAGTAAAAATAAATCAAAAACATTTTTAGATTTTATTAATAGTTAAAGACATTTTTAAATAATGTTGGTTAAATTTTAATCATTTGTATAAAAATATACATTTTTTACATATCATTTTTCACAAAACAGATAATGAAATTAAAAAAAATATCTGAAATAACATTTATAATATAATAAATATATTCTAAAATAAAATGTTAAAAATATTTATGAACCTATCATTTGTTTTTAAAATAATAAAAACCAATTTAATCCCAGAAAAAATAAAAAATTTCAAAACACTACACAACACTAGACGAATTTCATTTCAATAATGTCAAACCACACATAACCCTCTTTAATTCACCTCCCACAAGTGAAAATTAACTTTAAGAGTAATTAAATAATTAAATCTCCTTGAAGGAAGACTAAAATGAAATGAAAAGTTTCTTTTGGGTTTAGTGGATTCCCTAGAACTATCCACATGGGATTCACATGGTTGGATAGACCATGGGGACTAGCTGTGTATCTCAATCCTTCATCGCCCATCACCCCAAGCTCAATCAAATCCCAAAATAAAGTAAAACCCATTTGGAATTTAAATATAAATTCTAATATCAAAAACACCAAACTGATTAAAATCTATATAAAATTCCAAGGCTCATGTATATAGTTCCATGGAAAATTGTTTCTCTAAACGAAAAAGTGTCTGTGAAATACTCCATGTCATTAACCTCTTGAGTTATGAAAACTTAAATACACACTTACCTTACTATTTAAAAAAATAACACATTGAAACTTATAATCTATGAAGAAAATATTCTCGGATACCATTTTTCACAAACTATCAAAAGTCATGTGTCAATACATAGGGATATAGATAACATGTATGAGAACTGGTTTAACCTCTTCAATGCTTCACTAAACTCAATTTGATCATGCTATAGAGCTATAATTACCATTTCAGTAGCATGTGGTGCAAAATTTATTTTATTTATCTATATGATCTCATACACACATGACGACTAACCTTACCATATTAAATAATCCTTCTCTTTCTTCAAAATAATTTTATATGGAGGAAAATGATGAAATGGAACCACTCATTGTTTTTCAGTAGGGAGGATAAGAGATTTAGGGTTCGTCTTGGTTAAGAACAACACAAAAAATAAAAACACGAAACCTAAAACATCAACAAAAAAAGATAAAGTATTAGTAGAAATGACATAAATTGGATTATAGCCTTGATTAATTATAGGAAATGTAGAGGAGTCACGCCAGCAATAAAGGATTTCTGTGAGAGATGAGAATGGAAAGCGGCTGAGTCGTGGTTAGGGTTTTTTTTAAATATATCGGGGACACATTTACTATACTTTTAGAAAATTACTAATAATGAAATGTTTTATCATCGCTAAATTTGTAAGTACTAAAATAAGAATATATATGATTTCTTTTTTAGCTCTAATTAAACTTTTAAAATTATAATTATTTAAATAAATTTTTTATATTTTAATAATTATTTAAATAAATACATTATAATTCTATATTTATTTACATACTTATAAATATATTTTTATAATTATATAATACTTATTTAAAAAATAATCACTATTTATTTATAGTAATTATAAATATAATAAATATACATTTATAAATATATTTATTTACGAAGTTATTTTTAACATTTTTAATGTATATATAATCCTAAATACATGCATTTTAAAAATGTTTTATGCTGAATAATTCAAAATGCGTATAATTTAAAAATATTGAAAAAATTGATTAGTTTTATTAATTAAATATAATTTATTAGAAAAATATGTATATATGTATATATATAGATATTAAAGTTGGATGAATACATATTAAAAAAACTAAAACATCGTAAATAATTATATATAAATAAATAATATAAAATGATCAAATTCAAAAATAAAATAAAATATATATTAAAAATGAATACCATAACTATAGTATTAAAAATAAATATATAAAATTTACCAATTAAAAACAAAATATATATTAAATGTATCATGTTATAATGAAATTCAAAAATATACTAAAATTTGAATAAATCACATAAAAATTTGGTGTATGAGTTTCTATAAATTGAGCAAATATATTTGTGTGTCCATTTATGAATAAAAATGAATTAACACCCACACACACACGCATAGATATATATATATATATATTCTTGAAATAAATTAATCACACAACATTTTATATAGGTTAAATTGAAATATCAAACAACATTAAAAAGGAATAAGCAAATAATATGTTTTTAATTGACATTATATATATATATTATACATATTATTTTTATATATCTATATTAATAGATATTATTTATTAATATTTATAATCTATATATATGTATTTTAAATTTATTCTTTTCTATCAATAAATATTTAATTTATTAAATGTTTTTTATTTTTCCTAATTTAATCATTTTATCTATATTTGTTAAATTTTTCATTATATTTTGGACCTTTACTAGTGTTAAAAACGAGCTGATAAAAGGTTACAATTTATTAGTACTAAAAATAAAACCGCTGAAAACTGTTTCCTTTATCAGTGCTAAAATAAAGCTCTGGTAAACAGATTTCTTTATCATAACTTTTTTTAAGCTGATAAAGATGGACTTTATCAGCAAATTTTTCTACCACTGATAAATTCCATAGCTGTTAAAGGTCTGTTTTGTAGTAGTGAACCCACACTTATATCTGATGCACAAAGTGATTGGTATGACTCCCTATGTGTCTTTTTATTTTAAATTGACATTGATTTTCGTAAAAAATAAATACTGACATACTCAAAACTAAACAAACACATTCAGATTATTTTTATACTATAGGAAAATGATCCGTAAGTAATTTTTTATATATAGGAGTCATCCACAACTCAACATGGCGTACAATGTTATTAGTATGACTCTATGTGTGTATTCATATATAAAATTGTCATAAATTTTATTAAAAAAGTAAACAGATATACTCAAGATTGATAAAACACATTCAAATTGATTTCATTTTTTCAAAAAATCATACATATTTCATTTATGTCATATAATAATCAATTTCACATCTATCTGATACACAATGTTTCTGTTAGAACTCAAACTGTTTGTCATTAGTTTATAATTTTCATTTATATTCAATAAGTGTGTCAGTCATTGGAAACAATGAAAACTCACTATGATTATAATGATAAATTAGATCATTGATTCATATGTCCTTTTTGACAAGTGGGAATCATTATCACATAAAACTGTCACATGATGTGACCAGTATGACTGAAAGTGTATGTTTTCAGTTTGAAATGACATTTTAGTAAAAAATACTAGTGACAGGATCACACCAAAGAAAATGAATTATGATTTTATTATTACAGTATTAAAATGATCCATACATCATTTCTAACATATAGAAATCATTTATTCACCAATACAATACATGTCATACTCCAGAATCCCACTGTGATTGTATTGATAATTTATACTGACTTGAACAGTGTTACCAATATCCAACCAGTCAGCTCTAGAATACCATTAATTACTTCCACTAATCATGAATCACAAAAGATATGATCCACTAATATAATGTTATCTGTTGGATTTATAATGCTTATGTAGTTCCTCAAGATGATATATTCCTAAAAAACTAGACCACCTGATCTGTTGGTGTACAATATTCAAGAACTATGAAAATTGATAAAAAATTGACTATTCTTTCTCATTATCCCTTGATCGTCAACTAATCTAAACATGACTCAGTTTACTAAATTTTGATTTCCTGTATATTATAATCTTACTCAGTATAATTCTACTCAGGTAAGAATTTTTCTTCAGGAGAAGACCCAGCCTCACTAAACACTGAAAACTCAGATAAAAAAATATTATGACATTAGTCTCAAATCTATACACACTGATTTAGCAACAAATAATCCACATTCACCTTTTCAAAATTAATTAATATGTAAATAGTTCATGGTATTCTCAATTTATATATGCATTAATTCAAGTATTATATTACTTCCTTTTATAATTCATACTGTTTACTTATACAAGTTTTGTACACTCTCTGTCCAAATTATTTGTTTCTCAATGTTTGTCTATTCACACATTCATAGGCATGCATGGATACATGAAAGTGGCATTTGTATTATGGAATCCAATCACACTATCCATATTCTCTAATGAATGCATTGACATTGTACACTACTTTTTATCAGAATAGGTATGCATTATTTTAACAATTCTCATGAATATTCAACATGTACAACACCTCTTTCTTCACGGAAATGTGTTGTCGTCCCTTGGGATGTGTACTCATTATTTATTATTGCTTTCAAACAAGAATCGATATATGAAATTAATGTGTATTCACAAAATACCAGGTATTTACAAAATTCATATGTTCCAAGAATAATGAAAAACATCATCACCAGAAGATAAAATCCATTATTTGTTCAACCTAATATTTTTCAATCGAAGATTTATAAAACTTTTCAATCATCCTCGGATTTTTAAAATGATGAAACAATGAAAGAAGATCATTGAATGAGCCTCGGACGACATGGCATGGAGCATCCATGAACTACATATATGGAACAAAGCTTTCTGGAGAATATGTTATTTGGAAGGAAATAAATGGATCAAATGACTAGTTTGAAGAATCACATTGATGAGGATCACAATGATATGATAAATGGATAGGATATTTCAAATTGGCGATTGGCCGGTGGGAGTTAGCTATCATCTACAATAACTATCTAAAAATAAATCCCTCATTGAAAGATACTTAGGAGTGGATTCTTCTTTATAATACAATCCTCAGGAACCAAGATCTAGATTTTTCTTCTCCCTCCACTCATACCACCATGTAACAGTTCCCTACAGGCACCCGCCTTCACCCACTCATGCTGTCGTGCCACCCCATGTGCCTCCCCATGATTTCTTTACATCACATGTATGCGTGAACATTCACTATCTCTCTCGTGACCTTATGCTAGCCAGTTGGGGTGAAGCTTGGCCACCTGTAGTGTTGTGTTGTTTCCATGCATTCTGTCTTAGGTTGCGGCTACAATTTTTATAAAAATCACTTAAAAAATGTGGTGTGCTGCTTCCCAGCTTCTATAGTGTTTTCAAAAATCCATAACCAAACAACTATAAATTAAACACCACCAACCTTAACTACTTACAACATATTTAAATCAGAACCGATCATCATAATTGATAAAAATGAAATATAATCTGGCCACCCATAGTGGTTTTCTACTTCCCTCCTTGCTAACTTAGGTTGTGGATAAAATTGTAATAATCCCCTTAAAAAATCTGTTGTCCTGCTTCCCAAAATCTTTAGTTTTTTCAAATTTCCATATCAAGTCAACTAAAAATAAAAAACCATCTACCTCAAAAACACATGAAAATTAATCATTTCATATGGAAGTCCTTTAAATGTTGTAAACATAATGAATGTCCTTTAAATTTTGAAAACATATTGACATCAACTCAAATCATCAGAATTGACAAAAATCTTATTTATGATGGACACCTATAGTGGTGTGAAGTTTCCCTCATTGATGGCTTAGGTTGTAGATAAAATTTTAATAAACCCCTAAAAAATTGCGGTGTACTTGTTCCTATCATCCATAGTGTTTTCCAAATTCCATATTCAATAAACTACTAACAGAACTCCACCAACCTCAAAAACTCTTCATGAAAAATTATGTGTTTCTCATGGAATTCCATTAAATGTTGTAAATATAATGAATTTCCATTAAATTTTTTAACCATGTTGACATCCAATCAATCACCACAGTTGAAAAAAAATGAAATTTAAGTTGGCCACCCATAGTGGTGTGCTGCTTCCCTGGTTGCTTCCATAGGTTGTGGCTAAAATTTTAATAAACCCCATAAAAATGGTCGTGTGCTACTTTTTAGATACCACGGTGTTTTCTAATTTCCATATCTATTCAACTACAAATAGAAAACACCAACTTAAAAAAACTCCTCATGAAAAACACATCATTTCTTGTGGAATTTCTCTAATTGTTGTAAACATATTTACCTCAACTCTAATAATAATAGTTGAAAATATTTTATTTAAGCTGGAATTCTATAGTGGGTACTACTTCCTTTCTTGATGGTATAGTTTTTGGATAATATTTTAATAAAACCATTAAAAATTGTGGTGTGGTTCTTCCCAGCTTCCACAGTATTTTCCAAATTCCTTATCAAATCAACTTCAAATAAAACACCACAAACTGCAAAAACATCACATGAAAAATAAATCATTTTTCATAGATGTCTTTTAGATGGTGTAAAAATATTTACATCAAATCCAATCATCATAATTTAATACAAATGAAATTTAACTCAAAGGCCACTTCAAAAAATATATAAAACAATGAACACAATTTATGCGAATGAAAAAAAGGAAAACATTTATATGAAAAAAATTTAGAATAACATTGATTGGAATAGGTTAAAAATAAAATGAAATAATAGTGCTTGAAAAGAAATATATATTATACATTTTTAAAAATAATAAAATGTATAATTTAATAAATAATTATGTTTATCTATTAGGATATCTAAAATTATAAACTAAATTGTACTTATAAAAAATAATAAAATGTTTTAAAGTTAGTGTATTTTCAAACTTTTTGTTCTTTCCATAATAATTTGATTCATCATTTCAACCATGGGATGCATTCCACATACAATCTTTTCATATCATAGTCTTTTATGTCTACAGTAATTCATGAAATTCCAAATACAATAGAAAAAGAGTTTAACCATTGTTTTTAGAGTTTAGTGGTAATTTAATCCCTCAAAAAATGATGTCTTCCTCTTTCTAATAGCATCATGTATTTCCCTACTAGGAATCATTCCACATCAGTTTTATTTTCAATGGTATTTAATTTATCTGTCTCTTAAACCATCACTGAATATTTAGCCATGATTTATTATTTTTAAAAATTTATTATTTATTATATATTTATAAATAAAAATATCTCTATATATATCGACATAATATATATTCATGTATATAAATATTCATAAATATATATCAATATCTATAAATATATATCAACATAATTAAATATTCATAAATTATATATATATATAAATATTAGAAATAAATATATATATACCCACATAATATATATCAATAGATATAAATACTAATTAATATTAATATATATTAACTTATATAAATACATATAACATAGCAGGGTGGTTAATTCAGGAACCAGAGTGATTAAAAGAAAAATATATTCACTGAAAATCCAAACCCTGAAAACATGATAGAAAAACCAATCCCCCCATGTGGTATTTATTTGAAATGAACCAGAGACTCAAAATATTCTAGAATAATGGATAACCTTGGTGCCTTCAAATTATAATTCGCATAACATCACCATCACTGATAGTTTGATATTTTCAATACATAGAAAATATATAGTTTGATATTTAATTTATTATACAAATTAATTCACTGGTGATTCTGATCATCATTTAAATTTCTGAACTCTCAAATAAGTCTTGAATGCTTCGGTTCACTTGACTCTTGACGTCAATCGTGAAGTTCTTGGTGAGAAGAACTCTCATGTATGAAATGAGGTTGAAGATGAAGTGGTGATGATTGAATGGTCAAGATAGATTAAATCAGATGGCAAATGTCCATTATGATTTTTTAACAGTGGAACTCGATATGAAAATCATACCACCCAGATAAAACATGAAATGATTTAACGACTATGTTTTTTTACAGTTCTATAGTAACAGACAAAACTGTGTTCCCACATAAAAATAAAACGATTCACTACTTTTCTTTTATATCATTCAATGTGATAACCTCATTTCATTATTCTCTTCTCCCTCATCGGGTACTACTATGAATCACTTTTACTACCATTTTCACTACCATTCCACCCCATATGTTGGTTGTACTGCCAATGCTTATGCACCCACACACCTACGTCCATGAGGCCACCTTGCCTTGCCTAGCCACGGGCTACCTTACCTTGCCCATGGAAGACCCTTCAGGTTCTTACGTAGGTAGGTATAAAGTTGGATAGGGTCAGCAAAAAATTGTGGTGTCAAATTTTTAAAGTAGCAATTTGTGTACTTTTACGACTTTGAAACTAAATACCAGTTCTCCAATAATAAATGTTATAACTCATTTAATTCTCCTATGAATACGAACCAGAAAACCTATTTCCATCATGCCTATCATCATGCTACCTTCCCTTGGCTGTGGATTTCCCATCAGGTTCCCACATAAGCAGGTGTCATGTTTCCATGGGTTAGCACAACTTTCTGTGGGATAATTTCTGAATTTCTAATTTGTGTACTCTCAATGAATATAAATCTTTTTTCAAATCTAAATTCCCAACCAACAAGTGAAACCACATTCATACATTTGTACCATAAACAACATGAAACTATGAATTCAAAATAAACAATTTTTCATCGCATATTCATCTTACTCTTCAAATCAATGTGCATTCATATTTTCACAAGTCCTTGCAACTAAAGACTAGTTATTTAATCATCAAAATTATAACTAATTGACTACATAATTGAAAATAATTTCAACCATAATAAACCAATTTTATTTTTCCACATGACCATTTTGAATAGATAAATGAAGATGATGATGACAAAATAGTTATAAATATATGTTTTCAATATATATATATATAAATTATTGAAACATATTTCTAATTATATAATAATTTCATCATAAATATATTAATATATAAAAATTTATAATTTTATAAAAATGCTATTATAAATAAATATATGTATAATTATAAATATTTAGCTATATTTAAAATTTCATAAACATATTTATAATTAAAAATATCTAAATATATACATATATTTATTTTTTAAATATATTAAATATAAATTTATATATAAATTTATATATAAATATATAAATATATAAATAGCTATAATTCTAAATATGTGTATAAGGATATAATAAAATTACATATATATATTATTATATATATTTATTTATAATATTTTAAGTAATTATAAAAACACAAATACATATAAATTTGTGTATAATGATATAATAAAATTAAATTTATAAATATATAAATAGTTATAATTATGAAAATAGTTATAAGTATATGTAGTCCTAAATAAATAAATAAATAATTAAATATATATATATATATATATTTATTTATAATTATATAAATTTTCTTACAATTAAATAATTATGTCATCATTATTATATGTATATATAAATATATTTATGTATAATTGTAATCATAAATATATATATTTAAATACATATTCTAAATTATTGAAATTTGAGGATAATTATAAAATAAATGTGATGATATAATATATATTCGATCAGATACAAATGAATAATTAATTAAAAAGAAATTGGGGGAACACACAATAAATTGAAACGATGAAAGAGAGGATGGAATGTTTGATCACACATGCTATGGGGGTCTCGGTACATATATTGGCATCAACAGGTGGAGTCAGAAGAATGATACAGGTTGTTGGTCGAAGGCCCTCAGTCATGACTTTTCCATGTGGAAGTGTGTTTTGATGGAGAGTAGGGTGATGAGAATGACTGGGGTTCAGAAGGGATAGATGGGCCTCAATGGGACAGAGTGTCAAGAGAACTAGTAGGATATCGATGTAGAAAAGGTGGAATGATGTGTAGTAAACAGAGCCGTCTAGGAGACGTCTTAACAGCTGTAAGATGAGAATTACGATGAGTAGGTTTGCTATTGTGGGATTTTTAATTAATAGAGAATCAGGCTTAAGCTACAAGTTTTCGATGATGACCTGAAGAAGGGTCATCAAATCTATAGTGGGTGTCATTCATCGACGGAGGATGAAGGTGGGATTATATATTCTGTGGGCTCACAACCATAACTATAAAATTCATAAACGTTTATGGATAAATGGGTAATGTAGGTGGTGGGTGGGTTTTGTTTAAATGATGGTACTTAAATGATATTCCTTAATTGGTTGTGGCTAGTGGTATAAAAGAGTTGTGATGCGCCCAGGCGATGGTGGAGTATGGATGGAAACCCTTGATATAGGTGATGATGGTGGGTTGGCTATCTATATGTATATATTTTTAATTTTTTTCTTTATTAATAATTATATTTAAAAATATATTTATAAATATGTGTTTATATATATATTTATTTTAATTTATTTATATTGTTATATATTTATAGTTAATTATATGTATTTTTTTATATGAATATATAATAATATATCTTTATATTAATTGGTATTTATATTTATTAATATATATTATGTGGATATATATATATATATTGTTATATCTGATAATATATATATATATATATATAAAGTTTAAGAAAATTTAATTATGATAATATATATATATGTGTCTGTTTGTGTTTATGAATATTTATATACATGAATATATATTATGTCGATATATAGAGACATATATTTATTTTTTCATTATAAAATAAAAAATTACATTTTAAAAATTTTCAAATCATGGTTATGTATTCAGAGATGGTTTAAGACACTGATAAATAAAAAACCATTTCAGAAAAACTATTGTAAAATGATTCCTAGCTCGTTAATATGTGACGTTATTACAAAGAATCATACAACATTTATCAATAGTTTAAATTACCACAAAATTCTAAAAACCATCTTTTAAACTCGTTTTTATTGTATTTTGAATTTCGGGTATCACTATAGAACCAACAGACTATGGTATGAAAAACATGTTTGTGAAATACATTACATGGTTAAAATGATGAATCTAAAATTAATGGAATGAACAAGAAACTTCAATTTCATTGATTCTATAACAATTATTATTATTTTTTACAAATTCTATTTATTTTATAATTTTTGTTATCCTACAATCTAAACATAAATATTTACTTAATTATCCATTTTATTAATTTTTACAAATGTATACTATATATTTATTTTCAACTGATATTCTTTCTTTATATTTATTACTTATTCCCATTAATTGTTCCCTAAAATTTTTCATATAAATGTTTGTCTTTATTTCATTTTGTTTCACTTGAATAACAATGTTTTCATTGTTCTATATCTTTTTATGGTGTATATTAAATAAAGAAAAACACCATTAAAGGATCCATTCATATTTATTGTTTTATGTTTTTTATATTTTAATTGTAACACACCCAAACACCACTATAAATCGCACCATCGATAGTACGACTGATACCACCTTCAAGTCTCTGATGGGAAGGAGCCTTATAATGTGAAAAGGATGTAGAAGGAATGGAAGTGGAGGAAGTCCCATATATGTGGCGTGTTAGTATTTTGTAAAATACCGAAAATGAAAAAAAACACTAGAAAACACCAAAGAGAATGCGCAATGGAAATAAATTTCCTTTCCTTTTGAACAAGCCATAAAAAAGTAAAGAAGATGCTCAATGTCCAAATATATGTACAGAAAAATAAATGTAGACACTATAAATTTTAAAGTCTAAATCCCAAAAAAAAGAAACCATGAGACCGAATCCAGAAAGTAAAATCCACTAATAATCAAGAGTATAATAGAGATACCACCAAAGATGAGAATGATTTCAAAAATAAAACCCGGTTAAAATAGTCGGTTAAATGAAGAAAATTGAGGCAGTCTGAATGAATCATGGAAGGAAGAATGCAACTTGATAATGAAACTCAAATAGATCAATCCATGAAAAGAAGGTGTTCACCATCCAAAAAAATGTGAAGATGAAAAGCACCAAGATCAGATCAAAGACCCCACTGTAGATGAAACCCAAAAAGACCTGGAGAATTTTGCAGATGCAGATCAAAAAAATGTATATAACCCTAAAAACACTATCTTAATGTTGATAAGAGAGCACAAAAATGGAATAAAGAGATGAACACACACTTTGAGCCCAAAAAATGGCTTCTTTTCAAATATACTATACTCTTATCTTTTCATATCTAATTTTCCCTTTTTATTTAATTCGCATGAGATGGGGGCCAGAGGAGGAGGTTCCCCAACAAACTCCCCCTCCGACCCAATTATGGATCACCGCCAATCCCTAAAATCTATCGATATGTCTCTTATTTACATTTGGGTAAACTCATAGTCAACATGTATGACCCATTATTATCTACATGGATCTTCTTCAAATCTAACTATCTCAAATCCCGGATGTCATAGATCCAATAATACAAATCATCTAAATGATTTGACCATCCAAGTGGGATTCATTCCTAATCATATAGAAAATTGATTGTCACAAAATAAAACATACTATTCCTAATTAAAATTGGTTTTTCAATAAAATTCATTTATAAAAATCCTTTTCATGCCTATGTTGTTGCAATAAACTCGAACATGGTGGTAGATAAAGAATCCCATGACTGAAATCTAGTCTATCAAGATAATACCCCATGTAAAATTTATCTAATATCCTGAAGTAGACTTCCTCAAATACATATATCCTTCCATTTCTAAATATGTAAGTCCATAAAGCATTGATTCCCCATTTCCAATACACAATCTTAGACCAGATGTACAATGAAGGCAAAAAAATTATAATCTTCTCTACTATACAATTCTCACTACCTAGATTATATAGAAAATTAAAAACCACACCAACTCCATTAGATAAATATGGACTATAAAATATCGTTGAATACAATAAAAAAACAACAAAATATGAATAATGTATGTCCTACATCTACACACACACACACACTCTCTCTTAAGTAGCAGATGATGACTGACTAACACTAAGCCTTAAATGAAAAGAAAGAGGAGTACTAACCAATTTATCTATATCCATATAAAATCTCTGAAAACTAGTCTCAATATATTTCTCCTCAGATAAAAACAATTTCCTGGACTTTATATCATGACATGTTGACATGAAAATAATCTGTCATGTTGGCCCTTTCTATTTCATCACAAAATACTAAAAATTATAATTCATCAATTTTTCAATTATATAAGAATCCTAACTAATAATGAGTATATATCATCAATTTAAAGAAAAAATATAATAAAATCAACATCAGCAAATATCTTAACAAAAACACAGTGATCAAATTATGTCTTCTTGAAATGTTGATGAATATTGATGGATTCAAACTTCTTGTAACACTTATTCAGAGCTTGATTCAAACCATAAAAACACATCTTTAACCTGTAGACATAATTATCTTTACCTATTTTAACAAAACTCTTTAGATTCTACATATAAATCTCTTCCTTTAAATCTCAATGGTGGAAATTCATCTTCACATCCTTATGCTCAATCTATAAATCCAAACTAGTAGCCAAACAAAGAATAACCCAACTGGAAGACATTTTAACAACATGTGATAAAATCTCACCAATATCAATACATTTTATCTGATGAAATACTTATATACCTAAAATTTCCTTATATCATGTAATATAATAAGATTTTTCATTTTTAATTTTATATATCCATCGATTTTTCAAATATATCTTACATGAAGAAAACACAACCATCTTAAAAGTATGATTGTCGTGCAATGATGTCATCGCGTCACCCATTTCAACATTCTATCTATCCTTATGATCACTTTCCATCACCTGAGAAAATAATTATGGTTATAAACCTTCTTTGCAGATCACATAATCATTATATGAATACCATGTAGAAATAGTATGACATCGAGATGACCTCTTGAGTGGAACTACAAGTTCATTAATAACCCCTAGAATGGGATCATCAAAAATGGTGAATATGAAACATCACCACCAACCAGTTCACCCTAAACACCATTTTTCACATCAACATGATTATCAAAATCAATAATACAAGGTAAATTTGAATTATCAACCAGATCTAGATGCATAAATCCATCACAAGTTGCAGAAGAATAAATTTTTCCAGTATCAATATCTATAATATTATGATCATCTTTAAAAACACCATCATGTCTTTTGAAAAGATTCTTCAAAGATGGATCGTAGAACCTATATCTGAACTCATCATGTTCATATAAAAAATAAATATACTATCATGACTTATCATCTATCATGGCTATCTCATATCTTGGCACATGAAAAAATGACTTGCACCCAAAAACAAGTAAATGATCATACATGATCTCTTCTCCATACCAAAATATGTTCGGTGTGTCTGTCTGTAAAGAAACAATGATTGATAGATTGATAATATATGTTTTTGTAACTAAATCATCACCCCAAAAATGTCCATGAAACATTCCATCCAAAATAAAACAATGAACTCTTTTCAACAAAGTCTTGTTCACCCACATAGCAACACCATATTGATCTGGGGTCCAAGGAGGTGTCTTATGATTCCGAATACTTCTAACGAGGAATACTGATCAAACTAACCACAATACCCTCCATAATTTTTACTATGAATACATTTCAACATCTTATGGTATTCTCTCCAATATGAAACTTGATATTTCATAAAAACACTAAGCACCTAAATTTTTTAATTCAATATATAAACCAAATGATTAAATGAGTTGTCATAAATAAATGTCACAATATAAACACTTCCATAAAAGGATTTATATTTCAAAGGTCCACATATATCAAAATGTATTATTCATGTACTTGTGACTTCTTATACAAAGAACAAATGTTAAAACACACTGTAATATATTTCAAAACCATTAAATGGTCCCACGTGTCTAATTTTACATTGTAAAAACCTCAAAAGTTTTTTCCCAAACAACAAAACCCATTATCACTAATGTGGTTGAGACTAATATTCCATAACATGTAAGACAGACTACAGTCAACATCCTAAGTTGTGTCATAAGAAATAGAATCTACATTTGCGTAAAAACATGACAACTTCTTCCATTGATCCCCAATCAAGGTTATAATGGAAAATATCCAATGTCCATCACAAAAAATATAGATAAACCTTCACCATAAAGAAAAATTGTAAAAATTATATTTAGAAGAACCTCAGGTTCAGGTTGAACAATCTTCAAAATCAGCTTACATCATGTGATATCCCCTAAACCATAATACAAATACCTATCAAATTATCATGAGAATCATTTCATATATTTAAAATTCAAAAATTACAGGGGTTGGAAGCTGTAAGGAACTTTGTCCTCAGTGTTACATGAAAACATTCACCACTATTCATAACCCATCAAGAATTATCAAAAGAAATATTAATGGATTCATAATCATTATCATGATCACCCCTGTAGAGGGGTTGAAATAATCATGTCCCTCACCATTCTTCTTCTGATGATTTTCATTAATTATATTTTATCTTTTTAGATGATATAAAACCTCTATATATTTCTTTTATTATCATAATAATGACATTTGAACACTCTTATTTGACCTAGATTTTCTTCTGAATTTTCTCTTACCTTGACTACTTTATCCCATATTTGTTTCCTGAAATCTCCCCTGATATCTATGTCTAAATGAGCTGAATAAGATTTCAGTTAATTCCATCTCATTAACATTTAATTAAAGAAATTATTCATAACAAAACTGAATTTTGTAGTACCATTAGGATTATAACCAAGTATAGTAACATGAAAATTATACTAAGCATTGGGTAACATATTATGAAACAAAAGTGTTAAAGTATAATCTAAATATAATCAAAAATACTATAAAATTGATCAATACATCCCTAATATTAAATAAAAATGATATAAATGGATGTATCTTCTTTGTACCAAGAATAACACATTTTTTTGAGAATATGTTTCATCATGTTGTCTTTGAACAGTTGATGAATAAACCCACAAACCATAACATTCATAAACTCATATTTTTCATTATCAATTCATTCCAAATTTTTACAACTAAATATCGAATGTTGTGTTTTCATGACAAAAATCAGATTATTTATTTTTAATATCCATTTATGGTTGTTGGTAACATTATTCAAAATAAACCAATTATAATAGTATTCCCTTCCTTATCTTAATAAAATAAAAATCATATGATACAAGGTTTTTGTAAATATTAAAGGTGATGAATATGAAAGTAGACACCGTAGTGAATGTGCTATGGAAATAAATTTAATTTTCGTTTGAACAACCTAAATAAAATTAAAGCAGATGTGAAGTAATGTCCCTCGTTTGACCAATGGATTTTAAGGGAATATGGACTTCATTCCATGAAGCAGTCAGGTCTAACCACATGGTATAATTCCCTAGAATAGGAAATAGGGAAAGTAGAAATCACCAGAAAAGATCTAATAGTATTAGAAGAATGTATGGGTATGATAACCACTGTGGGTACAAGGTAATGTGAGGTGGGGAAGCTACGATAGTTCAACACATTAACATTGTAATAAAAAGGATTTAACAATTCTAAAAAATCATTTTTTTCCCTAGTGTCGTTAAAGAGGGGACACCTTTATCGCCGCTAATAAGGCACTCATAAATGACACCATTTATCAAAAAATTCTATAGTTATGATATAAGGGAGACTTTATCAATTCCAAAAATAGCACTTATAAGGGCCTTACTATTGCATTGTGTCGTTTGAATAATAGAACAATGTAAAAAATACACCTATATACATTTATGCAGA
This sequence comes from Viscum album, assembly GCA_963277665.1. NCBI lineage: Eukaryota > Viridiplantae > Streptophyta > Magnoliopsida > Santalales > Viscaceae > Viscum > Viscum album. Next base: position 392,800 of record CAUJRU010000322.1, read on the forward strand.
TACACCTTTATCGAAAAACACTTGTATGAGAAGAAAAAAATAAATTTAAATAAATTTTACATCACAAATTAAAAAATACTATTATATACATTCAAAAATATGTTTTTTATAATTACATTTTCAATTATTATCCAGAAAAATTTAAAAACATCAATGTTTTTTACCAGCATTAGAACCTGCAGCCCCCTCTCAAAAAAGACAGACAACGGTATCATTTGTTGAACAAACCACCCCTACATGATCAACAGATTCTTTCTGTAGAAGAAAATGAATCTTATATTAGAAATACTAAAAATAAATTAATTAAAAAAAATACAAGAATATATTAATGAAATTTCCATTTAAATAAAAGGCCACACTTAGAGTCATAAAGGTCACACCGTGCGTCAGATTATGTCAGAGATGATTCCTACACATCATAAATGACTTGTAGATCATTTTCCTAAAATATTGAAATAGTATGAATACATTTGTTTGTTTTTGAGTATTTCACATTTCATTTAATAAAATGTCATTTTAAACTTCAAACACACCCTTTTTGTCATACTAGCCACATCGCATGATAGTTTTCTGTGAGACTGATTCATTCCCATCACAGAAAAATTATGAATTATTTTACTAACATATCAAGGGAATAATAGTGAATTTTATTGGTTTTCAAAGAGTGACACTTAATTTGAACTAAAATTTCAACATTAGACCATTAATGTACACTTTTAGTCATATTGGTCATGTCATGTATCACATTGAGAAGAGGCTAATTCCTACTATTCATAAATGAATTACGCATATTTTTATTAAATTATTAAATGAATATGAATTATTGTAATCAATTATGAGTGTGTCACCTAATTTTTTTTTGCTAAAATGTCAATTTTAAATAAAGAAGATACACTTGGAGTCATTCCAGTCACACCATACATCATATTGAGGTAATGTTGATTCATACACATCAAAAAAACTTCTAGAAATTTTTAATAAGGTATACAAAAAATAGGATTGTATTTTCATAGTTTTTAATATGACACTTGTTCTTTTACTAAAATTTAAATTTTAATCTAAAAACAAACACTTTTGGTTAGACCAGTTACATCGTGCATCTCTTGGACGTGAGACTGATTCTCACATGTCACAAATGACTTATGAATAATTCTTCTAAATGATAAAGATATCCAAAGCATGTTTACTTGGTTTACAGTGAGTTACACACAATTTGAACTAAAATCATAATTTTAAACTAACAAAGAACACATCGAATCATACATGAAACATGGTGTATCTGATTGTGGTGTGACTGATTCCTACACATCACAAATTACTTATCAATCATTTTCCAAAGGTATTAAAATAATATGATTTCTTTTTCTTGACCGTGGGTATGTCAATTGTATTTTTTTGTTGAAATTAATTCCAATTTTATATAAAAAGATACACATTGAGTCATATCGTTCACAACATGCGTTAGATTGAGGTGTGACTGATTTCTAAAAATAAAAATTAACTTAAGGATGATTTTTATAAATAATAAAAACAATACAAATGCTTCATATTTCATAATGAGAACTATTTTCACAACATGTAAACTTTTTAGGATCTATAATAGTTCACTGAAGCAACCAAGAAAAGGTTTCACATTGTCTAACAATTGCCTGAAATGAAAATTCCAATCATGTAGATTTTGTATAAACACCTAGAAAAATACCAAAAGTTATCACAGACCTTAAAGAATATCCACTGACTCCGTTTTCAATTTTTTATACTTGGTCCATTATTTAATACACACATACATAAAGTGTCCAAAGGATCATGTAGACACCCTATGATGGTGGTGAATAAGATGTGAAAAATTTTAGAAAATTATTTTTCACCTATAATTCAATCATTTATCACCTGTTAAGATGAATGGATCAAGCATGCAATGAAAAATGTAAATAGAATAGAGCACATAGTATTTTTCAAGGGTTGGTAGTAATACATAAATCATTTCCATGTTGGTTAGACTCCCCAACACGGATTATCAACAGAACTATTTTTATCAACTAAAATGGTGGAGCATAAAATATTTATACCCGCTAGTAATTGATCCTCTAGTTGATCCTGGTTATACCCCTAAAAATTTCATATCTTTTACCAAAGTTGGTTAGTCCCCAAAACGTTTTACTGGATAGACCCCCAGTCTTTAGAGCCTCTTCAGAAACTTTTCATACCACCAATTACAAGACCCAACTTTTTCTTCCAAATATTTGATTCATAGATAAGATGATCTGTTGAAGATCCTCCTCCATGAGTTTGCTGGACCAAACTCGGACCATGTACAATTAATATACATTTGAACTCATACTAGCCTTTCTCAAATAATCTCTGATCACTGAATATAATCTTTAGTCTTAGTACAAAAAATCATGGGTAAGAATTCTTTCTTCTGCCGAAGACTATTCATCAATAACTACTAAATACATGGATATATAAATATTTTGAAACACAAATAGTAATAATGTCCCATATTTTGTCTCAAATAAAAACACACTAATCAATCATCATAAATTGCACAATCACTTCTTCAAATCTCATGCTTAGATTTTTTAATAACACACATGAACAAGCTTGTCACTAAGATGTATCTTAAATTCCATGTGTATAGATGTTTGTTTAACACACACATTTAAATGTCATTTTATTTTTAATGTGAGAATATCAGTATTATTTAATGCATGTAATTGATTTTCAATATGTATCCTCAATTAAAAACACATTTCTTTTTTCTCATTTCATAGTTCACATACACAAACATAGTCTGTTCAACTCAATTAAAACAAACTCTTCTCAAAACAACATGAATCGTAGCCTTCATATATGTAAACCTTTACCTTGTATTCACACAAGTGTGTTTTCTTAACTTACACACACTATTCACACTCTCTATTCACACACACTATTTCTCAAACCTCCATTCACAAACACCTAAGGCATGAAAATACTATCAAATTCTTCGCACAAGAATGTATAAGGATTTGATTTTGTTTCTCCACTCTAGAAAAGGGAGTAACAAATTGAGTGATAAACCACGTGCTTTGTGGATGCCATTTTCACCATGAATCTAAACATGTATGCTTGGAACATGTATTTTTCTTACGGGTGTCTTAACTTCTTCATGTAAATTGTGGGATCATGGGTCATTCGCGAACCAAATGTTCATGGTACTCCATTTTACACGAAACAAGTGATTATAAAAATTATTGGTAACCACAAATGATCTGACCTCCATATATTTATAGTAATCATCCCCCCAAAATAAAACCAAGTAGAAACATGGAGTAACATGATGCCTTCATGATACACATCACATAACATATCCATTATGATATAAAACATATTTTCCCTAGGCTGTGTTTCATTGGTTCGTTATTTTTTTTAAACATGAAAACAAAATTCATTATGATTTCGATCACATTGGATCATTTTGGAAGTAAACATAGACATCAGAAGGCTGGGATAAGTATTTGGGAGACGTGACTGCATGAAGATCTTAGTACACCAGACTCCCTTATTTCTTGAGGTAGATTAGAAGCTCGGATAAATATCAAACGTCCCTGAATTTTAATTGAGTTGATCACACATATACAAGTAGGGCTAGACAGTCAGAAGACTAGGATAAAATGTTGGAGGAATAAAATGGTCTTATATAATTTGGGGAAATCCCATACGAAATGATTTTAGTAATTACGAACCTTTATATAAAAAGATGACGGTTTCAAAATTTATTAAATCGATACTATATAGACCATGTTCTCCCTTATATCACCCAATTATGACTCTCCATGGATGTGGTACCACCCTAAACTGTGGCTCTCTACTACTCCTCTATTTCGCACCTCAGAATGATGTTGGTGTTCCCATTCACTTCCGCGACAACAACCTCACGAGGGTCGGTGTCAGGTTGAGCTCATCTACCTTTATGGTCCTTTTTCACTTAACTGGTTGTCATGGATAATTTTTTTATATAAGAAAAATAAAATTGTTTTTTGAAATTTATCATTGAATAGCCACCTCAAATTATTCACGAATATCAAATCCAAAACCCACTAAATAAAATGACATTTATTATTAAAAACTCTTCATGAAAAAAATCATTTCTGTTTGGTATCATCAATTTCTTCTTCATGTAATTGTTATAAACAATGCGTCAACACAATTCTTACAATGAAACAAAAATAATTTCATCCTAATTCAACCAATGACACAAATGATTTGTCAATCCAATTCAACCAATGACACATATCTTTTGAACATAACAAACATATCTATAATTTTACAAATTAAAACTCAATGACTTTACATCCTCTTAACTAATTAACGACAATTTCAACTTCAAAAAATAACTTCATCTCTTCAATACATCCCTAAACCATAGTTAATATCCCCTAGAAAAGTATCCACATCCTTGAAAGGCCCGAAATTCAACCAAATAATGAGTTAAATGAAAAGAGAGGTGAGAAATACATGAAAGACGGTAAAGGGATGTTATAAACTCCCTACAATAATACTTTTTGTCCATGGTAAGTCATGAGGAACAAAGGTTTCCTGAAAGAGGTGAGGCCATTACTCCCTCATAGACGACTCACACTCATAACTCTCATGAGAATATGATTCATGCCAACATTATACTCTATAAAATTGAATCAAATTACCATTCAAGACATTCACCTAATATTCAACAATCTCCACTGGTTTCTCTATAAAAAAACATCTGGCGCAAACTTGATTTTTTCCCAACTTAGTATGTGGGTGGGATCATGATTGTACATCCTGAGACAAGGTATATAGAATACATCATGAAAACCCATCCAATGAACAATAAAATCCAACAGATAAGAAACCTACCAAATCCACTCACTCAGATAAAATGGTCCAACATATCTCAAATCCATCTTTCATTATTTTCCAAGACAACAATGAGCGAACTAAGGATAGAAATTTAAGAAAACCCGATCCAAAAAAATTCAAAGGATCACAAAAAAGATCCAAATATTATTTCTAATGACTTTGAGTTATATCCATATGATGACGTTTATCATGAATCATTGCCAACATATTTTGAATAAGAATCGTTCCTACCAATGTGGCATCACCACCTCTACACAACAAGAGGCGACCTGCATGGGTGACCTTATAAATCCTTAAAGGGGCCATTATGACCAATTAATAATATATTTATTTATAATAAAACTCATCTAGTACCAACTAGATTTCACATGATCATAGTACACCATCCAAGATCTGAATAACATGCTCCCTCTAACAATCTATATGTGGATGTTATGTTGTACTCAACATAACCAAAGTCCTCATTAATTATTATGGAATATATCAGAACAATGAAGTAAAAGTAGGATCCCTATCCAAAAAACTGATAGAGGGAACCCCGTTAACCTCACAACATCATGCACATACATCTTACCCATGATATCAACCTTAGTGGTGTCCTTGATTTGAATGAACTGAACAAGATTTTTTCAACATATCAATCACCACTTAGATATTATTCCGACTCATTAAGTATATTGTATTACAATAATAAAAATCTTGGAAACATTTAATTATTCTAAAACTTGCATTAGAAGAGGATTTATAAATCTAGAAGGTTTAAATGTTCTGTCTTTATATGTTCACAGGTGTAACATTGGGAAACATATTTTTAAATTTCACACTTCATACCCATCCAATAGAATCACATTCTCATATAATAATCCATATTTGTGGTTTCCTTATGAATGAGACATCAAAAACTATGAAATTTAATCAAAATTGATGTTCTCATAGATAATGGAATGAAAAACCAATCAGAAAAATGGTAAATTCCATCATAAGTCATAGAGAAACAAATAATAGTTTCCCAATCATATAGGGTTTCTCAAATTCCATTGAAATCATTAAACTTATTCTAATCCTACGTAATAGACTCAATAAGAAATGATGATATTTTAAAGATGGTTAAAAAAAATACCTAAAATGTTATTCTGAGCATATAGGTTCCACTAAATGAAACTCCCCATAAGGTTACTATCCTCCTTTTATTACAAAATAGAATCTGGTGTTACTTATATAATTAGGGATTCAACAAAAAAATTACCCTTCCATAGGGTGTATGTGATGTTGAATTCAAATGTCTGAATGTAATCCACACACTACTTATTATTAAGATTCATGTATTTTTTATGAAATATATAGCTCATACTCTTATGGTCCGAAGGTTTGGAGAACCTATCCCCCCAAAATAGAGTTCCTAAAACTTTTAAGAACATTCATAACTATAGAAAACACCAAATCGTGAGTGGAGTATTTATTTTCAGGTGGATGAAGATGGTGAGAGTTGTAAGCTTGAACAAGATCATACTATATAACCAAACATCCCAAACCATCACCAAAAGCAACATAGAAAACCACATACCCCTTACTGGGATCAGGTAAGGTCATAATAGGATCTGATTCAATAATTCATTTCATTTTATTGAAATAATATGATACATTTCAGCCCATATAAATTTATCTCTTTCTTTATATTTGTAGTCAAAAGTGATGCCAACTTCAAGAAATACTTGACAAACCATCAATATTACCGAGTAACACAAACAAATCCTTGAATCTAAAAGAAGTTTGGTGGAACTTATGATTAAAAGACAATATTTACCTTCCTTGGATCAAATGATAAGATATTATTACAAATCATGTTCCCCAATACCATCTATTCTTATATCCATAAATCACATTTCAATAGTATTCCATAAAAGTGGTGAATCCTTAGGATTTCCAGAACAATACTCAAATGGTGCTCATTCTCACGATCAGAGCATGAATAAACCAAAATATCATCCATCAACACTACAAAAAAACATTGTAAGATACTCATGAGATATATTATTTATTAAATACTTAGGAACAATATGAGCATTAGACATTCCAAATGACATCCCAATATTTTTTTCCATAACCAATACTAAAATCAATCTATCGTATACTCGACTCACAAAATATGAGATGATGATAACCTAAACAATGATTAATCATTAAAAAATGAACTCCCACATTAAGTGATAGAAAAATATTCAACAAAGGTCAACATATAATTATTAGTAACCATTACTCAGTTCAGCTTCTTATTGTAAACACACAAACAAAGGGAACAATAAGACTTCTTGTAAAAGTGCACTAGGTTATCCTAAGGTGAAATACTAGGGAGAAAGAAACCTTTCATCATTTGATCATTTAACATAATCTTGAGCTCTCTCTTAGTATCACTAAAAGTATATGATAAAAAGGTATTATGATCTATGCATATCTAACACAAGATCAATAATAAATTCTATCTCCCTCTCAAGAGGAAGACTAAATAAATCATTTGTAAATCAATAAGAAATTCCATGAAGACCAAGGAATGATTACCCACAAAAGAAATATAATCATGCTCAACTACAAGATTAGGCAATGAACTCCTAATATTTGGGTGGGAAGGTCCTGCACAAAATGACCTCAGATCCCACTCTCCCTGAAACACCCATGAACTCCCATAATATACAAGGAATGAGACATATAGATTCTAAAAATCAAACTTATCATAATGAGTGATAATTAAATCCATCCAAATGATGAAATTAAATATATCTAGATAAACAATGAAGAAATCATAAACTAACTCTGCCTTAGGTATCAATAGAGAATAAGAAGTAAATTTAAAACCATACTTAATTTCCTGTCTAATATGTGTCACAAACATCATTAAAGTTGACATGAGTTCCATTGGAAGATTCTGATTTTACACAAAAAAGGAATATATAAATTATTGGGAAGCACCTATATTAAATAATTAATTCTCTACTGAAGATGAAATAAATATGGTACCTCTTAGTAACGCATGACCCACACCTACCCCAGTTGGAATCTCATCCACTTCATAATGGTTCTCACTCCTGAGGCATATGGATGGATCCCAATAGACATTGAGGCATCTTATAGCATCATATTACCCTTTTGGGTCGATTATCATGACCATAAGGAGGAATAGGCATAGAATGATATAAACATAGTAGATGAAAATAATGTTAAAAACTTTTACACATCATCACACATGTGGAAGAAGTACATCAGATGTTACCAACCATGACACATTGATAGAGATTCTAGGTTACACTACAGGATGTATCTAATGGTGCATAGATGGAACATTGCGTAGAACCAACCCCACCACTCCTACGATGATCATTCCACTTCCACTTCCATCGATACATTCCACTAAAGCATCCACTAGGTGGAATACAAGGGAATGAATAACAAATATTTGTGGCATATACATCCCTTCCATCATTACCTTGTCTACAGTCTCTTTATAGTTAGAATGATTGAGCATAAATACATAGAATCTGATATCTGATCATGAACCCTGAAGTTACTTCTCAGACATTAACTAGTCAATCATTACTACCCCAGAGTAAAATGAACTCACTTAGTAGACCAATGGGTGTATTCTAACATTGAAATATCTCTCTACTATGAGGAGATGATCTCTAAAGACATCCCTATCAATAGCGACTCTAGACGTAACTACTGAAAGAAATGGATCTTGAAACCCTTCCATTACAAGACCATGTATTTATCCACCTATACCATGGATTCCCAACATTGCTTACTGGGACCATAAATTATGAACAAAGAAAACTTTACCATTACATTCTCATGTTTATCTAGGTAGTCAAATATATGATAAAATATGTATAACACGTGTTACTCTTTAAGGGCCTTACTCATACCCGTAAAAGATGTTGTATTCACATGTAAGAGCTCCCATGATCGATCCCTTTATCCTACATCTCCTAACTATAACTCAAAAAATTATTTTCTAATTGAAGTTCATTTTAGTTTATAACACAAGTTGCCCACACAATAAATTTGATACAATTATTATCTAGAGGTGATGTCGCTTGATGAAGATCCGTTGTACTCTCATGAGGAACCATTTGAATAATTTTTTTTTTCATACCACTGCACACCAAAATAGAAGATATGATCAAACAATATTATAATATCAGTTCAAAAAACAAAACCATAAGAAGAAATTGAAACTATGATCATGAACTCCAGAAAGGAGTCATACAACCCAAAAACCCAGGGTAACTTGAGTCTCTTCAAGATAATTAATAGATATAAAATGACTAAAATGTACCTATCAAATAAAAAAAATTGATCTCTAGTATACAAAATAATAAAAGAATTTCATAAAAAAATTTGATACCAAACTATGGTGAACTGATCTAGATAACCTCGCAACATTGTACCCTACCCAACTCGACACATAACTAAAGGGAATTCCCGATCCCCACAGGCTGGCAATTAGCAATCCTGTATCATCAACAACTAGATAGAATGATTTTACCCAACATGAAATAGAAAACATGAAATATATATAAAGGAAAAGAAAAAAATGGAAGTGTAAAACGAAAAATACATGCCATAAAAAAATGTACAAGCGATAAAACTAAAAAGAATCTAAATAATATACATGATAAAAACCAAATATAAAATTACAAATAAAAATGAAACAACTACTCCATGTGATATATTGGGAAAACTCCCACCATCTCACAACCAGATTCCTAGAAACCACTAAAAAACCTCACTACCTCATTGCAACACCTTGACCATTCCTGTATTGAAATACATTACAAGGTATATGCACTGCCCAAGGTGTGCATAGTGTGTGATATAAATAATCATAGTAGGATCACACCATGGTGTTCCATAGCATGTCTCTATATAATAATCCAAACAATGATGATCATTAAAGAAAATGGGGCATGAAAATTAGTTAATGAATTTTTATATCAAGAGAGTGGTAAATAAATACCATTTTTTCACATTTCTAAATAATCTAGGTAAAGAAATTTCAAAAAATATATACTAAATTCAAGCGGTCAAATCATGTATCACATATCATATCAAATAGAAAGAAGTAAAATCAATAAGCATAGGTATGTCACGTCAATTATCACTAGAGGCTATGATAGCTGGAAAACCTGTAACCAAATATATACAATCATGCATATCAAGTCTATAGATATATTAATTGAATATCAAGAGTAGAGGGAAACCTATAAATTAAACCTCTCAATAGGTCCAACAGATCCCTAGAACAGCGTGCCTTGGGAGAATAGGAAGAACTCATTAGTGGAACCCATGAAAATATATACATATGAGGCCTATTAATACACCTTTAATTTAATTACCCAAGGCTTCCAATATGTTTAATTTTCTAGAAAAATCAACAAATATAATCCTCCAAAACCATTTCATAAAAACTTTTCACAATTCAATGAAATTACATTTTCTTTTTTTAAAAACAAGGGGAACAAATCCTTTCTCAAAAACACATTTTCATACACACAAAAATCAATCAATAATTAAATTTAATTTATATAAAAGTTCATCAAAACAATAGAAATAAACATTCATCAATCACATGCATGAGAAACAACCACCTACCTCAGTCTAGGGATATATACACCCAAAACAGCATCCACTAACATAGATGAACACAGAGACAAAACGTCAGGGACCTAGAATCAATCCTTCCATATCAAAATAAATGTAGTAAGAAGAATGGATGTTGATGAAGATTAAACCATTTATACATAAAGGGACTCACACTTCTCACCCCAAAAAACCCAAAGTTCATCCTCAAGAGGAAGGTAACATAGTAGATCTGGAGAAGACAAGAAGGTTCAACAAAAAAAGTCCAAGTAATCTAAAAACATATCACAATGGTGCTAAAACAACCAATGACGATGAGGATGTAGAAATATCACATACCAAGAGTGATGTAGTGAAATAAAACAAATCTATAAGAAACTAGACTTATACCAATAGTTTTTGTCCAAACCATTTGTATATTGACCATACATTTACACTATACCAATGTTTTGAAAAAATAACTAGTATAGATTTAATAAAATGAGCCTACAATAATTTTTTTTCCAAAAACATTTGTAATGGTGATGGATACACCAATAGTTTGGTTAAATCCATTGGTATATCCTCTATTTAATGACCCTATATTAATGGTTTTTCCAAAACCATTTGTATGGGTTCCAAAACTCAAAATACCTATACTTACAGTTTGGAAAACTATTGGTATAGGTATTTTGAATTTTAATGATTTATATTACCAAATAAAATTAAATACATAACAAATTAATTTACATATAGATATAAATATACATATTTATCATATTATGTTTTTAAAAAACATTGTAGATTAGTGGCTAGATCATTGAGATATAATTCAGCGGTCGAGGTATCAAAACCAGTTCTGGTTTTTTTGAATTATTTATACCAATGGTTTTCAAAACCATTGGTAAAGGTATTTCATGTTACCTATACCAATGTTTTCTTAAAACCATTGGTATAGGTCTATACCAACACCAGAGAAGACAATGACCACCCAATCCATTATTATACACCATACGAAGAGTTCCAAACTGTGGAAATACGGTGAATTAGAAGAAACAAAGATCTACAGAATCACATAGGATAGATCCTATGTTTTAAGATAGTTGAGTTCATGTTGAATGAAACATAATTAGATATGTTGTAAATAAAAAAATGATCGGATTCACACAATACATGACATGAATACTGGTTTAACGAAATTATATCCACTAAAAGAAAATATTCTAAAAAATAAATATCACAGTTAATAAATAAACTAATCAACCATTCCAGGACGTGAACCAGTTTCATGTCCTGTAAGATTTTCATTCTCTACACCAGCTGACAACATCATCCTAGCAGATGTTTTACATCTTGTATCAAGCTCATAAGGTGAAAATTCCTAGAAGGAATATTATGAAAATAAATTTATAAAAATTCCTTGGGTCAAAAAGAACCCCAAAGAACATCCTCTAATTACTTTATCAAATTTATACCCAGACACCATTAATTCCAAAAAAAAAACACCGAACTTTAGGTCATTTTCCCATGAAAATTCTCTCTACCCTTGAATGGACCTAAACGCACCCCAACAAAGAGGAAAACAATAATTAATGTGAGAAATTCCTGAAATAAGGTAATAAGATGTTACTTATAGTATAATAATTTGTTAAGAAGAGGATCTAGGATCAAAATTATGTAAAATAACAAAGGCCTAATGCACCTAGATTTCAATATATTTTTGATGTTATAAAGCATTCTAATGTAAGTTAGTCATTGATTATTGTGTATAAAAATTAATTTTTTGAGTCATTTTATTATATATTTCAATGTTATATGAATAAAATTATTGTCCTAATTTATGAATTCTTTTTAAAGTTATCATTTTAGTTTTCATGGACTCAGTATATTGGATTTTTGAACACACTCCCTCCACCATACTTCACATATATTATTAGAGATCATGGTGTTTTTGTTTCAATCAACCTCTTCCAAATCATTGAGTGGAACCAGCCAGAATGAGTCATGTGATAGTTTAGCTATGTAAAACATATCCCCATTTCAGAATGACAAGATTAAGTGTTATATTCTATTATTCTTATTAGAAGATAGGCGATGGATTTTCCACATTATAATTCACTCTATATTGAGTGTTGGGACATGATTTCCCAATACAGAATCTCTCATGACATATATCCCACAACCTGATTCCAGTTATCTCGTCAAGAAGTTTGTTCAAAATTGTATAGAAGAAACAGTATCATCTACCTTACAATCCATAGGATATAAATTCAGTACATTGTATGTATTTTTGAATTTACAATATTTTTTAGATCATGTTTCATAAAAAATTAAATGTTATTTCATTTACAGTATGAAAAAATTGATCATCTTATAAATATTATTGATCCTTAGAAAGATTAATTTATTAGGTAAGATGTGGTTGACCCATATCTAATGTCTTATAGAGATCCTCTCCATTTCATACAATATATTGTTTATTTAGAGGATCCACAACTATATCTTGATCCACATTCTCCGAATCAGGAAACTAGGATGTTGATGTATCTATTGTTCTAACAGAGGACAATGCACCTCCACTTTCACTACCATCTAGAGGATATATATATAATAATTGTGCAATGGTAGAGGTGATGATAGAGAGAGCTCCACTCAAGAGAGGATCTTAATGATGTTGTTTCCCCACAAAGAAAGGATCCTACACAAAAAATAGATTGTTCTTCACATTAGGGAGAGGTGTATGTGCCATGTATGTATACTCATACATCAAATATATATTCATCATAGATATATCGATTAGGAGTCATCTATATACCATCAATGTGGTGAGACTAGGGATTGATATCCCATATTCTCTAGTCCTTGATCAAAACTTCTATCGGCACAGATTTACTTAATACCACATTTTTAGCCTCTCCAAAATCTCCTTTTGTGCCTCTATCGAAATTTCCATATGGCCTCACATATCTTGTTGGGAATTCCACTGAATAGTGGTATGAGGAGGCACGTGTACCACCAAATATTAAGTATCCCACATCAGTAGAGTTATAAAAAATAGTTGCATCACCATTTTTGTGCATTCTCTTGGTTGAGGTAGATGTACAATTTGAGGAGAACACACACCTATAGTTCGGACACCAAAATTAATAACATGTTGCACAGAGATTGGAAGTGAGATTCATATGTTACAGTTTTCTATTGAGGACCATCAATGTTGATTTCTTCTGGTGTTAAAGAATTTATACATGTGAAAACCGGTTTAGTGGGAAAATAAAATACTAGTTTAAAATCTATATTTATATATAATTCATTCTTTAAAACACTTCCATGTTTCATCATAATCTTAAAAAAATTATCATGTTTAATGCCCTTCAATGTTCAATATCTCCCTCTACAATAACATCTAATTTAGTTAACCATTATTCAATAATGAAATATATTTTAACAATAAAAACTCAATATAACCAATAATTAATAGAAACTAACGAAAAAAATACATTAAATTTAACACGAACATATTGTATTATCCTTAAAATTAGGTTACCCTTATATAACATAGTTTTAATATAAACATATTCTTATAGTTACATAACATTAGATTACCCTTAATTAACATTTCATTACCCTTAATTAACATGATTTTACCCTTACATAAATTTTTTTTACAGTTATATAACATTAATTTACCATTACATAATATAGGAATGTTTCTGTTCATCCTTAAATAAATTATGTTTACCCTTACATAACATCTGTTTACCATAACATGAATTACGTTTACCATTTAATTACTTTAGTTTACCCTTAAATAAATCTTTTTAACCCTTACATATATTTAGTTTAACCGTACACAACTTTGTTTTACACATAGCAATTTTTAACAATAACATAACTTCTATTTAACATTACCTAAATTTTTCTTACAGTCACTTTTGTTACCATTATATAAATTTACATTACCCTTGGTTATATTTTTCTTACCATTAAATATATTTTTTTATCTACACAAAAATATAGGTTTCCATAACATAACTTATTTGTACCCTTACTCAACATTATTTTTTGCTTATATAACTTCAGTTTACGCTCACATTAGTTTGTTTTAAACTTACATAATGTTGTTTTACACTTACATAGCTTTAGTTTACCCGTATATAACATATTTTTACCCTTATTAACTACAATTTATCATTTACTTTATTTTACCCTTACATAACGTTTTTAAAACATACTTAACTTCAGTTTACTATTAGTTAGCTTTGTTTTTCCATTACTCAATTATATTATTCCCTTGTATATCATTGATTTTCCGTTACATTACATTAGATTCCCATTACATAACATTTTTTACCTTAATTAAATTTTTTGTAGTCTTATATAACTTTTTATACCCTTATGTAACATTAATTTACCCTTAGATAACTTTATTTATCCTTACAAAACATCTATTTCCCCTTACTTAACTTTTTTATACCTTTACATGACCATGGTTTATCAAAACCTAACATCTGTTTTCCCTTAAATTTAGTTAACATTTACTTAAATTTATTTTACTAGTACATAACTTCATTTCACCCTTACATAATTTTATTGTACCATTACATAAATTTGGTTTACCAATACATAACATTAGTTTAACCATATGTAGTTTTGTTTTCACATTACCAATTTTTTTAAAAGATAATTAACTTCTATTTTCCCATAAATAAATTTGTATTACCCACACATAACCGTTTTTACCCTGACATAAAATTATTTTACCCTTGATTAAATTTTGTTACCCTAAAATTAATTTTTTTAACCTCACATGGTATTATTTTACCATTAAATAACATTTTCCCATACATAACTTTATTTTACCCTTTCATAACTTTTTTTCCCTTATTTATCTTTATTTTACCCTCAAATAACTTTTCATACACTTATTTAACTTTTTTTACCCTGAATTAACTTATTATTCCCCTCACATTACTTTTTTCACCCATACTCAATCTCTGTTTACCCTTACATACCCTTACATAACCTATATAAGTTTTTGTTCATCCATACACAACTTATTTACACATAAATAACTTTATTTCACCCTTAAAATTATCTTTCCATTACCAAATTTTGTTTTACCCTTACATACAATAATCCTTCATGGTTGATTGGAAGAATGGATTCCAATTCCAGTAAGTGCATAAATATCTCCAGTTATATTGGAGAATAGCGTGTTTTTTTGACATGAACTAAGGGTTTGATACTGGATGATTTCCCACTAGATTTCTGGGTTAGTTTCATATGTTAATTGGTTATTTATTAGGATACTGATGTGAGAGTATGAAGCACTCTGACAGATTACTTCAATGTCACTCAACATCATGGAGGGTCTACTTGATCATAGCTTGACATAATGAATGGAAAACAAGGATATGGCTAGGGGAATTAACCTAATAAATCATCCAAACATGGTGAATGGAATACCTAACTATGAATTCTGATTGGTTTGCGAGCAGTTGATAGGTGATGATGGTGCTCTATGGGTATTAGACAAGTTGTAGTGAGTACTGTGCAATCATAAGTGATGCATAGAGGCATTTGATATGGATGTGTATTTTGGAAGATGTTGTAATGTTGTCTATAAGTTAGGATATGCGAACCTACACTCCATGGAGGGGGTGGTGGTCAGGAAGTCATCTATGGCACAACCATGGCATCTAGTGAGATGATAGTGGGTGTGGGTTGGCAAGGCATAGAGAAACATGTCCACCATTGATTTCCGGTAATGCCTAATCATGAGAGAGTATATCGCTTGGTGATCATTTCATGTGAAGTCACATTTTTTTCTTCCTTGAGTTGTAATGATGAAGGGTGGTACCTTTGGGCCACGGTGGTCTATGCCCTATAGTCTATTTTTTTGGGCCGTTTAGGGCTAAATAATTCATGCTTGATTGGTAGGTTATCCCTTGGGGGGTATGACCATTACATTGGTCTATGGGTGAGGTGTGTGTTTGTGTTTCTTTTTAATTGTAACCTTAGATACCTATAATATATATATTTATATTCATTTATAATTACATTGATGGATATATATATTTATTTAATTGAAATAATAATTATAAAATTATATATTTACATAATTATATATATAATTATATGTTTATAATTATATAAATATTTATAATTACTATAAATATATTTAATAGTAAATAATTTGAAATATGTATATTTAAATAATATTTTATTTATTTAGGTATATTTTTAATTATATAAATATATTTATAAATATAATTTTATAATTATATTAATACATTTATTTTTTAAATATATTAACGATACATTTATAAATAATATCCTAGTAGAGCAGATACAATTGGATGACTAGTTTGTCACTACAAAAGTAACTACATGAACTAGAAGCTTATTTGTTTCCTTCATCTACAGAAGCTATGATGATCAAATAAGATAATCCTTATGGCATGGTCATGCATCCTTTGATCCATGATACTCCCTGGGGATTTATAGAGTATTCATTAATGTCACAGTTGATCCAGATGAGAAGAAAAAAATAGGGGCCTTCCCTGGAAGGCTGGTATGGATTTTTTACAGTTCATGGAAAGCAAGTGGCTACTGGATATGGCCTACACCGGTGATGAGTTCACTTGGTTCGACAACCAAATAGGGGTCTGTTGAACTTGGTATCTCGCTGATATATATGTGGAAATTTTTCATGCCATATCGTCATATCCCAGTGAAATGGATTCCCACATGGTACAATGTATATCTAATTATTCACCTTTATTTGTCTCATTTCATCCAGGTATGAGAGATGTGAGTTTTTCAACTTCTCCCATCAATGGAACCTAATTCTAGGATACCATCAGACTGTAAGTTATTCTCGGTCAAATCCCAAATAGGTAAACGAATGGATAAGGCTACACTGTAAGCTTAGGTTTCTCAAAAACACACTATAGTCGTGGGTTAGGTAAAAACCTCCTCACTCCTAGGATATGTAAATAGCCAAGAAGAATGTCAACCGAATGGAATCCAACCTAGAGGAGGATTGGAATGAAATATTATTTTAAGAACTGACTTGTAAAAAGGATACTATGGCAAAAATTATATTGACACAAGTGTGAGAAATCGAGAAAAAGGTGGTAAAGAATCCAAGTGCTTTGTTGAAGTTGAAATTATTGTCAATTTCATAGGAAAATCAAAAGGTTAATGATTTATAAATGAGATGAATGTTGAGCTGGTCAGTAGTTCATAAAACTTTTGTTATTTTTTGTTTGAGTTTACACAATTTGGACAACAATTAATAGAGAAAAAAATATGAAAATTATATGCATGAGAAGGAGAACAATTTTATATTTTTATCAGAGTTGATGAATGATATTTGGATTCGAATTTTATATGAATATTGATTAAATATTTTTTAATTATATGTACATAAAAAATTATCCATTATATCCAACTAAGTGGAGAAGAACCACAAGAGAAACCCTCCCACACCCAACATATGGAAATATTTATGAAGGATGTGGACCTGGTAGATTCTAGCCTTAAAGAAGACTTGAATGAAATTTTGTTTCAATAACTAACAACTAAAATGAAAATTCTATAAGAAATGATTTTGACAAAAGAATGTGTGGTGCGTGAGAAATAAGGAATAAGGTGGTGAAGAATCCAAGTGGTTTATTGATGTTGAAACTGTTTTCAATTTATCTAGAATATGAAAAGGTCAATGACAACTAAATGTGATGATTTTCGAGTTGGTCTGTTGTTCTTAAAACATGTGTAATTGATCATTTGAGTTGAAACAATGTTTATATCAATGAATGGTGTAAAAAATAAGAAAATTACATGCATGGTAGGAAGAATGATGTAATATTCTATAAGGTTTCATGCACAAGGTTTGTCATTGAAATTTATGTTAATATTTATTATGGGGTGAAGCACCAAAAGGGTATCATTAATGAGTTGTACAACCTTAATGAGTGGTACGTAAAAAATTATCCACGCCAGCTAGTATGTGGTGAAGCACAACAAAGGCATCCGAGAACAAACCTACAGCCAAATAGCATGAGGTCGTTGGCACGATAGTGCAAGGGAAAACCTACCTACATGAGGAAGAGCTGTGGGCATAGCACCCCTGTGTGGGGTGGCATGATAGTGGTGGTGGTCACAAAATTATTCCCGAAAGACTAGGTATGTGGTGTTACTGTGTAGGAATAGTGTATTTCTGAGCCTTGGAAGTCGTGCTTTGTATTATAAAGAAGCAGCGAATGCTAGAGTTTTTTGATTTGGGAACATGATTTTATGGGTTACTATAGCATCAAAAGATCTCCTTCCTTCTGATCCTCTTGATCCTTCATCTCAAACATCGAATTAGTTTGATTCTTCATTCTAGTTATTCAAATTAATCATCCACATCGTCTTAATCCTCAACCTTTCAAGAGAGCACATGTTCATTGGGTTCTCCATGCAGCATCATCTAGAACTAAAACTTAGCTTTCTCATCATCGTTTCAATATTCTAATAAAAACAAATGTTTTTAATGGGGGTCATCCAATCATTTCAACATCATCATATTTAACCTCATCCAGCACCCGAGTAATCTTTTCGTCGATTATTCGTGTAGTGAATTGGAAAGTAGCTTGAACGCAACCTTCCGAGAATAGTTTGAATCTTTCAGAGATCAAAAACTGATTAAAATATCATCAATATCGATTTACATGAAAAAATTAAGATCAAAATGTCAATTTAATGTTTGGAGAAAAAAATTAATTTGTAATGAATGTGTTTTTGTTCTTGGGAAACATAGGCAGTGAATGAATACGGATAGTGATATATTTGATTCTAGAAGGATCTAAGATGACAATAGATTCCTATAAATACGAGAATACACCGAGGCGGTGTGTTTGTCATTCATTTTGTGAGGAGGTATTATTTTCAGAGAAATAAATAATCCTAAATTCTCCGGTTCACGATAGAGATAATTTACACATATACTCTATTTGTGTGAAGAAGAAGAAGTGATTTTGTGTGCATATGATATGTGCTTTCCAAACTCCTTGTGCTACATTATGAACAATTTTTTTATAAAACTAACAAGATAACATAATACTATACCACATGTATTTTCTGGTATTTACAGGAATAATTATGAGGACCCACAAAATATGTTCTCATACACATCATCTCATGTTGAAGGGCTTGCTCCCACTATGTCAATTTCCATGTGGTTATTCACGTAAGGAGTGAGAATCTAGTTTTGTTCTCAAATGGTTGGAACAATAAGTGTGCATTATTTGTGAAAAAAGAGTAAGACACTATTGCACAAAACATATTAAAATTTCACCTAGTTTGTATGGTATTTGTGAGAAGTCCATATATGATTCAGGATGAATGATGTGTCATGCATGGTGTACATGTATGTGGTTTTCATGTAGGTTGAGCAAGTGTTATATGTATCTTCACATTAGGTAGCATGTAAAAAATTGATAAATAATTATAAAATGTGTGAAATTAATGAAAAAGGTAGTGTGCATGTACATTATTCAATTAATGAATTAATTTTGAATACAATGCAATGTATTTTATACATATGCATGCAGTTGTATGAGAAGTGTAAACACAAAATAAATTTCTTGATTTGAGTGTAGTATTTTGAGACTGAAGATTGGGAATTAATTTTATCAGTGTATCAGATGATTTTCGTATCATTGTTATTAATGTATAGTGAGGTCATGTCTTCAATAGAAGAAGGAATAGCCCGAGCAGTTTTGAACTGTGGAAGCTGATGTAAAGACTTGAACTTTTGAATAATATTTTGGTTCATAAAAATGTATATTTTACTATGTCAAATTATTTAAAACAATATAAGTAAAAATTAAAATTTAACCTTCAGTTTTTGACCATTGTATGACCATTGGTCCATTATGACCAATGATCAATATGACCATTGGAAATAATAATAATTTTAATGTTATAATTATTGTTTATAAATAGAAATAAAAATGGAAAATAAATCCAGAATGAAGAATCGATGGCCTCTACCAGTAGAATTGTTCCATACAAAGCTCATTTTTTAGAGCATAGTAAGGACGTAGCATCACTAGGTTTCTATCTAGACCAATCCCAAGCTATGTTTCAACATGTTATTATTGAACAATATCTCCCACATGAGATGTTCAAGTTGGTGGAAATCACAACTCAGGCAATGTTACCAGAGCCACCCGGAGACTCTATCACCATCACACACCTTACCAATATGTCATATGTGGGTATTATAAGGTGTTATGTAACAAGGTATTAGTTAAATATTTTATGATCCCTTTTTATAAATAAATTTCATAATCCATCAATTCCTTTCTGAGAATATTCCTTCCAAAAAATATTATGAATGTGATAAATTTATTTTTTGGGTAAAAATGGTACTTTTTATAAATATATAAATTATTATATTAAACGATGGTTTTATTAATAATGTTATTATAATTTCAATAGTGTTATAAAAACACTTATTTTTAATCAAAATAATTATTATATTTATTCATTAATTCTTTTTCTCTATAAATGATGAAGTAATCTGTTTGCTAAGAAATATAATTTTATATGATAAAAAAAGAAATAGTATATTTTATTACAATTATAAAATTTATTTTGATTAATCAATGAATTATTTTAATAAATAAGATTTTAATAAAATACTATTATTAAATATGTTTTATTAAAATGATCATATATTTTTTATGTAGTCAGGTGAAATTGTTATTAGATTTCGAAAACTGTAATTATCAAAATAATTGTTTTTTAAAAAATGTGAGACTTATTTTAAAAGTGAAAATCCACATAACTAGAAAATTATATTTATAATATGAATATTGTTTTTGAAATAATAATTTCAAAATTATCTGACAGTAAATTTTTCATTATTTTCAGAAACAGTCTAATTTTTCATTAAAAATTAAATACCAAATAATTATAATATGTGTTTTATAACATCATAATGACCAAATAGTGGGGAAATAAATCATATACAAAGTATCTTCGACCATATAAATTATTTTTCTTTTAAATAATTTCATTTTAGATTTTTATTATTTGTTTTATAAAGCCTTAGTGATTCCACCAAGACATAAAAAATATTTTGAGATTTAAAAATAATTTCTTTGAGAATGTGGATATCATCAACATAAGTAAGGAAATTATTTTAATAAATTAGGTTCTTTAACATATAAAATAATGGAAACCACTTCCATTTTGCATAATTCATGGGCATAAACCATGGGTTGGTTTGTGGTTTTGAATCTTTTATTTTGTAGTGTCCAAAATAAGAATAATAACGAAATCCCCCTCCTTTCCTATATAAACCCACCAATGAACCCATTACTCTTTACTCAAAATCCTTAAATCTCGTCCAAAATCTTCCCTCTATTCCCCATAGTCCTACCAATGTACCCCTAGGCTCCCAAAAATCCTCTCCCAATCCATTGGTATCACACATCCAAGTAAGGGTTCCTTTCTTTCTCTTTTTATCCAAGTTTCCATATATCGTAACACCCTTTTATTTTCACAATAAATGATGCGGTATGTTTTTCAAAATCTCACATACATCCCTTAATATTTTTGAATGATTATATACCCCTTTTCCATTCATTAATCTCTCCCATGTAAACATGTTACCATGTTGATATTTCGTAAGGGGTTTCTCTCATCTCATTTCAATTCAAGAATGTATTTTATATTATGATTCCAAATTCCATTTAATATGTTTGGTTATTATATTCCATTATCCCCTTACTGTCCATATCAAATATAAAAAATGATAGAACACATTCTCTATCATCAACCCAATTTATGAATTTCTATATGATGGTGTTATGCTTCCAAATTTGCACCGCAATTTTTCATGCCAAAATCATCGTGTAGTGAATACCATACACATTCCTCTATAAAGGGTATTCAACATTATTAATATAATAATATTTAATGGTTACTTAAATTTATTAATTACACATTATTTTATCGTCTAATAAATGATAATGTTTAATGAATCCATGTTATATTATATATGTGGCACACTTAAGGATGAGATTGAAATGATTATGAAGGGTGAGCCCTGATAGAACTCCAATTTAGTGAAAAATCTTTTGAATCATGATATGTCATGATGGGATTGGGTTTTACCTAATTCTATTATGGGATACTAGTCCAGCATGATTTATTTACATTTTATCTTTTACTTAGGTTTATGATGTTGTGTTATAAGTTGTTGCCACATTTCCATGTTATGATTAACCAGCTGTATCATACATTTATATTCATGTTCCTTTTATGTTTCATTGATATTCTTATTACCTAACATCTATTGTATTATTCATTTTATTAATTTTTTCTCCCTTACTGGGCTTTATATCTCAGCCCTTTCTTATGTACATCATTAGGTTATCCCATAACATTTTAAGTACGAACGAGTATTATGAACATGTAAAGGAGGTTTTCAATTAAGATGTTGTATTTCATATTTCAAGTTGTCATGTAATGTAACTAATTAACAATGACACAATACATGTTGATCTTTTGGGGTTGTTTTAAGTGTGATCTCATTTATATAAATCATGAATTAATGTGTAAATAAGGCCAGGGTTGTCATAGTTGGTATCTAAGCAAGGTATATTTATTTTTGGGATTAGGATTAGAAAACTCTAGTAAAAGCCTTAGGGAGAAGACTATGTATAAGAAAATCATCCCTGAATTTTGGTGAGTATAGTGTAATGGGTTTATCATGAAAATACATCCTAATATGGATATGAACAAGTGGATTTGGCTCTATAAAATATATATCTAGGGTAAAAACCACTGAAAACACCACCATGATCTAGAGATGAATGTTAAGTGGTGAAAAAAAGGGACCTTACTGAACTCCTAGTTCGACACTCTCAAGGGATATGCTTTTGAAAATTCATAAACTCTTTATGAACCATTATTAAGGTAAACAAATAAAATACCCATAAGAATATTTGTTACGAAATAGATCATGGATAACCAAGATTGAATCTTAGGTTATTACAAGTTATGATATATTATTCATATATATATGCCTACATGGAATGAGTGAGATGGTTAAAGGTGGTGGCATCCTAGACATGTGGATCCAGGTTCGAGTCCTCATAAGGTAACACACACTATATGCTGAAATCCTATCGTGGGCCTCTCTACCACGTTGGGAAATAGCTAAGCCCAAGGGTTCAACACCTTGGGCCTCACTAAGGATGTGTGGAGCACAAGTGGGGAGGACACCCCAATACCATGTTACCCAATAACATGTGTTATATTTCTAATGAGAAATTACGCTAATAGTGAAATCTTTTTATTGGAATCGAAAAAAACCAGGATTGAATTCGGGAAGGGATGAATTTCTGGGCCACTGTAGCATAACACTGTAGCAGTACTATAACATCACCAGACTATTGCAGTGGAAGACTGTAGTATTGGTGAGACTATAGCAGCAACGACACTATAGCAGTGGAGGCTCTGTAGCAGGAACTGTTGCAGTAGTAGTACTGTAGCAGCCTGGGTATTGTAGTATTTCTATTCATTGAAGAGTCCTTTGGGTCAAAAATGGGCTTTCAAGCCATTTATTCAAGCCACATGTACTTGGGACTTTGGGCTATGTAATGGGTATCCCTTTACCTAGTCAAAAAGTGGTCTTTTCTTTAATAATAAAATGAGGCTTCAACCCCAACCTTTTAAATAAATAAATATATATATATATATTATTAATATTTAGGTTTATCCATCTATTTTCAATGTTTTCATTATATATTATTATTAGATAAGTATTCAACCCCCTGATTGTATTTTCTTTTTCTTAGTTTAAATATGGAATGAAGAATATCACAAACAACTTTTATCTCTCTTAATGAAGATCTACTTCGATAGATTATCCTGAAGTCATTCCTAGATGATTTTGAAACATATTCATATATCCATGTTCCATGAAAACAACATTATGTGGAATCCAATAACTCTATCATTGCATGATTCATTAAATGATCATGTATTTTCTGTTGGGTAATCTTGAACTATCAACATTCATACCATGATAAGAATGGGATGTACCGTCCGGGACTTTTAAAATTGTTCTATTTATTTCAAAATGATAAAGAACTAAATGATTTTCTAGATTCTGTAAAAGTAGGAGAAATCCGATCAACATATATGTATCAAACTATAGATTTATTCCTTTGGAGAAATATCAAAACTAATATACCAAAACCATATTTTGAAATATTTGAAGATGAATAATTAAGACTTTTTTTATAAAAAACATTTTCAAGAATATATTTCGAAATTATATATAAGAAATAAATTTTTAATGACTTATCAGTTCCTCCATCGATATAATCCATGACACTAGAGGTATTTTTGGGAAAAGGATGTAGATAATATAAAAAAAATCCATGGTTCCCATGTGATACATAAACCCTTCCTACTTAAAGATAATGTGAATAAGAAAGACTGAAGACCTTGTTGAAGAGATGGAGGAAAACTACCCTCATCTTTTTTTTCCATAGTATGTAAAATGAAATTTCTGGGATGAAATTTCTTAATGGGGATATAATATAACGAACCAATATTTAGAATAATAATTTTCCTCCTAAAATGTATGTTTAATTATGACACAATCGCTAAAACTATGTAAGACCAATTAAAATGTAACTTTTTGTTTTCGACTGTTATATGATCGTTTATCAATGATGACTAATGATCAATATAACCATTGGAAACAATAATAATTTTAATGTTATAATTATGATTTATAAATAAAAATTACAATGTAAAATCAATTTAGAAAGAAGAGTTGATGGCCTCTACCAATAGAATTGTTCCATATGAAACCCATTTGTTAGAGCTTAAGAAGGAGGTAGTGTCAATAGGAATTGTTCTAGACCAAGCCCAATCTATGTTTCAACATGTTAATCCTGAATAAAATATCTTATAGTTTATGTTCAAGTTGGTGGAAATCACCACTCAGGCTATGTAATCAGAACCACCCCAAGAGTCTATCACCACTGCACACCTTACCCTTAGGTCATATCAAGGACTTATAAGGGGTTAAGTAAAAAGGTATTAGTTAATTATTGTCTATTCCCTTTTTATAAATAAAAATCTTCTTCTATAAATTCAATTATGAGAATAGTATTTCTTAAAAATATATCAATTTGATAAATTAGTTTTTTGAGTTAAAATGGTACTTTTCCGAAATATATAAATTATTATATTAAGAAAAGGTTTTAGAAATAAAATTATTATAATAAAATAGTTTAATAAAACACTCCTTTTTAATTATAAATTTTATTATATTGATTCATTATTATTATTATTCTCGACAAATGTTGAAGTAATAATTTTGACAGGAATTGTAATTTTATACAAAAAAATATATTTTTCATATCAACTAAAGAATTTATTTTGATGAATTAAAGAATTCATGGAATAAAAAATATTTTATTAAAATATTATTATTCAATAATTATTAATATATATATAAGATCATTTAAGTTTTATGAAGTCAAATGTAATTTTTATTAGGGTTCAAAAACTATTATTATCAAAACTAGACTTTTTCAATAAATGTTACATTTATTTTATAAGTGAAAATTCACATATATAGAAAAATATTTTTATTAAATGAGTATTAATCTTGGAATCAGAATGTTGAAATTAACCAATAGTGAATTTGTAATAATTTTTTGGGACAATTGAATTATCGGTTAAAAATTAAATAACGAATAATTATAATATGTGGTTTTTGACATCATAATGACCTAATAGTGATGTAATATATAATATGAAAGGGATATTTAGAGAAATACATGTTTTACACTTAAAATAATGTGATTTATGAATTTTTTTGATTTATGTTATAAACCTTTAGTGAATCCTCCAAGACTAAAAAAATATTTTATGATTTTAAAATAATATCTTTGAGAATGTGACTCACCTCCACATAATCAAAGACATTATTTTAATAAATTCGTCGATTTACCTTATATAATAAGGGTATCCACATCCCTTTGGTAGAATCCATGGGAAAAACCATGGGATGGTTCATGGTTTCTAATATTTTATTATGTAGTGTCCAAGACCAAAATAATTATGAAATACCCCTCCTTTAAAATATAATCCCACCCATGAACCAATTCCTCCTCAATAAAACACATTAAAGATCATCCACAATCTTCTGTCTACTCCATAGAGTCCACCCAAGGTGCCCCATACTCCCAAGAAGGTTTTCCCAAACCATTGTGATCAGATATTCAGGTAGAGGTTCCTTTCTTTACCATTTTTATCCATATTTCCTTATAGTATTACACACATTTATTTTAAATTACAAAATATGTGGAATATTCTAGTACCTACCCATAGTACCCTTATTATGTTTGAATGATGTGAGACCCCATTCTCTCTCATTAATCCCTCCCATGTACACTCGTTACCAAGAAGAAACTCTTTAAGGGGGTTTTCTCTTCTCATTTCAATGCAAGCATTTCTATTATGTTATGCATATAAATTCCATTTCATATGTTGGGATATTATATTATAAGATCCCATTAATACCCATATCATGTATAAATGGTGAAAAACCTATTTCTCTCTCATCAGCCTAATTTATGAATTTCTATATGATGTCATTATGATCCTGAAATTGCACAACAATTTTCCATGGGAAAATCATAGTTCGGTTAATACCACAACCATTCCACTATCAAGGGTATTAACCATTATGAACATATACATATTGAATGGTTAAATACAAGTATGAATTACACATTCTTTGATCATGGAATAAATAATTATGTTTAATGAATCCATGTTATATGATCTATGTTGAAAACATAAGCATGAGATTGAAATGATTGCGAAGGGTGCACCATGATAGCACTCAAATGTATTGGGTAAAGTTTAGAATCATGATATATCATGTTGGGACAATTGACTACCTGATTCCTTTATAGGAAACGTTTCCACCATGAGGTATTTGTGTTTTATCTTTGAATTATGTTTATTATGTAGTGTTATATTTTTTTTCCAAATTTCCATGTTATGATTATCATGGTTTATCATGACTTTATATTCATGTTCCTTTATTCTCAATTGATATTCCAATTGCCTAACATGTATTTTATTGATCATGTTATGACTTTTCTACTCCCTTACTAGTTTTTATAGCTCACCCCATTCTTATAAACATCAGCATGTTATCCCATGCATCTTTATGTACAAAGGAGTATTATGAACATGTTCAGGATGTTTTTAATAAAGATGTTGAATTTCATGTTTATGTTGTTATGAAATGTTCTTAATTCCCTAATAAATTATACCTATTGATATTTTTGGATTGTATTGTGTTTGATATCATGTAAAAAATCATGTATTAATGTGTAATATGATTACGATTGCCTATTTTGACCATATATAGGTGATCAATTTTAATGTTAGAAAGCCTAACAGTTAATCATAGGATTATATTGATTGGAAATGAAGAAGAACAAGGAAACAAATTCACTTCATCAAAAGTCTTTGGATGTTGTAGACATATTCACAAAATGTATTCATCAAATAACTATCATGTTGATAGAATAAAAATAGGATATTTTCAAGAGATATCTCCACTGGAGGGATTCAATATAAAAAACACTAGTGGGATGCCAGTCTGAAAAACCTATCGGGAGACCGTCCATTGTAATAAGTTGTGATCATACATTACATGAGTTTGCCTCTCACGGATATTAACAGATTTTATATATTTGTAATCACATTTATTATTACTAGGGGAAATTATGTGCCTCATATTATCCATAATAAAACAAGGATGTAGTCACCCAGATTAGGGGCGAACCTTGTAAACATTTGTGTGTTCTTTTTTAGTGATTTCAGTTTTTTGGATATGGGATAAGTGAGACTCTAAAAATGAGGGATCTAGATATTAGAAAATCACATAGATTGATCTGAAAAGAATAAATTGTAAATTTACCCCCCTGATTCACCACTCCCCCTCGTAGAGATATAACTGAACCTGGAATCTCCGGAAGGCTTCGTGAAGGTGACAAGAACACAACATATTCCCAAGCCACCGTCTTGGAGAATAGGTGCCTCATAATACCCAATATATTTATAGATGATGGATATTACTCTAAGGAATGGGATGTCATTGGTGGAATCAATCAATCCTATTTCAAAATACTCATTGCAGGGCCTAACCCAAATTTTTTTAAAGGGTATCTGGGAGGGAACATTGTGTTTCCGGAATTTGTTTTGAACACTATATCCAATCGGAAAAATTCACTCTTAGAAATAGTATTTGATGAGAAATAAAATTCATAAGGCTATTATATACCTTAATCCCGAGAGTGATCTGGGACCTAATCGTTTCACGAGATCTTTCTAAAAGTAATCTATGAATGTGGTTAGGAGTGGTCTGATTCTGTCCATTCAAGACTTCTTTCAAGGAGGAAGTCCTTGACGTGTTTCCTACACCACTACATTATTGATCATGCCCAAAATTAAAGACTCATTATTACTCTAACTCTACATGCCAGTGATCATGTTTAATTATATTTATAATGAAATCAAGATCATCATTAAGATAAGGCTATCCATACATATTCCTCCCTAGATCTCCAAGGAGGATCATGGATTTGTTAAATTATGATAAATTCAAGGGGACATTACACTATCCCAATGTGTAGTTACTAAAATTAACCTCAAGGATCACGATTAAAACAAGGAAATCGAAATTGAAATTGATAAGGCTTATGAAAGAATTGTGTGGAGCTTTATCATCAGGTTGTTAACATGTATGGGATTCTCTTCATATACCTCCTATTTAATTTTTAGTTTTTTAGTTCCTCATCACTGGAAGTCCCTTTCAAACAGAGGAATCATGGATTCAGTAAGGCAACCCCTGGGATTATATAGGGAGAACCCATATCCCTAAGAATTTTCATCCTATCCCATGATGTACTAAGCCTTTTTATTTACAGGAGAAATCCAAAGTGACATATTCTTCCTTACAAAATTATGATGAGACATCATTGTATCTCCCATATTATGATAACAGATGGCACAATTATAACCATGAATTCTAGTAAGAGGTTAGTATGAGGAGTCAGTAGAGTTCTTGAATAGTATATTCACTGGAAATGATAGATAATCAACCGGGTGAAGAGAAGTTTCTACATCTCAAACAAATTCTCGAATAGATGGGTTTCTTCCTTGTGTAATAGTCATGTCATGAAGAGTGGAAGCTTTCTAATTGAGTAACTAGGTTCCCCCTTGTCTGCATATACTCTATGTATATATCACATTGATCACATTATATGTAGGATCACAGGTCATGTATTGAATTGGAAAACTATTATTTTTCATTTAGAAGCAGGATCATGTTTGTTAACAATGTTCTCTCATCCATACAAATATAGGCACTTACAGTTGTTAGGATTTTAAAAACGGTAATATCCAATATTTATATGATCTTAGCTGGATTTATATGGGATACTCTCTCAGAGGAAAAAATGAAATGGGTATCCTAGGATAGAATGGAAATGACAAATTGGGATGGGGGTATTAATAGGAGAAATTTCTCTAACACTCTCTAATTAATGAAATTAAATCTAGCATGGAGGAGAGAACCCTCTGTGGTAAGGTCATGGCTACTAAATGTAGAGGGGGTGCAAAGATGTCAGGATGAAATTATTTTCCATTATTACCCATTATATTCCCCCACATCTCGAATCTACAACCTCTGACCTAAGGGATTGTGGGGAATGGTGATAGTCTCTTTGGGAACCACAATTGGGATAGAATACAGATTGGTTTCCATGGATGTCTAGCTCCAAGAATTTCTTTTAGAGGAACTAGACTATACCCAAGGCTCATCAAGGATGTCCTAAATCATAACAAGTAATAAGTTTTTGATTTTATTGACATGAACACATAAGTAGACAAGTGTATGTTTATCCCTCAATTCATAAGCCTTTTATATAAAGGGATTTTGAAAGGAGATGATAGTTTGGGACCGAACTGATTGATGGAGAAAGATACTACGGTGAAATATGATTCTTGATAATTACACATTCATTGTATGGAGAATAAAGAACCTCGTTGTACATAATGATTGCAATATCAAATGAACTTGCATCTACCAAGATTCTAGGTGTTCCTTTTTAGGGAATACCTGGAGGATAGTTCCAAACATGTGTTTTTTAACAGCGAAATATTGGGCACTTAAAATATGGTGCTCTTTTGGTGATTATACTACTTTCTCGTCTCAAGAGTTCCTTGGTTTCCCTTTATTAGACCAATGGTTTCATGATGTGGGTGTTAAAATCTCTAAAATGATGACATGGTAAATTGTGATGATCACTAGATACAATCATATCTAGAATGAAAGAAAAGTTTCTCAACATGAATTTTTTTATAACTAGGAATTATCTTATCATCAGAACAGGGAACCTGCTAATCAACACAGAATGACTTTTAAAGAACTTTCATGTTTCTCCCACTCAGAGGCTGCTGTAGGCAAGATACCCCCATGAACACTCCATCTGTAATAATTCCCAGGGGTAGTAGATTCGATGGTTTCCACCCCTTTTTGAACTAAAACATAACACATATGGTTCTTGCATCCTAGGTGGCATGCAGGATGGGGGTGTCATCCAGAACCGCATGTTATAAGTTATTATGGATTTTATAGAACATTTCAGTAGTATTCACTCTCTCTAATCCAATGCCATGTCTTTTCTCATTGGACTATACCTATACAATCAATGAAATATACAACTAGAAGAAGTGGAAATGAGATCTGTCATTCTACACATATCTTTGCAAGGAACAAGTATTATTCGATGGTTGATTTGTAACGTTTTTATAAGGTAATGAAGTCTCCTCAATGACAATATTTATATACTCCACACATGGTGCGAGGGAAACATGATTTTGTACCACCTTGTATCCATGGAAAACAAAGGATCTAGTGTCACCTATTTCCCCAGCATAGACTTCGTGGAGCCCGAGGGGGGGAACTAGTAAGAGGGGATTCCCTTGGACTCCTTTTTCAGGCCTCAATAGTACCATGTTTTTTTAGTTTTTTCTCTTGTTTTTTATCATGACCATTTTGAATATACAATTGATGATGATGATGGAATATTTATAAAGCAGATTCACAGTAATGGCCCCCATCGAACTAATAGATTTTAGTGGAATAGGGTCTTCATTCCATGAAGTAGTAAGGTCTACCTGCATGGGATCATGCCCAATAAGAGGAAATAGAGATTGTTGAAACCACTAGAGAAGACCTAATAGGATTATAAGGATGTGATGGAATGATAACCACACTCGGTACAAGGTAATGTGAGGGGGGAAACTACTATAGTTCAACCCTTTAACATTTTAAAATAATGGCTTTATAATTGCTAAAAATCATTTTTTCCCTCGATCTCGTTAAAGAGGGGGCCCCTTTATCCCTAATAATAAGGCACCAATAAACGACCCCATTTATCAGTACATTCTATATTGTCGATAAAAGATAGCCATTATCAGTTCTAGAAATATTACTGATAAGGGCCTTTCTGTTGTAGTGTGTTGTTTGAATAATATAACACTTTAAAAAATACACCTATATACCCCTATATGTAGATACGTCTTTATGAAAAAACATTTTAATTGAAATACATAAATTAAATTGAAAATAAATTACATAAAAAATAAAAAATACTATTATATACATTTCAAACAATGTTTTTTATAATTACATTTGCAATTATTATCCACAAACATTTAAAAACATTGTTGTTTTATCATCTTTAGAACCTACATCCCCTATCACAAAAGACTGCCAGTGGTATAATTTGTTGAAAAAACAACCCCATCATCCTCAAAAGAATACACCTATAGAAGAAAATTAATTTTACGTTAGAAATACTATAATGAAATAAATGAAACAAAAATATGGAAGAATAAATTAATGAAATATCAGTTTTAAATAAAAGGACACACATAGAGTCATACCGATCCCACCACGCATGAGATTGATATGGGGAGGATTCATACACATCACAAATGAATTATAGATCCTTTTCTGAAAATATTGAAACAATATGAATACATTTGGTTGTTTTGAGTATGTCACTTTTCATTTTAAATAAATGGTCATTTTAAACTGAAAAAACAAACATTATGTCATACTGACCACATCGTGTGACTGTTTGATGTGAGACTAATTATTACAAATCACAAATGGATGATAAATTATTTTTACTAACATAGTAAGATAATAATAGTTCATTTTCTTGGGTTTTAGTGAGTAAAACACATTTTGAACTAAAATATAAACTTTAGACTATTAATGGACACTTTGAGTCATATTTGGCACATCATGTATCACATTGAAAAGAGGATAATTACAAATCTTCAAAAATGAATTATGGGTAATTTTTATAATTTATCAAAAGAATCTTAATTCTGGTTCTCATTTTTGAGTGTCACCTATTTTTTTCTAAAATGTAAATTTTAAATAAGAAGATACACTTAGTGTCATACTGGTCACATCGTACGTCAGATTGCGGTAAAGATGATTCATACACATCAAAAAAAACTTATGGATAATTTTCCTAATGTATCAAAACAATCTGAATGTATTTTCTTATTTTTTTATGTCACTTGTACTTTTACTAAAATATCATGTTAAACAGAAAACATGAACTTTGGTTTATACCAGTTACATAATGTGTCACATTGACGTGAGACTGATTCTTACATGTCAAAAATGACTTATGAATCATTATTCTAAATTATCATGACAAACAGATCACATTTACTTGGTTTTCAGTGAGTGACGCACATTTTGAACTAAAAAATGAATTTCAAACTAACAATGGACACATTGATTCATACATGTAACATGGTGTATTTGATTGAGGCATCACTGATTCCTAAAAATCAAAAAAGAATTATTGATAATTATCCAAAGGTATCAAAATAATATGAATTATTTTTATCAATCTTGGTTATGTCAGTTTTCCTTTTTATTAAAATTAATGGCACTTTTAAGAAAAAAATATACTTTGATTCGTATCATTATCACAGTGCATCAGATTGAGGTGTGATTTATTCTTAAATATTAAAAAGGACATGTGGATCATTTTTATAAAGTATGAAAACAATAAAAATGGTTCAATTTTTAGAATGTGGACTATTTTCACATCGTGTAAAATTTTAGTGCTCTAGAAAATGTTTCACATTGTGTAACCATTTAAGGATATGAATATTCCCATCAGGTAGATTCTATAGGAACACTTAGAAAAATCCCCCAATTTTCACAGACCCTAATTAACATCCACTGAAGAATTTATCAAATTTCTATCCTGGTTCTATTAATTGTAACTAACATTCACGAAGTGTCTAAAGGATCATACAATGACACTGAGATGGGGGTGAATACGTTGTGACAATTTTACAAAATTATTTTTCAGCTTTATTTCAACCATTTATCACCTGTTATGATGAATAGATCATGCATGCAATAAAAAATGTAAATAGAGCAGAGAACATAGTATTTTTTTCAAGGTTCGGTATTAAGAACTAAATCCTTTCCATTTTTTTAGACTCCCCTACAATGATTATCCACTTTAATATTTTTATCAATTAAAATGGTTTAGAAATAAAATGTTATAAACCCTAGTAATTGTTCCTCCAGTTGATCCTGGTTATTCCACCCAACAATCCAACACTTCTTACAATGCTGTTCAGACCCCCAAATGTTCGACTGGTTAGACCCCCTAGTCATTAGAGCCTCTTCAGCAACTTTTTAGACCCCCCAATTATAGGCCCCCACTTCTTCTTTAGAATATTTTATTCACATATAAGATGACCAGTTGAAGATCCTCCTCCATGATATTTTTCGATCAAACTCTTCCCATGTAAAATTCAAGTACCACTGCATTGATACTGGTCTTTCTCAAATAAACTCTGATCACTAAATATAATCTGTATTCTCAGTATGAAAATTATTGGGTAATAATTCCTTCTTCTGGTGAAGACAGGGCACCACTAACCCCAGAAAACATGGATATAAAAATATTTTGAAACACTAATAGTAAAAATGTCTAATATTCTGTATCAAATCAACTCACAATAATCAATTATCATAAATTTCATGGTCAATTATTCAATCCTCATGCATAAATTGTGAAATAACACAAATGAACAATCTTGTCACAAAAATGTATGTTAAATTTCATGTGTATAAATGTTTGCTTAACACACATATTTGAAACACATTTTATTTCTAATGTGTGTATATGAGTATTATGTAATTCATGTATGTGTTTTTGAATAAATATCCTCAATTACAAACACTTCTCATTTTTATCACTTCAGAGTTCACATACCCAAACACAGTGTGTGAAACTCAATAGATTTCCCACGGAAGCCTTCTCGTCTCACTCTCATTTGGCGTATTGCTCACAATAGATTACCCACGGAAGCCTGTCTCCAAGCTTTTAATATTCAACTCTGTTCGAAATGTTTCTTGTGTAACCAGCATAGGGAGGATGCTGACCACCTTTTCTTGTCGTGTGCGACGGCTACTGCTTTATGGAATTATGTTCTTGATATTTTTAGCTGCAAATGGCCTTTAACTGATTCTATTTGTTTGTTTCTCAAAAATTGCATTAGATATGACGCTTCTTTGCAGATCAAAAATCTCTTCCTTGCGGCCGTGGCGGAACTCCTGCATGAAATCTGGTACGCAAGAAATGATTTTATTCATAATAATCGCACTTTTGGTCTCAATGCAGGAAAATCTCGGATTCTTATTGCGATTCACGAAGCTGCCTCAATTCAAAAATAATGTTGCAACAACTCGATTGGCGACTTTGAGATTCTTCGTCGCATCCGTGTGCCTGGAATTTTTCCAAAGACTAAACGTCCCTTTGAAGTATTCTGGCAATCACCCATGCCAGGATGGATCAAAGTGAACGTTGACGGTGCTTCTAAAGGAAATCCTGGCCCCGCCAGTTGTGGTGCTATCATCAGAGACTCAGATGGCCAGTGCCAGGGTTGCTTCTATGCTGGTTGTGGGCACTCTTCGTCTCTTGAGGCTGAAATGTTGGGAGTCATCCATGCGGTTAACTTTGCCCTCCAAAGGGGCTGGAGGAAGCTCTGGATTGAAAGTGACTCCACTACTATTGTTCATGCCATCTGGAATGGTATCATCCATCTTGATTGGCCACTTACTGCTCTTTGGTCGAGATGTCTGAGCTCTCTTCAAGAGATTGACTACATTGCTACTCATGCCTACCGTGAAGCGAACGCTGTGGCTGATGCTCTTGCCAACAAAGGTGTTCATAAAAGCATGAATTGGATGGACACTTTGCCCCCTGACTTATTGTATTTGTTTGATAGAGACTGTAAAAAAATCCCTTCTTTTCGCATGTTGTAATCTTTTGATCTTCAATAAATTGTGCTTTGGTCCTTGACCAGAGCATTACCTTTAAAAAAAACATCAATTGTAGCCTTATTCTTTGGGAACCTTTACCATGTCATCACACAAATGTATTGTCATAACTTATGCACAATATTCACATACACAATTCACACACACTATTTCTCAAATATTCATTCACACACACCTGATGCATGAAAATACTATTAATGCCTTCGAACAAGAAATCATAAGCTTGGGTATTTTGTTTCTCCAAGCTTGAAAAGGGAGTAACACATTGAATGCTAACCTACATTTTTCATGGAAACAATTTTCACCGTAAATCTAAACTAGTGTTCTTGGAATATATAGTTTTCCTACGATAGTATCAACATATTCATGTAAACAGAAGTTGCACAGATCATTTGTGGAAAATAATGTTTATGGCGCTCTATTTTACAGGAAACAATAGGTTCTCAAAATTATCGGTAACCACAAATGACCCCACCTCTATGTATTTATAGTCATCAGTCCACTAATATATAACCAACTAAAATCATAGAGGAACATGATGCATTCGCAATAATTTTCACATAACATCACCATCATTGAATACAAAATATTTTCCCAAGGTTGCATTTCATAGGTTCATTAATTTTTAACACATGAAAACAATGTTGGTTATGATTTCGATCATAATGGAACTTTATGGGAGAAAAAATAGACATTAGAAGGTTGGGTTAAGACTTTGGGAGATGTGGATTCATGAATATCTCGGTGCACAAAACTCTCTGATGGCTTGAGGTAGAAGACACGCTCGGATAAATATCAGATGACTATGAATTGTAATTGAGTTGATCACACAGTTGCAAGCAGTGAGAGATGATCAGATGACCAGGTTAAGATGATCGATGAATCGAATGGTCCTAGGTAAAATGTGGTAATCCCACATATAATTGATTTCGGTAACTACGATTCTTTATATAACAAGTCGCGGGTGTAAAAATTCAAAAATTAGCTACTATATAGACGCCGCTCCCCCTGGTATCGCCCCATGCAGGCTCTCCTCTGATACCAAACCACCCCGCACGGTGCCTCTCTACACACATCTATATCGCACCCTTGACTCATTTAGGAATGCCCTTTCACTTCCTCAGCTTCCACCTCATCATGGACGGTGTAGAGTTGAGCTCGGCTACCCTTATGGTTCTACTTAACATAACTGGATATCCGGGCTAACTTTTTAAGTAAGAACAATATAAATGTTTTTCCAAAATTCTCAGAGAATATCCACCTCAAATTATTTAACAATACCAAATCCACTTCCCTAAAAATAAAATGACAATTACCATTAAAACCTCTTCATACAAATGATACATTTTTCTATGGAATCTTCAATTTCTTCCTCAAATCATTTTTATAAACAATGTGTCAACCCAATTCGACCAATGACACCGAAAATATGTCAACCCAATTTGACGAATGACACAAAAAATGTGCCAACCCAATTCAACCACTGACACTTATCCTTTAAACTTAACGACCAACTCTATAATTTTGACAATTAAAAATTATTGACTTTTCATATTCATATATAATTGACAACAATATGAGCCTCAAAAAATCACTTCGTCTATTCAATACATCCGTAATAATTTTTTTCATTTCCCCTGGAAAAGAATCTCCATCCTCAAAAGGCCCAAAATTCAACCAACATATCAGTGAAATGAAAAAGGAGGTGAGAAATACTTGAAAGACTATAAAGGGATGTTATAAATTCCATACTATAACTTTTTGTCCATGGGAAGTCGTGTGGCACAACATTTTGTGGAAAGTGGTGGGGCCATTAATCTATCATCAGTGACTCACACTCATAACTCTCATGAGAATGTGATTTATTCAAACATAATACTCAAACAAATAGAATCAAATTCCCATAAAATACCTTCACCTAATAGTCAATGATCTCCACTGGTTTCTCTAAAACAAAAACATCTGGAACCAACATGATTTCATGCCAACTCAGTATGTGCGAGGTATCATGATTTTACTTCCTCAGATGAAAAATTTGGAATACATCATGAAAACCCATCCAATGAACTAGAAATTCCAACTGAGAAGCGGCCTACCCAACCCACTAACTGACCTAAAATGGTCCCACATAACTCGAAGCCACCTTTGATTATTTTCGAAGACAACAATGATCTAACATAGGATATACATTTAAGAAAACGCAATCACCAATGTAATACTTAAAATGATGAGGCAATAGATCCAAATATTATTTTTAATGACTCTGAGTTATAACTAGAAGATGGATTATATCATGAATACCCGACAATATATTTTGAATGAGACTTGGTCCTACCAATGTGGTATCTCCCACCTCTACCCAACAATGAGGTGACATGAAAGGGTGCCCATATAAATAATTAATTGGGGCCATTATGACCAATGAATAATAAATGTGTTTATAATCAATATCATCTAGTACGATATGGATATCACATGATCCACTAAAATATAAGACACATACACATGGTACACCTTTGAAGATCTGAATAACATGCTCCCTCTAACCATCTGTATGTGGATGGTAAGTTATACTCAACATATCCAAAATCACCATCATCTCCTAGGGAATATTTCAGAACCATGAGGAAAAAATAGGTTCCACATCCAAAAAAAATATAGAGGGAACCCCATTAACTTCACAACCTCATGCACTTACAGCTTACCCATGCCATTAACCTTAGTGGTGTCCTTGATTGGAATGAACCGAAAATGATTTTTCAACAGATCAATCACCACCTAGATATTATTCCCCCCTTATGAAGACTATTTTATATCAATAATAATATTCATTTATACCTATTATCATTTTCAATCTAGCTTTAGAATAATTTGGAGAAAACTAGATGGTTTTAGATGATCTGTATTTATATGTTCACAGGTGTAACATTGTGAAACATAATATAAAATATCACACTTCATACCCAGCCTCAAAATCCCAGTCATATATAATAATCCATATTTTTTGTTTCCTTCGGAATGAGCCATCATGAACTATAAAATTTTATCAAATATTATCTTCTGATAGATGTTTGGATGAAAAACCAATCACCTAAATGGTAAATTCCATCATAAGAAATAGACCAACCAAAAAATAGTTTCCCTATCATATAGAGTGTCTCCAATTCAAATGAATTCATCATCCTTATACTAATCCTACATAATAGACTCAATAAGAGATGATGATATCAAAAAACTAGTAAAAAACATCCCTAAAATGTCATTCTGAGTAACTATGTTAAACTAAGTGAAGCTCTCCATATGGTTCATATCCTCGTTTTATTACCAAACAGAATGTGATTGTACTTATATAATAAGGGTTCTAAAAAAATTAGCCTACCCTAGGTTGTATTGGATGTTGAATTCAAATGTCTGAATGTACTCAACACACTACTTATGTTTAAGATTCATGTCTTTTTTATGAAATATATAGATCATACTCTTATGGTTTGAAAAATTTGATAACCTCTCCCCTATAAGATAGTTCCTACAACATTTGAGAACAATAATAAATATAGAAAACTCTAAATCGTGAGTAGGGTGTTTATTTTCATGTGGACGAAGGTTCTGAGAGTTGTATGCTAGAACAATATCATCATGTATAACCAATCAACCCAAACCATTACAAGAAGCATCGTAGAAAACCACATAAACCATACCGAGCTTAGGTATGATCAGAATAGGTTCTGATGCCTGAATTCATTTCATTACATTGAAATAAGACTGAGAATTTTTATCCCTTATTAATTTATCTCATTCTTGGTAAGAGGTGTCAAAGGTGATTCTAACTTCAATAAATACTTAATAAACAATTCGTATTACCGAGTAACACTAAAAAAACTCCAAATCTAAAAGAAGTTTAGTGGAACATATGATGAAAAAGACTACCTTCACCTAATCAAGATAAAATGATAAACCATTTATTGAAATCATGTTTCTTAATATCATCTATTCATGGATTCATAAATCTCATTTCAAATGTATTCCATACAAGTGGTGAATCCTTAAGATTTCCAAAACTAAACTCAAATGGTGTTCATTCTCACACTTAAGCTTGAATAATCAAAAATATCATCCATCAACACTACTAATAAATTGTTAAGATACTCATTATATATGTGATTCATTATATTTGTTAAAACAATAGGATCATTAGTCATACCAAATGTCATAAAAATATATTTTTAGGTCCGTAACCAATCCTAAAATCCATATTTGGTATATTAGACTCAGGAAATTTAAGATGATGATAACATGGCCTATGTTTGATCATTAAAAACTCCACTCCCCCATTAATTCATAAAAACATATTCCACACAGGTCAAAGTCTAATTATTATTATCCATTAATCAGTTCAGCCTCTAATATTACACACATAAACTAAGGGAACAATAAGACATATTGGAAAAGTTCACCAGGGTTTCCCATGTTGAAACACAAGAGAGAATGAAACCTTTCATCATTAGATCATTGAACCGAATCTTGAGCTCTCTCTCAGCTTCATTGAATGCATATGATAAATGGGTATTATGATCTGAAGCATATCTGGCACCAGATAAACAAAATATTCTATCTCCCTCTCAAGAGGAAGACAAAATAAATCATTTAGAAAACACCAAAAAATTCCTTGAAAACCACGAAATAATTACCCACAAAAAAATTCATCAGTCTCAACTATAATAGCAGAAAATTAACCCCTGATATTTGGGTGGGAAGGTCCTCCACATCTTGAACTCAAATCCCACTCTCCCTAAAACAACCATGATCTCCCATAATATACAAGGAATGAGACAAATAGATGTTAACAATCAACCTTACCATGGTGAGTGATAATCAAATCCATCCAAATGATGACATTAAATAGATCTAGATCACCAATGATGATAACCTAGACTAACACTGCATCAGCTATCAATATTGAATAAGAAAGAAATTTAAACCCTTACTCATTTCACATTCTAATATATGTTGCTAGATTCATTAAAGTAGAAATGAGTTCCATTGGAAGTTAAAAAATTTACAAAAAAAAAGAAAGATATAAATGATTGGTAGGGAGCTGTATCAAATATTTTATTCTCTATTGATGATGAAATAAATATGGTAACTCTTAGTATTGCTAGACCACATCTACCTCATCTAGAATCTCATCCACTGCATAATGGTGCTCACTCCTGAGGCATGTGGCTAGATCCCTATAGACATTCATGCATATTGTAGAATCATATTACCTAATTGGGGAGATCATCATTGAACTTAATGAGGAATAATCATATAATGACAAATACACAGTAGATGGAAATCAAGTTCACAACTTTTACACATCATAGAAGGTGCACAACAAGAATGTTGGATGTTACCAACCGTGACACATTTATAGAAATTAAAAGTCACATTACTACCTGAATGGATCGAAGGCCTTCATTTTTATTGATTTTTGATAACACCCCATTCAAGGGATGAGGTGGAACCCTTACAAGGCTCGTATGCTTAGAGATTATATGGACCGTAGGCTTAGGAGATTACATAACCCGATAGTCTTACAGAATTCAATCATACTATCTACAAGGAACATCCCCTCCTTAGAATCTACATCCTGATAGTATCTCTCTACCTTTGCATGACCGTCCTTCTAGGATTCCCATGGAAGAACAGGATGGTACCGTTGGCATATCCATACCCTCTCATTCTGACAATCTATTTGGCTCTGCTCTGGTGAGTGCACCTGCTCTGAATCCTTTTCTGGGGCTGCTCTTTTTTTGTAGTGTGTCTGGGGCCTGCTTTCATGTGGCCCGAAGATGTTGGGGTGGCCCTAAAGACTTAAGGTGGACCGAAGGCCTTGAGAATAAACTGTCATGAAGGCCTTGGGTGGCCCAAAATCCTACAGGACCTGAGGACCAAACCGAAGGCCCAAAGGCCCAGACGGAGGAATAGTTCCAACTGCTACATTACCGAACAATGCCTTCTACATTGACTGCAACTAATGGTGCATAAAATGAACATTTCTGAGAACCATCCCCACCACTCCTATGATGATCATGACACATCATCTTATATAGATAAATTTCATTAAAGGTTCTAATAGGTGGAATAAAAGTGGATGATTAACACACCATTTCTGGTATATCCATCCCTTCCATCATTATCTTGTCAACTGTCTCTACATAGTTATAACGATTGACCATAAATCCCACGAATCTGATATCTGGTCACAAACCCTAAAGGTACTTCTGAAAAATTTAGTGGTCATTATTTACTACCCAAGAGTGAAATGAACTCACTTCGCAGACCATTTGGTGTATGCTAACACTGAATGATATCCCTATTGTGAGGAGATGAACTCCAAAGGATTCCCTATCAACAGTGACTATGGATGTAACTACTGAAATAAGTGGATCATGAGACCCTTCAATTTCAAGATCATTTTTTTATCATCATGTACCATTGATTATCAACATCTCTTACTGGGACCCTCAATTATGAACATTGAAAAAATTACCTTGATATTCTCATGTTTATCTCGGTAGTCAAATATATGGTAAATTATATATAGCCAGCATTCTAACGTTAGGGGGTCATTCATACACTTAAAGGATGGTGGATTATCATGTATGAACTCTCGTGATCAATCCCTTTCTCCCCCCTCTTCTAACTATACCTAAAAAATATTTCGTAATAGAAGTTCATTTTGGATTATAACACAAGTTAACCACAAAATAAATTTGATAAGATTATGATCTAGTGGTGATTTCACAAGAGGATGATCTTTTGTAATATCATGAGGAACTTTTAGTATATTTCTTATAGGCATACCAGTGCACAAAAAAATAGAAGAGATGATCAAAGATAGGATAATCTGACTTCAAACTAGAAATCCATAAGAAGAAATTGAAAATATGATCAAGAAATCCAGAATGGAGATATACATCCCAATATCCCGTGGTAACTTGAGTATCTCAAATTTAAATGATAGATATAAAATAACAAAAACCTACCTCTCAAGTATCAATAATCCTTTCTACAGTATACAAACCTCCAAAATCATATCATGGACTACTTTGATATAAAACTCTAGTGAATTGGTCTAGATACCCTCAAAACATGTTAACCTACTCAACCCAACACATAACTAAAGGTCATTCTTGATCCCCACTAGCTGGAGATTAGAAATCGTTCGTCATCAACCACCAGAGAGAATTATTTCTTCAAATCTAAAATAGAAAACATGAAAAATATATATTGGACAAGAAAAAAATGGAAGTGTAAAACAAGAAATGTGTTTTATAATAAAATAAATTGTAGAAGCGATAAAACTCAAATGTATCTAAACAATCTCCAAGATACAACCCCAATATAAACGTACAACTATAACTGAAACTACTACTCCATGTGATATATTGGGAAAACTCCCACCATAT
Organism: Viscum album; assembly: GCA_963277665.1. Taxonomy (NCBI): domain Eukaryota; kingdom Viridiplantae; phylum Streptophyta; class Magnoliopsida; order Santalales; family Viscaceae; genus Viscum; species Viscum album. The sequence goes on from CAUJRU010000322.1 coordinate 436,261, forward strand.
AAACACCAGATACCTATAAAAAACTAAAAACCCTAACAACTTCATTGCACCACCTTGACCTTTCCTGCATTGAAAAACATAACAAGGTATATGCACCTCCAAATGTGTGTGTTGGGGGTGAGCTAAATAATCATTGTAAGATCACACCAAGGTGTTCCATAACATGTCTCTGTAAAATAATCCAAAAACTGATCCAACTTAAAGAAAATAAGGAATTATAATTAGTTAATTAATTTTTATATCAAAATAATGGAAAATAAATTCCATTGTTTTAGTTATCTAAATAGTCTTGGTAAATAAATTTCAACGAATAAAACATACATTAAAGTATTCAAATCATGCATCACATATCAAATAAAATACAAAGTAGTTAAAACCATATGCATAGGTAAGTCATTTAAAGGATCACTAGAGGTTATGCATACTAGAATATATGTACCCAAAAATATATAATCATTAATATCATTTCTATAGATATATGAATTGAATATCTAGAGTAGAGGGAATCCTAGAAATTTAACCTCTCAGTAGGTCCAACATGTCCCTATAACAGCATGCCGAGGGAGCACATGAAAACCTCATGAGTGGACCCCCCAAACAATATCTGTAGTAATGCCTATTACTACACCATTCAAATAAGTACCCAAGGCTTCCCATGTGATGCATTTTCGAAAAAAAAATATCTTCATATATATTATTTGAAAAACATTTCATAAATCCATTTCACAATGATTTTCAACAAGGGGAAAACAATCCTTTCTCAAAAACACTTTTTTCACACACAAACAACTCAATCATTCATTTTTTATATGAAAATTCATCAAAACCATAGATTTCAAGGATCATTAATCAATGGCTTGAGATGGAAACCACCTACCACAATCTTGGGCTACATACACCAAAAACAACATCCTCTAACATAGAAGGACACAATGAAAAAACATGGGGGACCTAGAATCAATCCTTCTATATAAGAATAAATTCAGTAAGAAGAATGGGTTGTGATGAATATAAGAAAACCCATACATAAAGGAACTAACACTTCTCACCCCATATAACCCAATGGTGAGCCTCAAGGGAAAGATAACCTAATAAATCTTGTAAGGATCAAGAAGGATGAACACAAAAAAAGAAAAATTAATCTGAAAACATAGAACAATGATGCTACAAAATCCAATGAAAATGAGTAAGTAGAAAGATTACTTACCTAGACTGATATAGTGAAACTACAGTAAAACTATTGTAAATGAGAACTATACCAACAGTTTTAGTCCAAACCATTGGTATAGGTACCATATAATTACACTATACCAATGTTTTGGAAAAAACCATTGGTATAGCTTCAAAAAAAATGACCCCATAATAATGTTTTTTCCAAAACCATTGGTAAAGGTGATGGATATACCAATTTTTTGGGTAAATCCATTGGTATAGCCTCTATTTAATGACTGTATACCAATGATTTTTCCAAAACCTTTTATATAGGATCCAAAATTCAAAATACCTATACCAACGTTTTTTAAAACTGTTGGTATAGGAATTTTTAATTTTAATGAATAATTTTACCAAATAACATTAAATACATCAAAATTTAATTTAATTATAAATATAAATATACATATTTATCATATCATGTTTTTAAAAAACAATGTAGCTTAGTGGTTAGGTCAATTAGATATAAATAGGAGGTGTAGGGATCATAACTAGTTGTGGGTATTTTGAATAATTTATACCAATGGTTAAAAAAACCATTGGAATAGGTATTTCATGTTACCTATAACAACAGTTTCTCAAAACCATTATTTTAGGTCTATACCAACACCAGACAAGACAATGACCACACAAACCCTTGGTATAGCCTATACAAATAGTTCCAAACTATTGGAATATGGTGACTTAGAAGGAAAGAAGTTCCACAAAATCGCCTAGTAGAGCTCTTATGTTTTAATATATGTGAATTCATGTTTAATGAAACATAATTAGATATTTTTTTTCATAAAAACCTATAGGATGAACACATTTAATGAAATGAATACTGGTTTATGGACATAAAATCCACTAAAATCATATATGCTGAAAAATAAATTCCGCAGATAAAAAATAAACTGATCAAACATTTCATGACATAAACCAGTTTCATTTCTTTTGAACTTTTCATGCTCTACAACAGTTCACAACATCATCCTAGAAAATGTTTCAAATCATGCAACAAATTCACAATGTGAATATGATAAGAAGGAAGATTATGTAAATATATTCAGAAAAATACCTCCAGTTAACTAGGAACACAAATAAAATCACCTCATTCCTTTATCACATTTATACCCAGTCACAATTAATTCAAAAAAAACACAAATCGCTGGACATTAATTCATTTTCCCATGAAAATTCTCTCCATCCTTGGAACGCCCCAAATGCACCCCAACAAATATGAAATTGAAAATAGATATAAAAAATTCCTAAAATAAGTTAGCATGATCTTACTTATTGTATATTAATTTTTAATAATTGTATTCATGCTCAACATTATGTACAATTCCAAAGGAATAATGAACATAGATATTAATATATCTTTGATGGTATAATGCTTGCTGATGTAAGTTAATCATTAATTATTGTGTACAAAAATTAATATTATAAGTAATTTTATTAGATATTTCAATGTTATATTAGTAACATTATTGTGATTATTAATGACTTCTTTTTTGAGTTATCATTTTAGTATACATGGACCCCATATATTGAATTTTTCTAGGCACTGCTTCCACCATATTTCACATCTATTGTTGGAGATCATGGTGTCTTGGTGTCACTCATCCTCTTCCACAGAATTGAGTGGAACCCTCTAGATTGATTCATGCGATAGTTTATCTTTATACAACATATCCTCATTTCAACATGACAAGATGATGGATTATATTCTATTATACTTACTGAAAGATAGGCGGTGAATTTTCCACAATATAATTCATGCTACATTGCATGTTGGGTCATTCATTCCCAATACAGTATCTCTCAAGACATCTATCCCAAAAAAAATTATAGTTAACTAGTAATGAAGATTGTTCAAATTAGTATTGAAGAAACACTATCATGTACCCTACAATACATAGGATAGAAATTCATCCATTTGTATGTATATTAGTATTTTTTATATTTTTGAAGCCATGTTTTATATTTATTTGAATGTTATAACATTTACAATATGAAAAAATTGATCAACATATACATATTATATATCCTTAGGAAGAATAATTTAGTATATATGATTTGGTTCACCAAGAGATAATGGATCTTAGAGATCATCTTCATTTCATACAATATAGTGTCTATGAAGAGAAGCCACAAATATACCCTGATCTACATGATCTGAATGAGGCACCTAGGGATTTTGATGTGCCTATTGTTCTAACTGAAGATAATGAAACTCCACTTCCACTACCAGCTATAGGATAGATATGCAAAAATGATCATGGGAGGAGGTGATGATAGAGAGAGTGCCACATGAGAGTTACTTATAAGGATGTTTTTTCACTACATAGAAAGGATAATACATAAAAATAGATGATATTGAACATTTGGGATATGATAATGTGCCATATATGTCTACTCATACATCTGATATGTGTGTGTCTCCGATACATCCTGTAGAAAGAATCTATATATCATCAATGTGGTGGGACATGGCTATGATATCACAGCATCTCCAGTCCTTGATTATAATTTCTGTCGGTAGTGATTTCCTTGATACCACATTTTTGGCATTGGTAGGTGCTCCTTTCATGCCTCTATAGACATTTCCATATGGAACCACATATCCTATTTGGAATTCCACTACATAGTTGTATGATGAGGCACTTTTCACACCTTATATTGAGCTTCCAACATCAGCTGAGTTATACGCAATAGTTTCATCACCGTAGATATTCATTCCCGTAGTTGAGGTTGGGGTACAATATGGGGCGGAACCCACACCTATAGTTATGACAGTAGAATTAACAACATGTTGGACATAGACTAGAAGTGAGGTTCACATGTTGGGGTTTCTACTAAGGATCATTAAAGTTTATTTATTATAGTGTTACACAATGTATATATTTGAAAACCTATTTAGTTGGAAAATAAAATATTATTTTTAAAATTTATATTTATATATATGTCTTTATTTACCACAGTTCCATGTTTCAACGTTCTACTCAAGAAATACAATTTTATCAATATGCACACCCATCAATGTTCAATATGTCCCTCTATAATAGCATTGAATATTGTTAGCCATTATTAAATATTAAAATATTTTATAAAAATACCAACTCATTATAACTAATATTTAATTAGTAATAACCAAAACCAATTGCCTTAAAATTAACAGAATCATATTTTTTTATCCTTATCTTTAGTTTCCCCTTATAGAACATAGTTTTAACCTTAAAATATTTCTATACATAAATTACATTATATTACCTTTAATTAATAGTTATTTACCCTTAATTGACATTATTTTACCCCTATATAATATTTTTTCAGCCTTATATAACAATAATTTACCATTACATAACCTATGCATGTTTCTGTTTACCCATATATAACATTGTTTTACCCTTACATAACTTCTGTTTAACCAAAAATATCTAAATTTTACCATTACATTACTTCAGTTTTCCCTAAAATTTTTTTTACCCTTACATAACTTTATTTTAACCTTACACAACATTGTTTTACACATAACATTATTTTTAAAATTAGATAACTTGTACTTACCATTACATAAATTTTTCTTACCCTCACAAAATTTTTGTTTACCATTACATAACATAACATTACACTTGGTTATTTTTTTCTTACCATTACATAGCTTTGTTTTATCCCTAAAAATTTTAGATTACAATTACATAACATTTTTTTACCCTTACTCAACGTTATTTTTCCCTTTCATAATATTGTATTACCGTTACATAACGTTATTTTAAAGTCACATAAGTTTGTTTTAAACATACATAATGTTGTTTTAAACTTACTTAGATTTATTTTACACATACATAACATAGTTTTACACTTTTTAACTAACATTAACCAGTAATTTACATTATTTTACACAAACGTATCGTTTTTTTAACAATACATAACATCAGTTTACCATTACATAACATTGTTTTACCCTTATACAATTATCGTATTCCCTTTAATATCATTGATTTTACATTACATAACATTATTTACAAATTATGTAACTTTGTTTTACCCTTACTTTACATTAGTTTAACCATATATAACTCTGTTTTACCCTTACGTAAAATTAATTTACACTCACATAAATTTCTTTATCCTTACATAACATCTATTTCACCTTACATATCTTTTTTCCACCTTTACATATCTATTGTTTATCATTACCTAACATATGTTTCCCTTACATTTATTTAACATTTACATAAATTTATTTTACCATTACATAACTTCATTTCACCCTTAAATAAGTTTATTTTACACTTACATAATTTTGTTTTACCCATACATAACATTAGTTTAACCATGCATAGCTTTGTTTTAACCTTACCTGATATTTTCAACATTAATTAACTTCTGTTTTCTAATACATAAATTTATATTACCCACACATAACTTTATTTACCCTTACATAACATTATATTATCCTTGATTATATTTTTTATTCTTAAATGATTTTTTTAACCTTACTTAGCTTTATTTTACCATTATATATCATTTATTTACCCATAAATTACTTTATATTTCCATGTCATCACTTTTATTACCCATAAATGACATTATTTTACCCTCACATAACTTTTTATAAACTTACATAACTTTTTCTAACCATAATTAACAAATTTGTTCCCTCACATAACTTGTTTTCACCCTTACTCAATTTCTGTTTACCCTTACATACCCTTACTTAACATATACAATTTTTGGTTTATCCATAAACAACATTTCCCCATAAATATATTTAGTTCTCCATTATCATTAGAATATCATTATAAACTTTTTTACCCTTACATACCTTAATCATATATGTTTGTTGGGCGGCATGGATTCAAATCCCAATAGTTGTGTGATTTCCCCCAGTTATATTGGGGGTAGGCATGTTTCATTGACCTGCACTATGGGTTTGATATTGGAGGATTCCCCACTAGATGGTTCGGTGGTTTTATATGGTACGTGGTTGAGGATGGAGATACTGATGTGAAATTAGGCAGCACTCGGACAGATGACTGCAACAATGCTCAACATATGCGGTGTCTACCTGATCATAGTTCGACATAAGGAATGAAAGACCAGGATATGGATGGGGGTGTAGACCCACCCAATCATCCAAAAAATGTTGATAACATACCTTGCAATGAATTCAAAATGGTTTGTGTGTGGGTGACATGTGACAACGGTTCCCGATCGGTATTGGACAAGAAACAACGAGTACTATGAAAGGATATGTGATGTACGGAGGGAGTTGTTTGGATGTGGAGTTAGTAGCATGTTTGAATGTGGTTCAGAAGATAGGATATGTCAACCCCCGCTCCATGGTAGGGGTGTTGTTCTGGAAGTCTTCTATGGTACAACCATGGAATCCAGTGAGATGATGGTGGGTGTGGGTTAGAAAGGCATAGGGGAACCTATCCATCATTGATTGTAGGTGAGGGTTATTCATGGGCAAAAATATTTCATGGAGATCATGTCATGTGAAGTGACATTTTTTTGCTTCTTTTAGTTGCGATGATGAAGGGTTGGACCTTTGGGCCCTGGTGGTCTGGGCCCCATGGTCTATGTTTTGGGCCTTTCATGTCTAAAAAATGCCATCTTGATGGGTAGGTTATCCCTTGGGGGCGATATGACCTTTCCATTGGTCTGCTGGTGAGGTGTGGGTGTGAATGTTTCATTGTAATTACACCCATAGGTACCTATGATTTATATATTTATATTCACTTATAATTACATTGATGGATATATATATTTAATTAATTGTAATTATAATTATAAAAAATATATATTTACCTAATTATTTTTATAATTATAAATTTATAATTATAAATTTATAATTATATAATTATTCATAATTTTAATAAATATATTTACTACTAAATAATTTGAAATATATTTATTTAAATAATTTTATAATTATTTAGTAATATATGTAATTACATAAATATATTTATATTTATAATAATAAAATTATATTAATATATTTATTTTTTAAATATAGTAAATATATATTTAAAATTAATATGTTAGTAGAATTAATACTAGGGATGATGAGTTTTTCACAACAAAAGTGACTACAAGAACTAGTAGCTTATTTGTTTCCTTCATCTACGGAAGATGTGATGCTCAAAGAAGAGAATCCTTATCGGATGGTCTTGATGAATTTGATCCATGAGTCTCCTCATGGATTTTAGGAGGAGAATCTTTTGTCACATTTTATCTAGATGAGAAGAAAGAAATATGGTCATTCCCCTGATGGCTAGTATGGATTTCGTACAACTCATGGCCCGAAAGGGGCTATTGGATATGGCCAACACCAGTGATTGGTTCACATGGTTCAACAACTAATGTTTGGTATGATAAACTTGGGGTCACCTTGATAGATTCTAGGAAAATGTTCATGACATATCTCCTTATCCTAGTAAAATGGTTTCTCGCCTAGTATTAGGTGCATCTAATTATTCACCTTTACTAGGCTCATTTACTTCTAGGTAGGAGAGCTGTGAGTGTTTCAACTTCTCCCATCCCTGGACCCTCATTCTAGGATACCATCACATCCAACTGATTCTCGGTCAATTCCCATAGAGGTAAATGAATGGATAATGATACACAATAAGATTAGGTGTCTCAAAAACACCCTATAGTTGTGGGTTAGGTAGAAACCTACCCACTCCCAGGATATGGAAATAGTTAAGAAGGATATCAACAGGCTGAAATCCATCGTTGAAGAGGACTGGATTGACATGTTGTTTTAATAACTGACTAGTAAAAAGGATACTTTGGACGAAATTATCTTGACACTAGAACATGTGGAACATTATAAATCTAGAATAAGGTGGTAAAAATCCAAGTGGGTTTTTTGAAGTTGAAATTATTTTCAATTTCATAGGAATATGAAAAATTCAATGAGAGCTAAATGTGATGATTGTCGAGATAATAAGTAGATCGTAGAACTTTTTTTATTGGTTGTTTGAGTTGAAAAAATGTTGAAAAAAATGAATAGCATAAAAAATAAGAAAATTCCATCAATGAGAAATTGAAGGATTTTATATTTTAGAAGATTTCATGTATGAGGTTTGGATTTTCATTTTATTTGAATATTTATTAACTATTTTCTAATTATTTGTACACAAAAAATTATCCAAGCCATCCAAATATTGGGAGCTGAACAATAAGGGAAACCTCCCCACTCCCTGGATATGGAAATAGTTATGAAGGATATCGACCGGCTAGAATCCAGGCTTAAAGAAGACTAGAAGTACTTTTTATTTCAATAACTCACTAGTAAAAAGGTTACTCTAGAAGAAATGATCATGACACAAGAATGTGTGGTGAATGAGAAATCGAGAATAAGGTGGTGAAGAATCCAAGTGGTTTATTGATGTTGAAATTATGGTCAATTTATCTAGAATATAAAAAGGTCAATGAGTTCTAAATTGGATGAATTTACAGGTGGTCAGTTGTTCCTAGAACATGTGTCATTGATCGTCTGAGTTGAAACAATGTTTATATCAATGAATGGAGTAAAAAATAAAACATTTACATTCATGATAAGAAAGAATTAATATTATAGAAAAAATCATGCATGAGAGTGGATTTAAATTTTATGTGAATATTGATAAGGGGAGAAGCACCACAATGATAGACTTAATGAGTTGTAAATCCTTAATGAGTTGTATAGCCTTAATGAGATGTACATAAAAAATTATCCAATCCAACCAGTAAGAGGAGAAGCACCACAAGGGCAGCTGAGCTCAACCCTCCATCCAACCAGTATGAGGTTATAGCTATGGGAGTTCAAGGGAACACCTACCAACATGAGGAAGAGAAGCGGTTACAGCACCACCATGTGGGGTGGAACAATAGTGGAGGTGGGAAAAAGAGTGTTCCCACAAGAATGGGTATGGAAAATGCTGGAGTGTTTTGATGTGTGAACGTGTATTTATGGGTTACTATAGAATTAATTGATATCCATCCATCCCATATGTTGGATTCTTCATCCTATTCATTCGAATGATTCATCCACATCATTTTCATCGTCATAATCATCATCAATGTTTCAATATAATGAGAAAAACAAATGATTTTTTGGGGGGGTCGTCCAGTCATTTGAACCATGTCATCTTTAACCTCACCCAGCACCTGATGTAGTGTTTTTGTTTTGGAGAAATAGAGGCCAGTGAATGGATGAGGAGAGTGGTCTATACGATTCTATAATGATTTCAAATGATGATAGTTTCCTATAAATACCAACATACACCGAGGAATTGTGTTTGTCGTTCATTTAACCTCTCTATTCAATGCATGCATTAATTGTGAATACCATGTGATATATTTTATACATAAACATGAAGTTGGAAGAAAAGTGTACATGAAAAATAATTTTCATGATTTGAGTTTAGTATTTTGAGACTAAAGCTGGGGCATTAATTCAATCAGTGTATCAGAATATTTTTGTATCCGAGATATTAGTTTAGAGTGAGGATGTGTCTTCAGCTGAAAAAGGAATATTTCAAGTAGTGTTGAACTATGGCATCTGATGAAACGACCTGAACTTTTGAATAATATTTTTCATCCTAAAATGTATGTTTTACTATGTCAGAATTATTAAAAGTATATAAGTATAAATTAAAATATAACCTTCATTTTTCGACCATTATTTGACCATTGGTACATTATGACCAATGATCAATATAACCGTTGGAATTAATAATAATTTTAATGATATAATTGTTTGTTTATAAATAGAGTTGAAAATGGAAAATATATCCAGAAAGAAGATTTAATGGCCTCTACGAGTTGAATTGTGCCACACGAAGCCCATTTTTCAGATATCAGGAAGGAGGTAGAATCACTAGGTTTTGCTCTCGATGAAGCCCAATGCAAGATTCAACAAGTTATCCATGAACTAAATCTCATATAGGATAAGTTCATATTGGTGGAAATTACCACTCATGAAATATTATCAATGGAACCTGAAGAGTCTATCACCATCACCCAACTTTACCTTATGTCATTTGTGGATGTTATATGGGGTTATGTAACCAGGGATTAGTGACTTATTGTGTAATCCATTTTTATAAATAAATGTATTATTCCAGAAATTCTGTTATTAGAATAGTATTTCTTAAAAATATGATAAATTCGATAAATTGATTTTTTAGGTAAAAATGGTACTTTTTGGAAATATATAAATTATTATATTAAACTAAGGTTTTATTAATAATGTGATTATAAATAAATAGTCTTATAAAAACAATTATTTGAAATTATAATGATGATTATATCTATTCATTGTTGTTTTATAACTATAAATGATTAATTAATCACTTTGATAAGAAAGATACTTTTATAGGATTAGCAATAAATTGTATTTTTTTCAATTAACGAATTTTTTTGATGAAATATTTTGTTTATTTGAATAAATAAAATTTTACTAAAATATTATTGTTAAATAAATTTCGTCAAAATGATCATAGTTTTTTATGAATTTAAGTGTAATTTTTATTAGGGTTTGAAAACTCTTATTATCAAAACCCAGATTTTTCAATAAATGCTAGATTTATTTTAAAAGTGAAAATTCACTTATATAGAAAAATATTTCAAAAAAATTAATATTAATTTTTTAATTTAAATTTCATAATTATCCAATGGTGAATTTTTCATAATTTTCTAAGACAGTAAATTTTTTTAGTAAAATTTAAATATCGAATAATTATAATATATGCTTTATGAAATCCTAATGAACAAATAGTTGTATAATAAAAACTATAAAATGGGTATTCAACCAAATAAATGGGAAGCATTAATATTATGTCATTTTATATTTGTTTTTTTTTGTTTTTTTGTTTTATAATGCCTTAGTGATTCCTCTAAGACTTAAAAAAATATTAAGATATTAAAATAATTTCATTGAGAATGTGTCTCTCCTACATATAATCAATGAAATTATTTTAATAAATTTTGTTCTTTAAAATATAATATAATGGAAACCAATTACATTTGGTATAGTTCATGGGTAAAAACTGTGGGTTGGTTTGTTGTTTTGAAAGTTTTATTATGTAGTGTTCAAAATAAGAATAATAAAAAAACCCCCCTCATTTCCTATATAAATCCACCCATGAACCCATTACTCTTCCCTAAACACGTTGAATCTAGTCCATACTCTTCTCTATACTCCCCAGAGTCCTTCTAATGCGCCCCATGCTCCCATGAAGCCTATCCCAAGCCTTTGGGATCACACTTCCAAGTAACGGTTACTTTCTTTCTCATTTTATCCAAGTTTTCTTATTTTGTTACACCCATTTATTTTCTATTTAAACGATTGGGTATGTTTTTTAACATCCCACACAATTCCTTTATTATTTTTTAATAATTATTTACCCCTTTCATACTCATTAATCCCTCCCATGTACAGTCCATACCATGCTGAAATTCCATAATGGGTTTCTCTCATCTCATTTCCATTCTAGAATTTCATTTATATTATGAATCTAAATTCCATTTAATATGTTTGTACATTATTTTCCATGACCCCCCTACTATCCATATCATATATAAAAGATTAAAGAAACATTTCTCTATTTTCAACCAAATTTTTGAATTTCTATATGATGTTGTTATGTTGTCGAAAATGCACCGCAATTTTTCATGCCAAAATCATCATGTAGTGAATACCATACACAATACTATATCAAGGGTATTAACCTTTAAGAATATTAAAAAATTTAATGGTGACATACACATATTAATTACACATTCCTTTATCGTAGAATAAATGATGATATTTAATGAATCCATGTTATATGATCTATTTGTCACACTGAGACATGAGATTGAAACGATTAAGAAGGGTTCTCTCTGGTAGAAGTAAAACGCATTGTGTAATGTTTAGTATAATTATATGTCATTATGGGGCATGGGTTTACCTAATAACATTATGGGACACTAGTCCACCATGATTTATTTTCATTTTAACTTTGACTTAGGATTATGATGCAGTGTTATACGTTGTTTCCACATTTCCAAGTAATGAATAAATTGATTTATCATACCTTTATATTCATGTTCCTTTTGTGTTCCATTGAAATGCCTATTACCTAAAATTTAATATATTCATAAATTTATTCCTTGTTTACTCCCTCACAAAGCTTTATATCTCAACCCTTTCTTATGTACATCCTCAGGTTATCCCATAATAGTTTAAGTACGAAATACTATTATGAACATGTAAAGGAGGTTTTCAATAATGATGTTATATATCATGTTATATGTTGTTATGTAATGTAACTAATTACCAACGACACTAAACATGTTGATCATTTTGGTTTTTAGTATGTGTGGTCTCTTGTAGTAAATCATTAATTAATGTGTATATTAGAATAGGGTTTTCATAGTTGGTATTTAAGAATGTTATAGTTATTTTTGGGGTTAGGATTAGAAAACTTTAGTAAAAGTGGTTTATCATCAAAATTATTCCCTATATAGATATGAATAAGTGGATGTGGCTCAAGCATATATGTATCTAGTGGTAAAACCCATAAAAACATGCATTGATCTAGATTCAAATGGGAACTTGTGCACAATAAAAAACCTGATTAAACTCTTATTTCGACAATCTCAGGGGATCTTATTTGGTAAATTCATAAACTCATTATGAAACATTATTAATGGATCCAAATTAAATACCCATAAGAATATTTGTTTTGAAATTGATCATGGATAACCTTGATTGAATCTTAGGGTATTACAATTTTAGTTATATTATTCATATATTTGCTCGCGGGGTATAGGTGAGTTGGTTAAAGATGGTGGCGTACTGACCCCGAGGTTCCGGGTTTGATTCCTCATAAGGAAATAGAAACTATATACTAACAAACAAATCATAGGGCCCTATTCTCCATTGGGAACTGGCCTAAGACCAAGGGTTGGACAACTTGGGCCTTGCTGGGGACGTGCTGTGCGCAGGTGGGGAGGCCACCAAAAATTTCGTGAACCAATAACATGTTTTATACTCCCAAGGAGCATGTGACATAGTGGAACAAGCTCTTACTTGGAATCCAAAATACCGAGGATCGAATCCAATCAGGGACAAATTTCCTGGGACTGTAGCAGTACTGGAGCAGAGCCCTATAGTAGTACAGTATCAGAAACAAAACTATAGCAGCGGAAAAACTGTAACAGTGACAACACTATACTAACAACGACATTGTAGCAGCGGTGAAACTATAACAGTATAGGCACTATATGAGGAACTGTTGCGGCATGAATAATGTAGCAGCCTTGGTACTATAGCAGTAGAATTCACCGAAGGGTCCTTTGGACCAAAAAAATGGGATTTCAAGACTTTTATTCAGACAACATGGCCTAGGGCCTTTGGGCTATGTAATGGGTATCACTCTACCTAGTCAAAAAGATGAATTTTCTTTAATAATAAAATGAGGCTTTGGCCCCAACCTTTATTATTTATATATATATATTATATTCATATATAGGTTTATCTTTCTATGTTCAATGTTTTATTTTTTACATTATTATTAGCTCAGTATTCAAACCCCCTAATTGTATTTTCATTTTCTAGCTTTAATATAAATGGAGGAAGATCAAAATTAACTTTTATGTCTCCTCCTAAAGAACTGCTTGGATAGATTAACCTGAAGTCATGCTCAGATGACTTTGAAACATTTTCAAATATCCAAGTTACATGAAAAAAACATTATAAGGATCCAATACCTTTATCATTGAATCACTAATTGAAGGATCATGGATAATCTATTGGGGAATCTTGCACTCTTAACTTTCTTTCCATGCTAAGCATGGGATGTACCATCAGAGTCATTTCCAATTCTTATCATTATTTCAAAATGATAAAGCACTAAATAATTTTATAGATGTTGTAAAAGTGGAGACCTCCGAGCAGCCAATATGTATCAAATTATAGATTTCTGCCTTTGGGGAATTACCTAAACAGATATACCAAAACCCAGTTTTGAAATATTTGAATATGAATCGGTATGAATTTCTTATAAAAAACAAGTATAAGAAGATATTTCCAGATTATATATACGAAATACATTTTTAATGACTTAGGAGTTCTTGCATTGATATAATCCATGAAACTTGAGGCATTTTTGGGTAATGGAAGTAAATAATTTTTAAAATATCATGAGGTAACATTGTGATACATAAACCCTTTCTACAAAAATGCAATATTAATAGGAAATACTAAAGACCTCGTTGAAGAGATGACGGAGAAATACCCTCAACTGTTTTTTGCATAGTATGTAAAATGAAATTTCATAAGGGAGGAATAATGTAACTAACTGAACATTAGAATAATACTCTATTTCCAAAAAATGTATTTCTTACCATTTCATAGTAGAAATAACAATATAAGTACAGATTAAAATGCAACTTTACGTTTTCGACTGTTATATGACCGTTTTTCAATTACAAATGATGAATAAAATATTTTTTTGTAAAGAATAATAATTTTATGGTTATAATTATTATTTACAAATACAAATTTAAATGGAAAATCAATTCATAAAGAAGAGTTGATGACCTCTACCAATATAATTATTCCATACCAGGCTTGTTTTTCAGTGCGCGGGAAGGTGGTACTGTCACTAGGCTTTGCTCTTGACCAAGACCAAGATATGTTTCAACATGTCAAGTTTGAACAAAATATCCTAAATTAGATGTTCAAGTTGGTGGAAATAACCACTTGGGAAATGTAATTAGAGCCACCCCAATAGTCTATCACCACATCACAGCTTACCCTTAGGTCATATACATGAGTTATAAAGGGGTTATGTAACACGGTATTAGTAACTTATTGTGTAATCAATTTTCATAAAAAAACTCCTTCTTCCATAAATTGTTTTCTGAGAATAGTATTTCTTAAAAATATTTCAATTTGATAAATTGAATTTTCAGGTTAAAATGTTACTTTTATGAAATATATAAATTATTATATTAAGATAATTATTTATCAGAAATTATATTATAACAAAATATTTTAATAAATACACTTATTTTTCATTTTAAATATTATTATATTCATTCATTATTATTATTATTCTCAATAAATGATTAAGTAATCAGTTTAATAAGAATTTTAATTTTATACGACAAAAAAAAATCATATTTTTTATTTCAATTAAGGAATTTATTTTGAAGAATTAATGAATACTTGTATTAAAAAATATTTTAATAAAACATTATTATGAAGTAATTTTTATTAAATATAAATGATCATATAATTTTTATGAATTCAAATGTAAATTTTATTTGTGTTCAAAAACTATTATTATCAAAACCCGCCATTTTCAATAAATGTTAGATTTATTTTAAAAGTGATAATTCAAATATCTAGAAAAATATTTTTATAATTGAGTATTTTTTGGAATTGGAATGTTGAAATTACCTAATGGTGAATTTTTAATAATTTTCAGAGATAGTCAAACTATCAGGTAATAATTAAATACATAATAATTATAATCTGTGTTTTATAACATCATCATGACCCAATAGTGATGTAATATATACTATAAAAGGTATATTTATCCAAATAAATTTTTTACCACTAAAACAAATTGATTATTGATTTTTATATTTCTGTTATAATTCCTTAGTGAATCTTCCAGGACAAAAAAAGTATTTTATGAAATTAAAATAATATCATTAAGAATGTGACTCACCTCCACATAATATAAGACTCTATTTTTTTAAATTAGTCCATTTAACTTTTTAAATAATTGAATCCACAACCCTTTTGTAGAATCCAAGGGAGAAAACCATGGGTTGGATTGTGGTTTCTAATATTTTAATATGTGGTGTCCAAGACCAAAATAATAAATAAATCCCCCTCCTTACCAATATAAACACACCCATAAACCCATTACTCTTCACAAAAACGCCTTTAAGATCATCCACACTCTTCTATATACTCTATAGATTCCTACCAAGGTGCCCGAGGCTCCCAAGAAACCTCTCCCAAACCTTTGTGATCACCTATCAAAGTAAGGGTTCCTTTCTATATCATTTTTATCCAAGTTTAATTATATTGTTACACCATTTTATTTTAAATTACAAATGATGGGGTATATTTTTTCACCTCCCCATACCACTATTATTATGTTTTAATGATGTTGAGACCCCTTTCTCTCTCATTAATCACTCCCACATTCACCCATTACCATGATGGAATTCTTGCAAGGGGTTTCACTCTTCTCATTTCATTTCAAGAATTTATTTTATATTATGAATCTAAATTCCATTTCATATGTTGGGATATTTTATTAAAATATCCCCTTAATACCCATATGGTGTATAAATGGTGATATACCCCTTTCTCTCTCATCATCCCAATTTAGGAATTTTCATATGATGCCATTATGCTCCAGAAATTGCACCGCAATTTTCCATGCAAAAATCATAGTGGAGTGTATACCATTACCATTCTTCAATCAAGGGTATTCACCTTTATGAAAATGTAATTATTGAATGGTTACATTCATGTATAAGTCAAACATTACTTGATCATGGAATAAATAATTATTTGGATTGGATCCATGTTATATGATCTATGTGGAAAACATAAGCATGAGATTGAAATGATTGTAAAGGGTGCACCCTGATAATGATACAATGAATTGGGTAATGTATAGTATCATGATACATCATGTTGGAAATAGGGATTACCTGATTCCTTTGTGTTAAATTTATCCACCATGTGGTATTTGTGGTTTATCTTTAACTTATGTTTATGATGTAGTGTAATATGTTGTTGCCACATTTCCATGTTATGATTATCATGGTTTATCATGCCTTTATATTCATGTTTCTTATATGCTCCCTTGATATGCCTATTTTTTAACAAGTATTTTATTCATCATGTTATGACTTGTTTACTCCCTTACTGGGCTTTATAGGTCACCCCTTTCTTATATACATCATCAGGTTATCCTATCCAGCATTAAGTACGAATGATTATTAAGAACATGTTAAGTATGTTTCCAATAAAGATGTTGTCTTTCATGTTTAAGTTGTTATGTAATGTACTTAATTACTAAAGACACTATACCTATTAATATTTTGGGGTTTTACTATGTGTGATATCATATAATAAATCATGTATTAATGTGTAATAAGATTAGGGTTTTCTAAATTGACCATATACAAGTGATCTATTTTAATGTGAGAAAGATCTATAGAAAATTAGAGGATTATATTGATTAGTCATGAATCAAAATAACGAAAACATTTCACTACATCAAAAATCAGTGGATGTTGAAGACCTATTAACAAAAGTTATTCATCAAAGAACTTTTAGGATGCCAGTATAAAAACTGGATTTTTTCCGGATATATCTCAACCGGTTATAGTCGATATAATGAACACTAGTGGGATTCCAGTCTAACAAATCTATCTGGAGATAGTCCATAGTAACCAGTTGTGATCATGCATTAACAGAGTTTGTATATCCGAAATTTTAGGAGAATTTCTGTATTTTTAATCACACTTCTTATTACAAGTGGGAATTATGTGTCTCATATTATCCATAACACATCAATGACGGAGTCATCCACATTGGGGAGGGAACATTGTAAAAATCCATGTGTTATTTTTCAGTGTTTTAAGTTGATTGGATATGTGAAAAGTGAGACTCTATAAATGAGGGATCAAGATCTTAACCAATCACATGAATTGATCCAAATAGAATAAATTATAAAAGTACATCACTGATTCACCCCTCCCCCTCATAGTAATATAGCTAAACCAAGACTCTTCAGGTGGCTAGGTGAAGGTGAAAGGAATAAAAAATATTCCAATGCCATTATCTTAGAGAAGAGGTGCATCATAATACCCAATATTTTTCTTGATGATGGATATTTATATTATGAATGAGTTGTTGTTGGTGGTATGTCTCAATCCTATTTCAAATTGATCCTTACAGGGCCTAACCCACATATGTGTAAAGGGTATCTAGGAGGGAACACTGAGTTTCTAGAAGTTGTTCTGAACACTATCACCAATTAGGAAAATGCACTCCTGGAAGCAGTCTATAATGAGAAATAAAATTCATAAGGTTGTGATATACCCTAATCCATATAGTGATCTGGGATTAAGTACTTTCAAGATCTCTTTCTACAAGGAATCATGGAATGTGGTCAGGAGTGATCTGATTTTGGACATTAAAGACTTATTCTGAGGAGGAAGTATTCCACGTGTTGCCTACACCACTAAATTAGTGGTCTTGCCAAAATTTTGGACCATTTATTCCTATAACACTACATGCCAGTGAGCATGTGTCGTTTTATGTATAATGTAATTGCATACATCATCAATAGAAGGTTTTCCTTACATATTCCTCCCATGATCTCCAAGGAGCATCATGGATTCCTTAATGTATGATTAATGCAAGGGGCCATAACACTATACCAAGGGGTAGTTACAACCATTAACCTCATGGATCATGAAAAAAAAGTGGAAATAAAAATAGATATGGATAAGCCATATAATTTAATTGAGTAGAGATTTATCATCAGTGTTTTAACATGTATGGGATTCTCTTCATTGGACACCTATTTCATTTTAAGTTTATTTAGTTACTCATTAATGGAAGTCTCCATCATAGGGATGAAACATGGATTCATCAAGGAAACCCATGGGATTAGATAGAGAGATCCCATATCCCTATGAATTTATCATCTATTCCCAAGATGTCTTGAGCCTCTTTATTAATAACAGAACTCTAAAGTGACATATTCTTCCTTACCAAAGTTGGATTATCCCTTATTGTATATACCATATTATGTTACCAGATGACATAATAATGATCTTAAATTATCGTAAGAGACCATTTTATGGTATCAATATAGTTCTTAAATAGTATTTTCATTGGGAAGGACAGATAATCAACCGGGTGAATAGATGTCTCTACATCTCAAATAGATGCTCTAATAGATGGGATTCTTCCTTGTGTAATAGTCTAGTCATGGATAGAGAATTATTTCTGATGGGGTAACTAGGTGACCCTATGTCATCATGTCGGTTTTGTATAAATCACTTTGATAACATTATAAGCAGGATCACAGGTATTGTATTGAATTGGAAAACTATTTTTTATCCTTTAGTGGTAGGATCATGTTGCTTAACAGTGATATATCAGCCATACCAATATAGGAACTCATATTCATTAAGGATATGAAAATGGTAATATCCAATATTGATGGGATTTTGGGTTTATTTAGTTGGGATTCTCTCTCGGAGTGAAAAAACAATTGCTCTCTTAGGCTTGAATGGAAATAACAATCTAGGAAGGGGGTATTAATAGGATAAATCTCTCTAAAATACTCTATTTCATGAAATTAAAGCTCGTGTGGGATGTATTATAGGAGAGAACACTCTATAATAATTTCATGGCTACTAAATGTAGAGGGGGTGAAGAGGTGTCCGGAGGTCATTATTCTCCATTATGTCCCATTATTTTCCTACACATATCGAATCTAAATCTTCTTACCTAATGTATTGTGGTGAAAGTTGGAAGTCTTTTTTGGAACCACAATTGGGCTGGATCACAGATTGGTTTCCCTAGATGTCTAGGTACAAGAATTCCTTTTTGGGGAACTATCCTATACCCAGTGTTCATCGAGGATGTCATGGAACATAACCAACAAGAATTGATAGATCTTATTGACATGAACTCAGAACTATACAATTGTATGTTAATGGACTCAATTCAGGGACCTTTTTTATAAGGGAATTACGAAAGGAGACAATTGTTCGGGACCAATGTAATTTATGGATAACGATACTATGGTGTAATATGATTCATGAAAAGTACAATTTCCTTATCTGGAGAATAAGGAACCATGTGGTACATAATGGTGAAAATATCAATATAATTGTCATCTACCAAGCTTCAATGTGTCCATATTATAAGGAATATCATAAGAATATTTCTAACCATCTATTTTTTTAACTGGGATTGGGAATGTTCAACATGGAGCACTTTTTTCTAATTTTATTGCTTTCTCTTCCCAATAGTTTTGTTGGTTTCCCTTTCTTAGACCGATCCTTTCATTGTGTGCATGTTATAGACATGAAAATGTTGTAATGATCAATTGTGATGAAAACTAGCTAACATCGTATCCAGAATGAACGAAACAGTGCTCAACATGAAAATTTTTTTATAACAGGGAAATATCTTATCATCAGAACAAGGAACCTACTGCTCGACATGGTAAGAGTTTTTAAGAACATGTTACTTCCTCCCACATGGAGACCATTGTAGGCGAGAAACCCCCCTAACCACTCCATCTGGACTAATTCCTAGGGGTAGTGGGTTCGATGGTGTCCATCCTTTTTGGGCCATATACTTAATATAGATGGTTCTTGAATCCTTGGTGGCATACAGAGAGGGGGTGTAATTCAAGTCCCTAGGGGGTATGTTATTAAGGATTTTATAGAACATTTCAGTATTATCTACTCCCTGTAGGACTAAGACAAGGTTTTTCTCACTGGACTATGCTTATACCATCAAAAGAATATATAATTTGCAGATGTCGAAATGAGATCTGTCATTCTACACAATTTTTTTCATAGAAAAAATATTATCCCATAGTCACTGTCTTATGTTTTGGGAAGGTGCAAAAGTCTCCTCAACAACAATATTCATGTACTCCATACATGTTGTGAGGTAATCATGATTGCAAACCACCTTTCATCTATAGAAAACCGAGTATCTAGTGTCACTTATTTCCCAAGCTCAATCTTTTTGCGGCCTAAGGGGGGGAACCTTGTAAGAGGGGAAGCCCTTGGACTCCAATTTCAGGCCTCCATAGTCCCATGTTTTGTAGTCGTTTCTCTTGTTTCTGTTCTCATGACATTTTGGAATAAATAAATGATGATCATGATGATGAAATAATTATAATTATATGTATTCATAATATATATATATATATATAATTATATATATGTGACATCATAAATATATTTATATATACATATATTTATGTATAATTGGATGTGTAAATATGTATTTATGTATAATTATAATTATTTAGATATATTTACAATTACATAGATATATATATATATATATTTTTATAATCATATAAATTTTTTTAAATACAGTAAATATAAATTTATAAATATATTTATATATAAATAGTTATAAATATATATATATATATATATATATATAAAGTTATAATAAAATTACATCTATTAATATATAAATATCTATAATTGTTTAAATAGTTATAAAGATATGTATTCATAATATATATATATATATAGTTATGGAAATTTATTTATAATTATATAAATGTCATAAAAAATATATTTATTTATAATTATAATTATTTAACTACATTTATATTTGAATAAACATATTTAAATATGAAATTATATAAATATATAAATAGTTATACTTATAAATATGTGTATAATGATATTTTAAATTTACATATATATATATATAGTTATAAATATGATAATAATGTTATAATAAAATTACATTTATAATTATATAAATACTTATAAATATTTACGTAATTATAACTATATGTTTTGAAATATATATATATATATATAATTATATAAATTTATTTACAATTATATAAATATTTAATCATCAATATATGTACATATAAATATATTTATTTATAATTAAAATTTTAAATATATATATTCTTAAATACATAAGTGAAATTATTGATTTTTTATAATTATCAAATAAATGTGATGACATAATATGTATAAGACCAATTATAAAATAACAAATTATTAAAAATAAAATGTTTGAACACATAATAAAATAAAATAGGGAATGAGTGACCAGAAAGTGTGTTGTTGATGACATTGGTTGTGGGCCTCTTGGTACATGTATTGGCAGCATGAGGTGGAGTGAGAAGGATGATATGGGTTGTTGGGTGAAAGGCATCAGTCAACACTTTTCCTTGTGGAAGGGTGTTTTGAGGGAGAGGAGGGTGAGGAGAATGATAGTGAGATTAGAGGGGCTGGAGGGGATTTCAGGAGAATGGGTGTGAAAAAATCTAGCTGGATACCAATTAATACTAGGTTGAAGGTTTCGTGGCACAGAGAGTAGTGTGGGAGATGTCTCAACAGCTGTAAGATGAGAATTACGATTGATTGATTTGTTGTTGTGGTATTTATATCCAACATAGAATTGAGATTAAACTGAAAAATCTAAGTGATGACCTGAAAAAGGGTAATCAGATCCATCTTTGGTGACTTCTTTTAGGGGAGAATAAAGGTGGGAATTTATATTTCATAGGGTGAGAAACCTAGCTATGAAATTTATAAAAGTTTTTGGCTAGATGGTTAATGCACCTGGTGGGTGGGTTATGTTTAAATTATTGTGGTTTTATGTTTAAATGATATTCTTTAACTGTCTATAGATAGTTGTATCAAGGAGAGGTGACATTCCCAGGTGATATTGGAACATGGACTAACTTACAAAAATAGTGCAACCCTGGAAACCGTGGACATAGGTGATGATGGTGGGTTGGCAATCTATATATATATAAATATATATAAATATTTATGCATATTTATTGGCCTTTATTAATAATTATATTTAAATATATATTTATATATATGAATTTATATATATTTATGTTAATCTTATAATATTTAAATATATTTATAGATAATAATAAGTATTTATGTATATTAATATATATTAATATATCTTTATACAAATTTTTATTTATAATTATTAATATATATTATATGGGTATATATATACTGTTATATCTAATAATATATATATTAGATATTTATCAAAATTTATTTATTTTAGTATATATTTTTAGATATTTATATTTATTTATGAATATTTATATACAAGAATATACATTTGTCGATATATATATATAGAAAAATATTCATTTGCAATTATATAATAAATAATAAATTTTAAAAGATTAGAAATCATGGTTTAGTATTCAGCGATGGTCTAAGAAACCTATAAATAAAAATTCATTGCAAAAAATCTACTATGAATTGTTTCCCTGTACACAAGCACACGATGCTACTATAAAGCATCACACATCATTTATTAGTGGTTTAAATCACCACTATATGATAAAAAACTGTTTTTAAACAAGTTTTTTTATTATAGTTTTAATTTCAAGTGTTACTATAGAAATAATGGACTATTATATGAAAAAAAATATTTTTTGGAATGCATTGCATGGTTGAAAGTATTAATCGAACGTTAATGGAAAGAGAAACGAGCGTTCAACTGCATTAACCATATAACGATTTTTTTATATTTTATAAATTCTATTTTTTAATAATTTTAATCATCCTTATTGATAAACATAATTACTTATTTAATTTTCCCTTTTATATTATTTTTCAAATGTATAATATATATTTACTTCCCTGTTCTATTCTTTCTTTTTATTTTTTTACTATTCGAATCAATTTTTTCCTCAATTTTTTTCATATAAATGTTTCTATTATTTTCTTTTTATTTCATTTTATAAACTTTTTTTCATTGTTTGATGTATTTATATGTTTTATGTTAAATGAAAACAAATAATATTCAAGGTTCAATTCATTTTTTTGATTATATATATTTTTTTGACTATAACACCCCAGCCACAACTATAAATAGCCCCAACAATAGTATGACAGATACCACATTCAAGGCTATTTTGGGATGGAGTCTTGCAAAGGGAAAAGGATGTGGATGGAAAGGAAGAGATGTAAGGCTCATAAAAGTTGGTTGTGAGATGCTTGGGAAATACAACATGTGAAAAATGCACTAACATACCCCAATGTGAATGCGCAATGGAAATAAATTTTATTTCATTTTGAACACGCTAAAAAAAACTAAAGCAAATTATCATTGACCAAATATTTGTGCTGAAAAATAAATATTGAACGTAGAAATATAAACATAGAAAACTAAAAATTGGAAGACCATGACACCATGTCTTGAATGAATAATCCACTAATAAGGTTGATGCAAATAAGGTGTTCTCCATGCGAATAAGGTGTTCGCCATGCGAATAAAAGATGTAGAGGAAAAGCAGGTGGATCGTATCAAAGAGCCCACTGTAGATGAAATCTGAAGATACCAGGAGGATTTTGTTGATGCAAATCTAAAAATTGTTGGATATAATCCAATTTTTAATACCCTGTTGATTAGAAGTGATACACACACCTGGAATAAAGAGACGACCACACGCCTTGATCCCTAAAAAACATCTTCCTTTCAATTATACATAACTCGCATCTTTTTATATCTATTTTTATATTTTGATTTATGTTGAATTTGTTGTATTATAGGTAAGGAAGAACCCCAAAAAATTCTCCCTCTGACTCAAATGTGGATCACTTCCAAAATTTCAATCAGTAGATAAGTATTTAATTTACCTCCGGGTAAACTCTTTGTCAACATGTATGACCCATTTCCACCCGTGTGGATCTTATTGAGTTACAACTATCTCTAATCGATGACTTCATAGATCCAATGATACGAAACATAGATATGTTTTAAGAATCCATAAAAAGTAGTATTCTTTCCCAAAGAAATATCACCCTGAGTATCACAAAATAAAACATTCTAATCCTAATTAAAATTTATCTCTCAAATATTTTTTTTTGTATTTACAAGAATTCATATAATACCTCGGTTGTTGAAAAAAACTCAAACTTGGTGGTAGATAAATCAACACATATCTACAATCTTGGTTGCCAAGATAATTCCCCCATGAAAAAGTTATCAAATACCTAAAATTAGACTTCCTCGAATCTATATCTCTTATCATATATAAATCTATAAAGCTAAAAATCATAGTACCCTTATTTTAAAAACCCAAACTCATATCATAAGTACCAATAAGGAAAAAATATATAAATCACTACTCTCAAAATCCTTCTACCTAGATTAGATAAAAAGTCTGACCACACTAACTCCATGAGGTATACATAGTCTAGTTTATACCATTGCATAAATAAAACAGCTAAAAAATATGAATAAGGTATGTGCCACATCTCCTCTCCCTCTTCAATGGTAGAATTTGAATAACTAGTACTAAGATTTAAATGAAAGGAAGGAGGAGTAATAAACACAATATCTCTTTCCATAGAAAATATCTTAAGAATCGTCTCAATGTCTCTCTCTAATGATAACCATAATTTCGTGGCCTTTCTATCATGAAAAATTTAAATTCTAAGAATATGTAATGTTGCGCATAAGTATTTCATCCGATAATACGGAAAAATATCATTCTTTAATAAATCACTTATAAAATCATCCTGAACAATAATAATAATACCATCAATATAAATAAATTATATAATAAAATAAACATCAAAAAATCCCTTAGATAGAACAAAATGATCAAAATATATCTTCTAGAAACCCTATTGAAAATTTACAGATTCAAACTTCTTATTCCACTGCAGACATAATTATAATTATCTGTTTCAAGAAAACCCTCTGGGTGTTCCATATAAATCTCCTCATCTAAATCTCAATAGAGGAATGTTTTTTTAACATCCATCAGCTCAATATGAAAATCTAAAATAGTAACCAAACCAAGAAAAACCTGAATGGAAAATATTTTTACAATTGGTTATAAAATCTCATAAAAATAAATACATTTCTTTTAATGAAAACCATACATAACTAAACATTCCTTGTATCAGATAATAGATTTGGTTTTTTCATTTTTAATCTGATATATCCATAAATTTGGAAAATATATCTTACATATTGGTAACTTCACTAGTTCAAAAGTATTATTTTCATGCAATGATCTCATCACATTATCTATTGGAAAAACATATCTTTCCTTCTGATTACTTTCCATCACCATATCCAGCGAATCTAGTTCTCCCCTTCAGTAAAGATTACATAATAATTAGGTTAATACAAATTAGAAATTGTATGATACTGAGATGATCTCCATTGTAGAACTATGGGTTCATTAATAACCTCTAGAGTGGGATCATAAAAAACAAAAGGTTCATCAGAAACATCAATTCCAACATTTTCACAGTGAACATCATATTTCACATTAACACGACTATCAGAATCAATAATAAGAGTTAAATGAGAATTAGAAACTAGATGAAGATTGAAAAATATATTAGAAGTTGAAGAAGAATAATTTCTCCCTTTTTAATGTCAATAATAGTTTGATCATCTTTAAAAAATTATTTATGGCTTATGACATGTTTTTTCAAAGCATGATCATAGAACCTATATCCAAACTAATCATTTACATAGACAATAAAAATAATTTATCATGACTTAGCATCTCATTTCAACATCTCATCTCTATGCACATAAACAAATTCATTTTAAGTAAAAACAAGGTAATGATCATAATTGATCTATATTCCAATTAAAAATATGTTTGGAGTGTCTATCTATAAAGAAACAATAGTTTATACATTAATAATATAAGAATAATTAATTAAATAATCACCCCAAAAAATGTCTACAAAACATTGATTCCCAATGAAAATTAACTCTGTCTAATAAAGTCATGTTCATCCACTCTGATACATAATTAATTTTTTGTGTCTTAGGTGGTTTCTTGTGATTAAAATTACACGATAACCAGCAATACTAATAAAAAAACCAATACTCTCCCTCATTGTTAGTACGATTAAATTTAATATTTTTAAGAGATACCTTCTCATCCCAAATCTCAAATTACTAAAATACATTGGGAACCTCACATTTTGAATTCAAAACATAAACCAAAAGATTACATGAGTGGTCATAAACAAATGTCATAAAATAAATACTTCTATAAAAGCTCTTAGATTTAGAAGGGAAACATATATCAGAATGTACTAATTCAAATACCTGTGACTTCCTATACAAAGGACGCCTACTAAAATTCACCATAATCTATTTTATAGACATATTGTGGTCATACGTGTCCAATTTATTTTGGATCAAATCTGAAATAAAATTTTTCTTTTCCAAACAATCAATCTCTTTCTCGTTAATGTGGCTAAGCCTCATATGCCATAACTTGGAAGACAAACTATACTCAAGAACATAAGCAGTATCACAAGAAATATAAGCTATAGTCTAACACAAACCTAAATAATAATTCCATTGATCCACAATCAAAGATATCATGCTGAAAATACATTGGACATCACCAAA
Source organism: Viscum album (assembly GCA_963277665.1). Taxonomy (NCBI): domain Eukaryota; kingdom Viridiplantae; phylum Streptophyta; class Magnoliopsida; order Santalales; family Viscaceae; genus Viscum; species Viscum album. The sequence continues at coordinate 463,658 of CAUJRU010000322.1, forward strand.
ATACTAATAATCCTTCACCATAAATATTATGGTACATATAAGATTTTGAAGAACCTCGGGCCCATGTAGAACAATTTTCAAAATCGCCTTTCTTCATGTGCTAGTCTCTAAACAAATAGTACCAATACCTACAACATCAGCATGACCATTGTTACCAATCTTAAAAATACCAAAATTACTAGAGTTGTAATATTTAAAAAACTTCTTTCTCAGTTTGATATGAAAACATGTACCACTATTAAAAACCCAACATGAATCATCAATATTAATATTAATGGATTCATAAACAACATCATGATCACCTATGTAGTGGTGGTGACATGATAATATATATCACCATTCATCTTCTCCTGATTTTCCATCATTCTACTTTCTCTTTTTAACTGATAGAAAAACTTCTTTTTATTTCATTTTTATAATAATGATAACATTATAACTCCCTTCTTCAATGTGTATTTTCTTTATCCTTTCCTATTACCATAACTACTATATCCTAGATTTTATTTCCAAATTCTACCCATGATCATCGTGAATTAATATTCTACAGAAGATTTCTCCTAATTACATCTCATGACCTCATCATTAAAGAACGTAGTATTAAAAATAGAATGTTACAGTACCATTAGGAGTAGAACCAATTAGAGTAACATTAAATTTTCCCCAAAACTTGGTAAAATTTTGATCAACAAAACTGATAAAAACTTATCTTCAAAATTAATTCCCATTACATAAAATTGATCAAAAAATCACTGATATTTACTCAAATAGTTAGAAATAGATCTACCTTCTTTGTACAAAAAATTCATCATTTTTTGGGTAGAAAAATATTATTTTTTCATTTCTTGTATGTATAGGTTGTGTCATTCTTCTCCCAAATTTTTTTGGAATGTGAGATTTTGACAATATGGTTCATCACGTTGTCTTTGAACTACTGATGAATAAATCCAAAAACCATCATATTCTAAAACTCACATTCTTCATGAGACATTGTTTATGTGAAAAAATATGTTGGGAGTGATGATTGGACATGGAGGGAAAGAGTATATATTTATCGGGAGTTATTTAGGTCATCAATCAAAAACAAGTGAATGGTCAAAGGAAATTTTAAGATATCAAAGACATAAATAACTGAGGATTTTAGAGGCCATCAACTCAATTAAAATTAAGGTATTAGAAAAAAAATGATCACTTTCATAATGTTGGGTAATTATTAGTATATTTCTATAAACCAAAATTTCATACATTGTTTGTGCTTTGATAAATTTATAATATACACATTACCACATGGAATAAATGTCTAGAAATACAATTTTAATGGATCTTAAGGCCAAAAAAATTGAAATGTCTAACAATCAACATGCATTAATCTATAATCCTAAAATGTAACACTACTACTTAATTATAATTATTTATTCATTAAAAATAAATATACATTATCTATGAAATCAAATAGGCCATTGGTAATTGTAAAACCCATATCTTCCATAGGTCATGGGTACAAGACCCACATCCTTTCTGGACTTGATTTGTTGTCACCCAAAATACATGATGTATTTTTCTAGAACCATGATAATATAATTTAATAAATATAAAATATGGACATCCTATAAATATGGTTAATCATTAAATAGCCTTTTAGATAAGGTTTTCAAAATAGACATAGTGAAAAAATACTTCCTCCAAAGTTTATTTTAAACAGTACATGTAATTTTAACCTTATAAATATTCTCAAGGATGAAAATTCCAAACTTTAGAAAGAGAGTCATGAAATATAAATTACATTGAATAACCTAAATATCACAAACCCTCACTTGTTTATCACGTTCCAAAATTGTGAATACCCTTATTGTATCATCCCTGGAAACATGGAAATAGCATGAATTACCATAAATACTTTTGTAAAACAAGAATTCTTTCTCATACCAAAGTGTATTGGGTTTATTCCTTAAATCCAAAAATGTTGTAAACATCATAAGTGATAGCATAAACCATTTATCAAGAGGTCCTTATTAGTTACAAGATAATCAATACTATTATATTTACTTATTCATTTCTCATGTATCTTTATCCATAAAGTAGGGTCTTATCATAAGGAACGTATTAAGGGTTACCTTACCTTAGTCAAAATATCACCTTATCATTAAATCACATCACCAGTCCAACCTAAACATGAAAATAATAAGAGAAAACATAATTATAGAAATCCTTGTATATTTCTTCATTAATAAATTTTGAATACAAATACATAAACACATCGATTACCCCACATCATCATTATTCCATTAACAAGGTTGCCTCATCCTATTACACAATACTTCATTAACTTCACATTTCATCTTTAGTCTTTTCGTCATCCATAATGTAACTATTACTCACACCACCTCGCTGATTCTCTTCAAGAACATTCCTCTTGAGACATTGGGATACACAATGACTATTTCTTTCACACGTAAAACAAAAAAACATTAATAATGAATTAGGGAGACCAATATTTACAACCATTTCATTATCTGAACTCTTCATTTTTTCCAGGTAGTCGCTTACTTTGTGTCCTTCTTTTCCACTTTCAAAACATCTTTTTTCCCTCTAATAAATTATCTTATGTGATTTTTTACACAATTATAAAATAGAGGTAAAAAAAACTTATTTCCTACAATGCCTCAGTTACCTAAACTCTTATCAAACTCCTTCATTCACATACTTGGTGAGTCTGAGAGTTGGTCAAGGAAATCATTGTTAATCATGTTCCATGAAAATTTATTAAGCCTGATCACAACATATTTCAATATATTAATCATACCACATGGATACTAATAAAAATATCTTCCATCACATTCACCATTAATCCAATTCCTTCTGGTTCCCACTGTTTACTAAAACTATAAGCATAGTGTTCGCATTTCATATCATAGTAGAAAACCACATTTTCATGAAAATAATTTCATATATGATGTATAAATCATGTCTCCTTCCTTAATATATGACACCAAAGGTTTATCCTAGGTTACTTATAGACAAATTTTATTCAAATCCTTTATAATTTTTCGTAAAGGGTTTGTGAATTTCCAGAGCATATACCATGGGAGTGTCAAACCGAGTGTCCAGCATGGTCCTCTTTCATTTACCAAATTACCGAAAGCCATGATCAAAACATGTTATTAATGTTGTCACCCCTAGGTACATCTATTCCATATTCACATCAACTTGTAGTATCTACACATGGATGTATTACTATGAATCCACTTATTCTATCGTTCACCAAAATTCCATGACATTTTCCTATATCTTAACAAATCCTTATACCTATCGTTGGAGACATCCCTCAACATATCCTTCAAAATATAATCAGTGATCACACTAAATTTTTATCATAATAGTTTCTAAAGGTTGAATATACCATTCCTTTGATACTTACTATTGTGGCCCAGGATTAATATACATGGATATTACATCATTTTAGATGAGTATTTAGTACATTACAAAAATACATGCCTGAGAACCATAATAGTTTTTTTTATTTGGACAATTGTAAATAAAATATTATATATCAGTGAAAGATATTCAAAATCTCCCATTAATATCTCTACCTTTATTACATATAACTAAAACCATTCTTTATAACTTGGAGAAAGAAAACATAAGAAATGGGTGATCTCAAATGCTCTGTATGGGTAAACATGGGAGAAATGGAAAAATAAACCAGATCATAGGGGTACAATAATTCGATCGTGACATTAAGAGATTATACCCTTAATATCAATTAACATAAACATGGGTTATGGGATAAAGCATGGATATTTAAAGGACATGAATCATAATGAAATAAACATCATGATCCATGAAGTCATACCTATGGAGTAAGACCTAGGATGTGTGGAATACATATAAGAATAGAAACTTTTATGTCAAGGAAAACTCACAAGACCTTTATAACATGTTAGGATCAGGCTATGACCTGTGTACATAATTCATGTTTGGGCTAGAAACCGATGTACCCACTTTCATTTAAGTTTGGGATAAAATCCACATACTTTCTTGTTTTTGGTCTTAGGCTACAACCTGTAAACCCTATTTCTTTTATTCTTGGGATACAACCCATGAAAATTCATTTTTTAGTATTTGGATACAAACCATGAACCTTATTTCTTTTTTCTTACACTATAACCCATTAACCTTACTTCTCTTAGGATTTGTCTACAACCCATGAAACATATTTCATCTATGATTGGTCTACAATATATGAACCTTATTTCATTTAGGCCTTGGATATATCCCATTAACCATTTGAGCTGTTATAAAAATTATCATTACCCAATGAATTAGAATGAGATATTTTTCCCACCAATCTCATAATAAAATCATTCATTCATGTTCCATGGGATTAAAAAACATTCATCATGTCAAGAACCATAAAAAGATATAGGTTTTATAGAAATCAAGTAATCACCCATAAAATTAAATGGGGATCATTAACATTTCATCACATCATAACCTATAAAAATATAAATGTTTCATAATGACATCATGAATTTATAACCCCTGAAAAGAAGTGGGTTTGAAAAGCATAGAACCTGTGGAAGTAAAATGGATAACTTAAGCATCATTCTATAAAAACCTAAACCACTCAAAAAAGTATATGAATGGAAACATTGGATTAATTCCTAGAAAGTAATGAGTAATGTAGATGAATTCTATCATATATTTAAAATAAATTGGATGGGTAATTTTAAAATATTTCTTGATTTAAATATCATATATTCTTTAAAAAATTCTTTTTATAAAAAAATCATTTTGAAAACCTTTGTCTTTAAAAATAGATTTGAAAAAATATAATAGAATCTTTGAAAACAATAAAACAAGTTTAAAATAATTTTTCCTTGATAACTATATTCATGTATCATTTGAAATTATTTTTTAATGAATTCCCGAAAACATTGTTTTTGAATGGAATATTTCTCCAACCAAATAGAGAGACAGTCAGATTGTACTTAAAAACATTTTATTAAGTACCAAATAGTGTAGAAATGGTACTAACACGTTAGGATATCATGAAAAAAATAGGATAAGGAAACTCAAGAGGTACCTTGGGATATGGATCATAATATTTATCAAAGGGAGAATTCACATAAACAATCTCAAAGGGGAGTCAGATGGTAAGTCATACGCACACATGAACATTGTTTCTGTTTTAATTTCTGTATTGAAAGAAAGTATATAAATGAGATATGTATATATATATATATATAATTGTTACAATAGATTTATTATATAATATACATTCATTAAACCCATCCTTAATACATTCCATGTGTTGTGTGAATGAATCACATCACTTTGAGGGGGCAATAGTCCACACTTCCCCAAATGAGATTATCATATTAACACCAAATGGAAGGTAGAAAATGGGTATTGAAAAAGGAATAAATAATCATAAATAAATAATAATTATAATATATGACATATATAAATATATTTTCAATCATAATGGCCACCATGATAGGTAGTAAATGAAAAATGAACAGTCATTGTTTTTGTGAGGTGGTTGTTCTCCATACACATAAACATTATGTTTGATATCCATTAGATGGAGGTTTTCAAAAGTTCAGGTAAAAACATTATCATAATAACATACTAGTATAGGTATGATACTTTTTTTAACACAAAAATGTAATAAATAAAGTGGATGGGTGATGATGGAAAATAAAGGAAATGAGCTAGAGAGAACTTGTTACCTCTAAATCGGGTAACCCCTTTTGGTTTATGCCAAAAGGATTAATTGAGAGGATTTATGACCAAATAAAGTCTTCAAGGTATATGTGATGGATTTATATAGTTTAATTGGGAATATCTTGGCCAAAAATAATGGGTCTTAGAGGTTGTATTAATTGGTAGATATGGTGGCCTTTTATATTGAAGGAGGATTGGCACTCATGTAAAAAATTTGAAGAGAGAATTCCACCCGTGTTTTTCATGTTGAATGTTATTACCATAATGTACCAATGTTTCTAAAATTTATTATAGGGTATAAATATGGATAGAAAATGGCTTTTGATATGTTTCTAGGCTGTTTTGGGTCTTTAATTTAAGGGCTAGTGCTTTATTAACATATTTTTTCTCTTAACTGATTTAATTAATTTTAATCACATTTACTAATATTTTTGGTTAAAAATAAATTTATGCTTATTAGAAAATAAAAAAATTTCTTCTTCTATATATATCTTCCATTTTTCCAAAATCTAATTACATAAGTGAAAGAAATTGATTTAATATTAATTCTTTTAATGGGATGACAATGATGGTTTTTAAAGTAAAAATGTGCAAAAGTTTGATAAATACATATATCCAATTTCAATTTAAAATTGGTTCCAATGAAATAAATTGGATTAAATGGTAAAAATATTGTCTAATTAAAATATTAAATTATTTAAAAAAACTCATTTAACCTTATAAATAAATTAGAATAAAATTAAGTTTTGAATTAAAATCAGGTATTTTTAACAATTCACTAAAAGGTGAACCCTCACATAAAAATACCAAAAAAATTATCCTAACATAATTTTTATGTCTATCTTAAGAATATGATGTTTATTTTTAATTATTATTTCATTAAAATTTCATATAATTGGATTTAAAATGAGTTCATCATTAAAAGGCAGTTAAACTAACATTATGAAAAAATAGGTTTTTGTGCATAATAGTGGGTTTGTTCCAATATTAACTATATTGAATATATAGGATGTATATCATAAATATTTAATTATATATATATATAATATGTATTACATTAATATCACGTACCAATTGTAATTAATTTTATTTAAAGGGTTAAAATAGCTTTGTTACTGTAAGAATATCTTACATTATATTAAATATGTCTTCATATTTATTTACAATTAATTGGTAACATATGAATTCATCTTTTATTTGTATAAACCATATATTTTTATATTTTATTTAATATATTTTGTATCCATAATCTTAAGGGAATGATTATGTCTTATTATACTAATTTTTCTAATAATATATTTTAGTTAAGTAACACTCGGTATTGTGTGGTACACAAGCCTTCTAGGAAGGTCAAAATTGTGTGCAATGTAAAATAACATTGTTGTTCCATGTATCATATAACAATTCAGTGTAGTGTGTAACATATAAAAAGTTGGTTACCTATGAAAGGAATGTTTGACTTAGTGAAAATCTATTTTCAGTGTTGTGTGAATTGAAAAAATCTCAAATGATTTATTTAATTCAAAAAAATATTGGGGTGTCAAATTCACGGTTGGAGAATGGTTTGGTAAAACCATGAAATATCTACAGGAAACCATGAATAATAAGGCTACAACTAAAGGGAAGGCACACGAGCCCTTAATAGTTTTTCCAAAACATGATGAAGTCTAGAAGAAATCATGAAACATAAGATAGTGATCCTTATCATGTATAGAGCATGGTATAAAAATAGTGCACGACAACCATGTAATGTTCCCCCTTGAGTAAGAATCTTTCACATTATTAGTGCACAATTTGACAAACTGTGCATCTAACTATGCACAGGTCAAAAGTGAGATCCTAAAATTGTAGATATTACTCATTCCACTCTAACTCCCTTTTTTTCACTTATGTGAACCCAAATCAATATTCTCTCTTCTCATATTTGAAGTAAGTTTCCCCCATAAATCTGGAGGTGATCTGAAGGCTTTCCTACATGATTTAATGTATGGATTATGGTGGTAAGTGATCGTTCCTGGTTGTTCATGTCACTTATTCTTCGATCTAGTTCCTTACCACACCCAGTTTATTAGATCAACATCCATTATGGTTAGATCTGATATAGTTTATGATAAATATGATGATATTTTTCTTTCTTCTTGATGGGGGAAGAGATCTATAGTGGGTTCATGGGGATTTAATTGGGTTTCATTGGTGTTTTAGTTATGTTCATTATTTTCACCATAAAACTCTAGGTAGGTGGCTTCACTCTCAACTCCATTATTTAGAATATAAAGCCTTTATTTAAAAATAATCATTTTTTGTTAAATTTATTTTTCATTTTCTATGTAATAATTTTTGAAAACACTCTTATGTGACTATTTTTGGAAACATCAAAATTGTGTTTTTTGTAGAATGTGTTTTGGTTCTTGATTTGAAAATGATTATTAAAAATGTGGATTTTCATGAATTATTGTAATTGTATAATAAAAAATTATTTCAATGTCATGTATGGGTTTTATTAAATAAATTGGAATAGTTTATTTGAATTGGGTTTGTTGGATGGTTTTTTAGAAAATAATGGTATTATTATAATGGATGAATTGGTTGTTTAGAATTGGTTTGGAATAATTGTTGTGTGAGTTCATATACATTCAGGATGGATAAGGGTAAGGATCATACCCCATCATTTGAGGGATAACAAAGGTTTAGGGCTCTCTACAATCAAAATTGTATCACGATGTGATGACCTAGTGGATGTATGACTCAACACTCACTAGTATAGGGATGCATATGGTTTCATTCATGGATTTAAGGGTGTACAAGTGAAATGAAATGGTTATGCCAAAATAGAAATTTTTAAATTATTTTAGAACACGGTCTGGTTTTTTCCAGGGACATAATGTTTTTTTGAGAAAATGGTTTCATTGGAACTTATTTTTATTATGTAATAATCTGATTTAATAATTGGTTTATATAAAATGTTTTTGTATAAATGTTTCAAACATGTTTTATCCTAGTGTAATGTGGAGGGAAGCCATTGGGGAAAATATACTGAGCCACATTACTCACCCATGATTTGACACATCCATGTTTTTGCAGATGATGGTTATTGGGGCATGAGAAATGATAATGTATCACCCATATTTAGTATTAATTAGTGATACATGGGTTTTTGGTGGAGTCAGAGGATAGATCTTTAGAGATTTGGATTTATTGGGTCTTTTTTCAGTTATTATAGATTTTTCTTCTGTTATGTATTTTTATATTATAGTCATCTACAATGGTACTTGGTTTTAGATTGGTTTTGATATAAATGAAATGTTTCAGTTATCCTTCATTGTGTCATACATCATGTAGTGTCTTGTCTGGTTATTTCATGTTTGGGTTGTTATTTAATTCATAAATGGAAAATCATCCCCCACATGTATTGACTCCCTTCAACAATTATTTCTATTATTTGGAATATTTGGGATGTTTCTTAAGTTCATGTATAATTCCTTTATCTTTTAAAGAGAATGAGGTGAAAGAGGGATGTTAAAATTGGTATCAACTTGATACTTTCCTTTTATAACAAGTAGTATGAATTTATGTTAGTCTCAAAGTTGAATTTAATTATTGAATATTCCTTGAGATTGGATCATAGAAAGGATAAGGATTGTGAGAACATTAAATATAAAGAATAAAAAGATGTATCTAACGTTTGTATGTTGAAATTAATGTTAAAAGGGAGTTGGGTACATAAGTGTTTTAGGGACAATTATAATAATTTAAATCTCATTGTTAGGGTTTTAGCCAATGAAATGAGCTTGGAATGAATTAGTGGAATGAATTACAAATAAGAGTACATATCTCATTTTGAGTAATGATATATTATTTGGTGCAATATGTTGATTTTTTCAAAGTTTTGAATTATTTTTCAAATGAACAATTAAGAAAATGAAAAATGTTGTGGTATTTTGAAAATAGATTAATTTTCAAAATCAATTAGCGATTTTTATAAAATAGAAGATCATGAAAGGTTTGATTTTGGAAAGAAATTTTGTGACAGATGAAGTGAAATAATTTAAATTTTTTTGAAATCATTTGATAGAGAGTGAGACTTATGATGATTGTTTTGGTTAAATAAAATGGCACCAAATATACTTCATAGAAACAAACCGGACGAAGAGGCTGAAATTGTGGTTACACCAGAGCCATAGGTGAACCAAAATCTAGTTAAGGGTATTTTACAAAATATTCAAGTGGAAGAAAAAAGGAATTTGAGGGGAAATATAAGACTAGTGTATCATTCCATCCAGTTTTAGAAATAAGATTCACCAAACTTCTGGGGAGATTCACGAATTTAGGGTTCTTAATACATGAAGTCGCTTCTAGTGCTCACTTGAAGGCACACATATTTTAATCCAGGATAAGGAAATGGATTCACATGATTATTTTCATGATTCATATTATGGACTATAAAAATATGTTAAGTAGATTGGCGATGTATGAAAGAGAAATATCAGGACCAATGATCCAGCCTGTATGTTTTCAATATGGTTTGTTTGACCACATGAAGCTAAAATTTACTAAACCACCAAGATCATGCCAAAACTACAACTAGATGTAGAATCTTCAGTTATATTATAATTGTGTTATAGGTTCGGGTGATCGGTACACATCATGGGTATCGTATGCATTGTATTCTTCGACAAATTGAGGGAAACAGAATCAATATCATCAGTAGAACATATATAGAAATGTTGATTCTAGGAATACCATGACTCCTTAGACAATGGAATATCAATAGGGATACGAGCAGTAATGTATAGAGATTAATTAATTACCATAGGAGTCGATATTTAAATAAAATTTATCTTCTTCCATGAATTATCTTAATATTAACCATGTTATTATAAAAACATGTATCCACTTCCCTGAATTGATGATCTATAAGTTAAATTTAGGAGAGCTTATTGTTTTTTTAATATTGAAATTCAGTCAGGGTATCACCAAATGAGAGTCTGTAAGGAGGATATTTCAAAGACATCTTTCAGAAGTCTATATAGAAATTACAGGTATGTGGTAATTCTTATAGGTCGTACGAATTCACTAGCTGTCCATATGGAATTGATGAATAATATATTTTAGAGGTATCTCTTTTTTTGTGTTTGTGTTTTTGAATGATGTATTGTTGTATTAATGGAAACAGGTAGAAAATTAGAAACAATTGGAGATAGTTTTAGGAATAATGAGAGACCATAAGTTATATATAGAATTATCTTTGTGTGATTTTTGGATACAATAGATACACTTTCTTGGACATCTAATTTCTAAAAGAGGTGTTTCTATGTATCTAGGAAAGATAGAAGCTATAGTCTCTTGAAATACACTGAAAAACATTTTTGTTCCATTCTAATGGGATGAAGAATGAAAAAAATATTATCAAGAGCTAAAGGTTCTTATTACATCATCATCGATCCTGATTTTTTTAGAATCGAGAAAGGGTTTTGGTGTATTGTGATTCGTTGGGATCAAGGTTGTGGAGTTTTCTCATGTAAGGAGATATTATAGTTGCTATTGGATAAAGTTAGTTACGATTGAATGAGAATAACTACCCAACAAAAAAAATTTAATTTTCTTATGTAGTCCATGGTTTGAAGACATGGTGCCATTCTCTATTTGGTGAAATATTTACTATATTCAATGATCATAAGATCTTGAAATGTATTTTCACACAATGGGATTTGAATTTGAAGTAAATAATGTGGACGGAGTGTCTCCAAATGTCTGAATTTTACTTCATTTAGATCATGGGTATGGGTTGTTCATTGTCCAATGAATTGTGTAGAAATTCATATGCATAGTTATAAAAATAATCCTCATATGAGTGGTTGTTGATGACAGTCATAATCGATATGTCCTTGGAATGTGAAGACTGAGGTGATGTTGTGGTTTTATTTTTAGTTTTTGTCGATCATGACTTGGAAGAGATGATAAAAGAGGAAAAAAAATATGATTCAGAATGTCTGGCGATGGGTTCAAAACCTAATGGTGGGGAGACCATTGAGGGATGTAAGCTGGAGGAGAGTTTAGTACTATGGTTCAGAAATCCTATGGTCATAGCTATGGATTATTAGGAAAATATTCCTCATGATTACAACCAAAAAATATGGGTTGTTCATACTAGAAGACAATTGATGTATACGACATTGAAAGTTCAATTACGGTAGATCAGCATGAAAAGAACGGTGGATGAGTTTGTTTAAAGATACTTAAATTTTCAAAACATTAATACAGAACATCGTTGACTCGAAAGTATGGTGCCAACTTTACCTATTATAGTTTTGAAATGGAATCAAATATCTATAGATTTTGTAACAAGTCTCACTAGAATGGTATAGAAACATGAATCCTTATGAGTGATAGTGGAATGGATCACAAAGTTTCCTTATTTCATACATATTCATGAAAGTCATGTGGTTGAGGATCTGTCCAAAATCTAGATCCTAGAAGAGGAAAATAGGCAAGGTATTCCAGTTATAGTCATATCAGACAAAGATTTGAGGCTTACATATCATTTCTAGAAATCCTTATAGAGTTCCCTTGAATCCTAGTTGATAATGGGTACAGTGATTAATACTCATATAGAATGAAATCCAAAAAGAAAAAAAAATGTTTCAAGATATGACATGGGCTTGTGTGATGGAATTTAGTGGCATGTTGGAGGAGAACATACCCTTGATAGAGTTCTTTTATAAAAAAATTATGTCATGCCTCAATACATTAGGCTCATTTTGAGGCATTGCATGGATTTCCTTATAATTCCCCATGTTGTTTAGTGGAAATAGGTGATAATTCATTGGTTGGGCCGATCCATGTGCAAGAAAAAATTTAAAAGATTCAAAGGATATGAAAATGGATGGAGATGGATAAGAGTGCTGAGAAATCATAAGTGGGTCATCACCAAAGTCCTATTCCTTTTACTATGGGTGCTCATCTATTCATGAGGTCCTCTCCAATACATGGACATCATCCTTTTGGGAAGTAGGAAATGTTATCTCCTAGATACATATTGTAACATCCCAGGTAAATAAATAATATTACATTCTAATGTTTATAAATATTTTTGAATAAAATGTTAATATTAATTTAAATGGAATTCTATGCTCGATGTCGTACCCAATACGCAACATTGAGTTTCTTTGAAATCTTACGTTGCACACTAAATATATAACAATATTAAAATATTTATCACCTAGACGTTGTAATGGAGGGAATGAACATAAATAACTACAAAATGATTACATATGTTTGTGAAATATTTTTACATTTATCCAATAAATTTTAGAGGCTTAAAATCCAAATGAATCAAATTATAAGAATAAATACTCTAATATTTTTAAAAAATTGTTTTACCGCCTTTTAATGGTGATCTTTTTTTAATCTAACTTTTGACAATTTTATAAGATCTATTTTTAAAAATAAACTTATTATTTATGATTGGGGTATTGAAATTTACTTTGGCTAAATTTTTGGTATGTTTCTAACGATGTTCATATTTTTTAATGAATAGTGAAAAATATTGCATTTTACATCATAATTACTTTTTCATCTAATTTAAATATATGCTTATATTATCATTTTAATTTGATTTAATGTTTAATTAGAATATATTTTTACAATTTAATTCAATGGTGTTCATCAGAATTAATTTCACTTTGAAAATGTACATAAACAAGGGCCAAACATTTCATAGATATTGTTTCAAAAAAACACGCTATTTGTTTGGACAGCGTGAATTAACTATATGATTTATTAATGAAGCTTCTATGTTTTGAATTTGGTAAAATGGTCATAATTTATTAATTTGATATATCAAATATATATTAGGGTCAATTTTTTTTTATTTTTCTAATAATTCTTTTTTTAATGAATAGTAAAAAATATAGTTTTTAATTCAAAATTGCATTTTTATCCAATTTATTTATATATTTCGATTGTCATTTTAATTGTTTTCAAAGTATAATTGAATTATTTTTTTATCACTTATTACAATGTTGTTCATTTAAGTAATTTATCTTTTCAATTGGATATAAAAACAAGTCAATCTTTTGATAAATTTTACTTCTTAAAAACTCGTCTTTTGTTTTGACAATGGGATTTAATTTTAAATTAATTACTAAAATTTATGTGGTTTGAATTGGATAAAATGGATTCCATATTTGGAATCATAACGTCCAAATTATTTAATTATGACTCTTGTTTTTGGACCTTATGAATAATAACTACAGTAATTATCTTTTATTATCATGTTTAATTAGTAATCGGGTAATTAAGGGTAAGAAATTAATATCATAAAAATATAAAATCACCCCACCATGTATCCTAATGTTATTGGTGGTTTCATGGCCGACCATGGGAGCCATTTTCCAACCTTGGTACACCATGTAATCACTTTAGTGTGATAGTGACCTTTTATCATATTTTTTTAAAGAAAGGAAAATGTAACCAAAGTATGTAACACCTATGTAAAATAATTTTAACTTTGTAAACACAAATGATATCTTAGACAGTATGTAGTCATTGGAAATATAAAAATATTTCCTACATCATAGTATTTTTTTACAATTTTTAGATATTAAATAAATTAAATTATTTTTGACATCATTATGATGCAGTGATCACCTCATTATTGAACGATTTAAATAAAAGGAAAATATAATGTAAACTCTAAGACTTACACTTGAAAAAAGCCTATTAGATGAGAATATTTCGACCCTTATCACCTTATCCTTGAAATATATCAATGTGGGACCTTTAAAATACGAAAATCATTTTATAATAAAGTATCTTTTCTTAACATTCCATGACTGCCCCTCCTCTCCTCTTATAAAATGCCTCCACCTCTACCACCTTACCCACACCCCTCAAGCCATTGGCTCATCCAACCTCTTCCCATTTCATCTCTCCACATCCATGTATTCATCATTGAAGCCTCTCCATTGGTATAATTCTTTTCACGAAACCCTTTTGAAAATACTAGTATGATCCTGATGCATATCTGGTGGGATTCCTGGATCAATGAGACTTGTGGGAAACGTCTTAAAAGTTCTAACTTTAGAAATGCTATGAGCACGTTTGCTGCTATTAGGTTAGTTGCATAATGAGAATCAGGGATCAGTTGTAAAATGTCAGTTATGATGGGAAGAAGAGACATAATATACCTGGTAGATATCTTATGTCAGGGGAGGATGAAGGTTGGATTTTATAATTTGTAGAGTGTGTGTCATCCTAAATGTCTTTGATCAATTGGATTGTATCGATTGTAGGGGGTGGGTGTGGGTTTTGAAACATAAAATAAATTCTATAATCCGACTGAGGAGATGTGATGTGGTGGAATAAAGTGTTCTTAAATATATAGATAACAGTCACCATTAGGTGGATATAATTTTCAATAAATTATTTTATAAATCGGTTTTAGGTGTTCAATAATAATAATAAATTATATCATTAAAATAATCTCTGAGTAAAATTAACTTATTCTCAATGTAAAAGATTAAAATTGAAAATATTATAAGATGTTTATTTAATTAAATTATATAAATAAGTTTCAACATCCATATATTTATTCTAATATTTGGTGTTAAATTACTAAATTTCATAAGATATGAATTATGTTTTCCTTATTTGATTCCATTTCTAACCACTCAATATCGACACCAAAACTGAGCCCCTTAGGTGGTATTTATAGGAAATGAATCACTAACCCAGAATCTTCTAGAATCATGGATGAAAAAGGTGTATTCTAGTAACGCTTTGCATAGCATCATCGTCATCTATATTTTCATATTTTCAACACACACCAAAGCAACGTTTTGATCTTCTTTTTATCATGAAAGTGAATTCTCAGGTGATTTCAATCATCATTGAATTTCAATAACTCTCAAATAAGGTATGATATCTTCGTTTCACTCGACTTCCGACATCACCCCTGAAGATCTTGGTAAGGAGAACTCTTAGGTGTGAACTTGCTGCATTCAAGACCCCCACCCCCGAACGGTGGTTTCTCAACCTATTTACATTCATTATGACCTTTTTGAATAAATTAATGATGAAGACGATGATGAAATAGTTACAAATATATGTATTCTTAATAAAAACACTCACACAAAAATGACTTATAGTGACCGCCATGGGACCATTTTTGGATGTCGCAGTTGCCCTGTCACTAAAGGGAAATAGAGTCTACAAAAAATGGTCTCTATAGGGGTTCACAAAGTGACCATGTTAGAAATCACTTGGGTAACTTATAGGGTCCACCATTGGCGTTCCCTAATGGTCCCAAGGAAATAATTATTAGTGAACACCATATTCAATTTCTATTCCAAAATTTCTTATAAATAAATCCAAAAAATCAACAAATAAATTCCATGATTAAAACAGAAAATAACATGAGGGAAAGCAACATCCAAATGTTTCCACAATGAACCAACATGAGGCATTTATTAATAAGAATATAGAAATTAATACCTAATTTATCATCAGGGAAAAGATGATCATATAACATACAGATCTATGTAGACATCCTCTTATATAAGATCCATCTCAGGACTCCCCTGGTGTAGAGATAGATATAACCTCAACATCTTCTTCAAGAAAACACACAAAAATCAACAGATTTTCATCACACCATGAACCACCAAGCTAACTGATAAGAAACAAATGACAAAAACTTTTCTAACATGATATTTCAGTAAACATAACATGGGTAGCATCACATTGAACTAAGCTTCAATGTATCCAAAAATATGAATCTATGTCTAAGACACCAACAACTAGATCCAGCCATTTTAGAAACATAAACATACTATATTCATAGTTGCATCAGCCATCATTTGAGAAAATTTGAAAGAACAACCATGCACGCTCGAGTAATAGATAAAACCCATGTTTCCAATTTGGGTGCTATAACAATATAAAAATATATTCTTCTGGTAAAATTATAAGAATCAAATACACCTCACCTTCAAACCCTTACAATATTCATTATCGATGAACCTAAAAATATAATACAAAAAACAATTAAACAAAAAAATAAACAAATTATTAAAAAATTATTCATGGAATTTCCTGAAATATTTTCATCTCTATTATAATTTGTTTTATTATTTTGACCCCTAACAGAATATATGTCATTTTAATAAAACTAAACAACCTTACTCATAATTTTACATCTTGTCGGGGGACGGAGCATCTGACAGATGCAGTTATGTATATATAAAGTTACCTCAATGACGTGAAATTATTTTTTATCAAAGAAACTAAATTTATTCTAGTGATTCACATATGTAAATAAATGTTTACTTAAAAATTCAATTTCATCAATCAATTAATCATATGAAAAAAACATTACGAAAAATACTTATCAAATATGAAAAACATAATAGATACTTTATTATATAAAGCAAAGTACAAAGATATGATCTATAAATCCATTTTTTATTTTATAAATAATCTGAACCTATTATTTTGTATCACAAGGTTGTTTGTTAGATATAAAATATTTTTTGAAGTAAATTAATGAACTAAAAGCCCAATTTCATATTACAGGGGTTCCATTGTGGAAAACTGAACACATGGATTCTAAAACCACAATATTGTAACATGATGTCCCAATTATGACATACACCTTGTATGACTTAAAAGATACAATAATACTAATTATTATGGCTAGATATATAAAAATATTTACAAGAAAATGTGATTATTGTTAACAATACTACCTCGTTATTGTCAAAATATTTCTAGAAGTCCATGAGAATCTTCTCAATTTTTGAAATTAACAAAATTCTAAATGTCTTCACATCAAGTTCTCAATGACGATATAATATATTTTAATATGAAATATACATTTACAATATTATTGTTTTTCAATTAAAAATAAAAAGTTCTTGAGGGAATATAATCTCATAAGTATTTTTCATGATATAGAGCAATAATTTAAAAAACAGATTTATGTAAGTTGATTTAATAATGAAATTTAAAATAAATAGTTACTTGAAGAAAACATTCTCTTGAGGGAAATATTTTTTATACAAACTTGATTCTCTATATGTCAAAAAATATAACTGATATTCTTCCACTATATATTATTTATCACCATTAATTGCATGACCTCTATTATGAATAAATATCTAAGGTTTGTAAAAGAGAATTAGATTAATGTGAATGGATTTATAAAAACAAGTAGTTGTACAACCATGGTTTAAATAATTGAATCATAATAAATGATGTAAATTAAATGGAATTTCCATATCATTAAAATTCAAATTATGTTGGAAAATTATTGATATAAATATTTTATTAAAAAAAATATTAGAGAAGCAGTTAAAATAAATTGGATTTGATTAATTAGGAAAATTAGTATAACAATCATGTAGATACAATTTTTCTTTTTTACCCAATGTCAGTACCCAACTATTTAATTTCAAGAACAACATGGAGACTGAAATGTGAAAGAACATTGGATATTTCAATTGAAAAAAGATTGGATGCACTTAAAATCCCAACAGTGAGGAATCAGCCAAAATCCACATCTAAAAAAATAGTAATGGGGAAAACAGTGCTCAATACTCCGAAGAAACAATATGAAAATCACATAATAATATAGGAAATTTGAAACTATGTAAAACATTGGTAGCGGTGGAAGCATAGTCGGGTAGCTGAAAATCCATTTCCATCTAGCAGACATTAGACAATGAATTTATGGGATTTTCAACAACATAAATAATTAATAGTAAAAGAAATATGTGGCCATGTTGATATTACTAGGAAATAACACTTAATTATATTTTTTTTCAATAGATAACATATATTTATATTTACATAGTATCCACCTAGGCACAAATATGAAAGGCTATTTTGAAATAATGATTGTAACTCTTGCTTATGATACATTATGCTATGAAATTAGCTTTATTTCATGTATCATGACCCTAAAAAATCATAATTTTATTCCCAACCCAATCCCAATAATATAAGTAAAACTATACCCACTACTAGAAAACATATTGGTTCGAATTCATTTAAATGAAAAAAATTCAGGTAAAAGTACATAATTATTGTCAGTTAAATTTCAATCAAATTAAACAGTATGAAAAACTAGTTGCATTACATTGGGTATAGGTAGGTGCATGTATCATTAATATTTCATGAATGTGATAGTAAAGTATACCAATCCAATGTCAATTGCATGTATTTAATAATGAAAAACCGTATTATAATGATTATTAGACCATAGAAAAATCATACAGGTATATAAGCCATTTTTACCTAAAAATGTGATAGAAGCTAGTCAAACCAAAATCTGAGGAACCCTGAATTAAGAAAACATACACTCTTAGAGAATCCCATTTCATGTAGGGATAAAAATTACATAAAGTGTGTAGGTACAGAGGTCATGTATTGAATAAATTTAGATGTTGAACTGAAGGGGGTGGACGTAATCGATAATTGGATTGGAAAATAGAGGGTGAGGTAATTTTGAAAATAGATTTCACAAATCAAACTTGTAGAAATTATGGTTTCTGGATGTGGAACTATAAACATAGAGCCTTAGCCAAACCTATGAATAGAAATGGGGGTGGCGGATCCAGCATAGATAAAATGGGGAGACCAGAGAATTTGGGGGTGATATTGGCCTAGTTGGAGGGTGGGCAGCGACCAGTGGAGGGCTCCCAAGTAGCTCTGATGAGATGCAGGAACATGGAAATTTATATAGTGAGAAAGAGGATGCATGGTCAAGGGATTTGAGGGGGCCAAGCTGAGGTTGGAGGATCGGGGGTGGCCCTCAGTGGTGTGGTGGCTACGATGGCAGGTGGAGGGTGAGGTATGCGAGATATGGGAGACGGGGTGGGGGGTGCGTGAGCACGGTGAGGGTGGGGGAGAGATTAAGTGTGTTTTTTTGTTATGTACAACAACTTCTTATGGTGGTCCCTATTTCCCCCTTTAGAGACCGCCATAAGCGGTCACTCGTGTGCTCCACCTCAAAAACTAAATTATATAGTAATGATATATATACACATGTATATATAATTATATAAATTGATTTATAATTATATGATTTTATTTATAATTTTATGTATTTATATACAATTATATGAATTTATTTATGATTATATAAATATATTTACAATTATATAAATGTAATCATAAATATATTTATGTATAATTATAATTAATTATCTATATTTAAAATTGTATAAACATATTTATAAATATAAATATATAAATATATTAATTTTTTAAATATAGTAAATATTAATTTATAAATATATTTATATATAAACATATAAATAATTATGATTATAAATATTTATTATTATAAATAAGTGTATAATTATATAATAAAATTACATTTATAAATATAATATTTTTTTTGTTTATTTAAATAGTTTTAAATATATAAATATCTTTAAATATGTGTATAATAATATAATAAAATTACATAATAATTATATAAATAATTATAATTATTTATATAGTTGTATATATATGTATTCATATATATATATATATAATTTTATAATTATATAAATATATATTCAATTATATAAATATTTCATCATAAATATATGTATATATAAATATATTTATGTATAATTATAATTGTAAATATATATATTTAAAGACATATGTTAAATTATTGATTTGTTTTGATAACTATCAAATAAATTTGATGACATTATATATATCGGATCAATTACAAAAGGAAAATCCATTAAAAATAAAAAGGCTGGCACACAAAATAAAATAAAACAATGAAAGAGAGACCAAAAAGTGTGATCACACAGGATGTGGGTTTCTTGGTATATATATTGACACCACTGGATAGAGTCAGAAGGATGATACATGTTGTTGGGAAAAGGCCATCTCTCATCACTATGCCATGTGGAAGGGCTTTTTGAGGGAGAGAAGGGTGAGGAGAATTGTGGGGGATTAGAAGGGCTAGAGGGGCGGCCATGAGCCCAAGTGAGATAAAAACATGAAGGATCCCGATACTGATTAGGTGGAAGGATGCATGAAATAGAGATCCTTGTGTGATACATATTAAGAGCTATAAGATGAGAATTACGATTAGTAGGTTTGCTACCGTGTGATTTGTAATGAAAAGAGAATCATGCTTTAGCTGAACAAAGTTGATGATGACTTGAAGAAGGGTCATTAGAGGAATCATTGGTGTCTTCTGTCAAGGGATGTTGAAGGTAGACTACCACAAATCTAGGAAAATGATGTGGCAGGTTTTATCAGTGCTAAGAAAAAAGTGATTATAAAAGGAGGGGTCTTTATAAGTGCTAGTTAATGAATTGATAAATATATGCTTTATCAGCACTAAAAAAGCACTGATAAAGATCATATCTTTTTTTAGATCTCATAAAGGGTATATTTCTCAACGCTATTATTAGAGACAATAAATGTTTTTAATAAATAATATTATTAATTTTTATATAATTTTTATATTTATATTCAATATTAATGTTTATTAGTATAGATTGTATTAAAAATACATGTTTATAATTAATGTGTATATATATATATATATTTTAAGAATTCAAACACATATATATAAAATATCATTAAATAATAAATATATTTATTACATTTATTAAATATATATATTTAAAATTATATATAAATACTTTTCAATTATATATATTTATAATTAAATATAAATACATTTTAAAAATGTATATTTATAATTATAATAATAAATATATATATATATATATACTTAAATAAATATATGTTTTCAATGATTTTTTTCAATTAATGTGTGAATATAATTTACATTTATATATTATGTATTCATCATGAATGTTCATTTATACATTACAACATCCTTACTATTCATGTTTTCCATAAATATCATTTTTTATTATATATACATTACAAGGTATATCATTCATTCATGTTCCCATGAAGCTATTATGTTCTAACAAATACATAAAATTGCGATAAATATATTTAAATAATAAATATATTTATTAAATTAATAATTATAAATATTTATTTATATATTAATACCTTTTGAAATTGATTTATAATTATAATTATATATATATATATTTAAATAATTATAAAATTACAATAATTTTTTAAATGTTAAATATATTTATTATATTTATGATTATATAAAAATACATTAAAATATATTTATTTATAATTTTTATTTTAATTAAATATATATATATATATATATATATAAATACACATATTTATTGAGTAAATACTTTTTATAAAATTACAATAAATTCATTTATTATAATTTTATATATAAATATATTTATATATCAATATACATATTTATATACAAATATTTATATATTTATTTATTTATTTATAATTACAATTATAAATATATATATTTAAACAATTAGAAAAATATAATAAATAAATTTATTATAATTATAATTTTATAAATATATATAATTATTGAAATATATTTTTAAATATATACATATATTAATACATATATACAATCATTTATAATTATAAATATAATATATATATATGTAAATAATTATAAAATTATAAAAAATATTTTTAATATACTTATAATTATAATTAAAAATAAATATCTATATTTATTTAGTCTTCGGAATAAAAAAATATATAAATTCAAATACTTATGAAATTAAAATAATTATACTATATATATTTTGTAATTTCATATTTATTTAAACAAATAAATAAATATATTTAATTAATTATAAAATTTTAATAAGTATATTTATAATAAATATAATTATTATAATATTATAACTATAAATAATTTATTAATATTAGGTCTTTATCATCACTTTTTAGTGCTGATAAAGATAACCCTTTATGAGCACTAAAAAAGTGCTGATAAAAACATGTTTTATCAGTGCTATATATTTAGTGCTGATAAAGGAATGTTTTATCAGTGCTAAAACATTGATAAAGGTTGGTTTTATCATCATTTTATAATATATCAATGATATAAAGGACCATTATCAGCATTTTCAAAAACATGCTGATAAAAGCCTTTCACGTTATTATAAATGGAACCTTAATAGATCCACTGTTACTCGACCATCATGATTTTGTGGAATTCAAGCTCTACCTCTTCCACTGTCACCTCTGACTCCACCTCTACTACCTCTACCTCCGATTCCTCAGCCTCTTCCCCCACCTCTACCTATACCTCTTTCTATGTTGCCTCGACTCCACCGGTGCTGCCCCCTTCTCTGCTACCCCTGCCTCCACAGCCCCCACATCTTTTGTCCCTGCCCCATCCTTCACCTCCACCTCTACTGCATCTACCACCACTGCCCTTGCCTCTGCTTCTATTTCCCAACCATCACTACCCCTACCTCAACTACCTCTGATGTCCCTGTTTTTTCCGCCGTCAACACAACTTCCCCCACTACGACCCACATCGTCCTTGCTGCCATAACATAAGTTCCAAAAGGTCTAATTTTTTGATCATTTAAATTTTATGTGTGCATATAGATTTATATTATTTCAGGATTAGCATTCTGTCTTGACATTTTATTTCTCATGGATGTGTTTTTTATCCATGTCGTACTCTATTTATAATGTGATGATGAGATATGCAGATTTAATGATGCCAACAATAGATTTTGACCTTGTGAGAGTTGTTGTAGGTAGGGATGTGACCAGATGCACATTAGTAAGGAAGGTAATGGATCATAGGTCATTTGGAATTGGAATTTTATATGATAAAATCAGGGGGAAATGGTTGCGGGGGTCCTATCATTATTTCTATTCTCATATTACATTTACTATACTTGGATGAAATTCATAGTGATTGTGGGGATGGACAGTTTACCTAACAGGTGTATGTTGGTTCTTATTTTTATTCACTATAGCATTAGTTTTCTTTTATCACATTTACATGAGATGTCCTAAGGATGATCCTATAATGTATACATTTTATGATCAGACCTACATATATATTATATATGATCAAGAGGCTTATTTTGACTAAGATGGACTGAGATAGTTTGGAGTTCGAGTCAATGTTTAGAGCCACTAGTTTGAAGTTGGTTTGGATTTTTTATATTTTAATGATTTATTTTTGTATAAAATGAAATTAATTGTTTCATTGTTGTATTAAGTTCTATCCATTCCATCATATCTTCCCATGCATCTCGTGTCATATACTCTTGGATGGACTGAAAAAATTGAAACAAGAATTATTTCCTAATAATCTCCCATTTTATGATAATTTGAAGGAAATTTTTAGGAGCCTCATTAAAATTGTAAATTATAACCATCGTTCCTCCATTACATAGTATGTGATGTTCTCTATTTGAAGTCATCACACTAGTCCGACCGAGGAATTGTATTTATTTAGGTTTTCATGGATATGAATCAATATGAATGTATCACCTAGGACCTATTTTTCAACATTTTTCACAACTACAACAAATTTTCATCAAATACATATTACATGAAATTTAATATGAGGCCAATTTGTTTCAACCTCAATTGAAACACCCAAAATTTTTTTGGTGAATCACACCTTGAATATCATAATAGAGTATCCCATCCTCCTAGAAAATGTTAAGATCCTAAATTAATCACCATAAAAAATACTCCTTTCCCACATTAATTGCTTCCAAAAAATTAGTTTTCATATTCAACAAATTAACCACCAATTATAGATAAGACATCCATATAACCATTGTGCCTCTATAGGATAACATTAATAAAATTGAGCTCCTCTATGTATCTTAATATCTATTAATGTTTATGTCTAGGAACCCATACAAAATATCATCATCCTGAAGGAACATTGATGCATCATTCAATACCATTATGTATTAGATGATTTTTTATTTCCTACGAGGCTTCCCTTCATATATTTGACATGAAAGACACAAAAATATCACTTCAAAGATAGTATGTTACTATGAAAAAATCAGCCTGTACATCAAAATTTTAACTGCTAATGATAATGAAATATTTTCCTTTTAAATGATCTCATATTACGTTCTAATTAGCAAGACATCAGATAATCTAATGATTCATGAAAATGGATTTGAGATAGGATTACATCTGGTCATCCAAAATCTATTGATTAATTTTTGGATGTATTTCTCTTTAGATCTCGCCTGTGTTTTAGCCGTCCAATATCTCCCAATTCACATTCCCAAAATCATTTTTGAAATTACAGGATCTTTCATCTTTAAACTTTTAGAAAAAACATGTTTTTAAACTATAATCCTTATAAATACCAATCTAGTAACTAACAGGTCATCCACATATAAAATAAGTATGATGTAACATCATCTATCCTGTACCTTATTTTTGAAATAGTGTCCCACATTGCTTTAAATGATTCCTTCTTCAACCACGAGACCTCAATATTTGTGTTATATTATCAAAAAACCTACTTCAATCCATAATGGAATTACTTGAATATACATATAACATCTCCATTGGGATATTTCTCATATCCTTTCAGTTTCATCGTATATTTCATTTCCTTGATTTCTTATATTTCCCATGACCTTAAATTTCACTTTTATACCCTTTTCCCCAAACATTTAAACATTAATAGTGAATTATATAATAGTTAATGTATGTTTTTCTATAATATACTATTTTAGTACATAAAATATAATGTTTTGTTTCGAAAAGAATATTTTTAATTGGAAATGGTGATTTTATTGAGTGAGTTGATTTTAAGACCAAATATCTAAGGGAATGAAATATATTTTAATGGTTGTGTAATGATTTTAATATAGATTATCTTTTTGTTTCATTTTTACATTGAATTTTTTGTATTTAAATTAAAAGGGGATTTTGAGTAATGCATTAATTTTTTAAACCGTGTTTGAATATTTCTTTGTAAGAAGGAATTTAATTAATTTGAAATGTTTGAGAAGTGGTTGATTTAATTAATAAAAATTAGACACCATTTTTTGAATTTATGGAAATGAATTTACATGTAAAAACAGGATTTCATTTTTAATATTTTAGATTGATTTCAAAGTGTGTATGTAATTGTGAAAGAGTGTTTGGAACTGATTTATTTATTTTGAAAAGGGTTTATTCTTTTATAGATGAATTTGGGTAAATGGTTGGTTTTTTATGTTATTATAACTGTGGTTTTATAAACAGGTTTCAAATTACATCTGAAATGAAGTTTTTTCATAATCTTTTAATTTTACATTTTTTTGAATTAGGAAAGCCATTTCATTATGTAGAGAAGACAAGTATAATGATAATAACACAATGATAAACTCATGTCACTAAATATATCCAATTCATAGGATATACATCATGACCTCACTCCCCCAAAAGGTGATTTAATTTTTAGCCCCTTTGAAACTCCCAATCCTAATTTCATCCAACATCGCCTGAATGCTTTCAATTAGGGGAGTCCTCTACAATTACAACTTATTTCTTGTTGGTGTTATATTCTAAGGGGATGAGCCTCAGACAAAAAATTAAATAATAACTATCATTCAAATGTTTAGTTACCCGTATTTTAAATGCCAATTTTTTGTATTTATTTTGATAAATATTAATATTACTGATTCTAATTGTAGTGATATATATAAATAATGGATGGATTCCAATAATCTAACAATAGATTATGATGATTGAGTGAATTAGTTCATCAATATTGCATAATATCATGCATATGGCCCTTCTAAAATCCCTTTTCAATGTTTATGTTTTAGTTATTCGAGACAAATTGTTCTGGAGTTGATGGAAGAACAGTTGACCTTTCATGGAATGGATCAAAGATATAAATACTGTAATAAACATGGTGAATAGATAATGTAGATTTTGGCTGAGATAGTACTAAATTTTATGGACCATCTAATATGAGTACAAGTGTAGAAAACGAATAAAATTATATTTAGGGTATGATTACATGTGATAATGATGATGAAGATCATACTGAGAACATGATATGGAAAATAGAATGCATCAACCATCATTTATCGGTGGTTTAAATCACCACTAAATGTTAATTTTTTTGTAAAACTCGTTTTTTATTGTTGTTGGAATTTCAGGTATTACTATAGTCACAAAAGCCTATGATATGAAAAATAGTTTGTGGAATTAATCGCATGGTTGAATGGATGAATCAAATATTAATGGAAGAAAAGAATCTTTGACTACACTAACTATATAGTTTTTTGATTATTTTCTATAAATTGTATTAATTTTATAATTTTAATTGTCATAATATGTAAGAATAATTATTTATTTAGTTATCCCTTTTATATTTTTTAAAAATGTATACTATATATTTCTTTTCAAAAGATTTTCTTTCTTTATATTTTTTACTTATTCCCATGAATGTTTTCCCCCAATTTCATTTCATATAAACGTTTTCCTTAATTTTTTTTTTTTTAGTTTTCATAATTTTTTATATTGTTTTATGTATTTAAAAGGTTTATATTAAATAAAATAAAGAAACATTCAAGGTTCCATTCATATTTATGGTTTTACCTTTTATTATTTTGAGTGTAACACCCCCAAAAGACACTATAAATTGTACCACCAACAGTACGACTGATACAACCTTAAAGGATCTATTGAAATTTATCCTTGTAATGTGAGAAGGATATAGAAGCAAAGTAAGAGGTTGAAGGCTAATAAGAGTGGGGTTTGAGGCTCTTGGGAAACAAATCAAGTGAAAAATACACTTGAAATCACCAATGTGAATGCATAATGGAAACAATTTCCTTTCCTTTTGAACATTTCATATAAAACGAATGTTGATTCTTAGTGACCAAATATATGTGGAGAAAAATAAATTATTTAAATATAAATTTTAACAAGGAAATCACAAAATAGAAAAACCATATGACTATGTCTAGAAAGAAGGATCCACTAATCATCAAGAGTATAAATCAGCGACACCCAAAGATGAGTGGGATCTAAATAATAATAATCAGATAAAATAGTGGATCAATGTATGAATACAAATTCAGTTTGAAGGCACTCTTAAATAATGAATGCATACCGATAAAGGAAGTCAAATAGATATGACCATGAAAGGAAGGTGTTCACTGTCTGAATAAAACTTGCAGATGAAAATCCATGGGATTAGATAAAATAAACTACCATAGATGAAAAGAAAATAGAACTGAATAATTTTCCCATGTAGATATAAAAATACCATATAGAACCCTAACATCATTTCCCCAAATTTTAGAAGAGGTACACATGCCTAGAATAAAGAGACAACCATACACCTTGATCCCCAAAAAAAATGTATTCCGTTGAAATATGCTTAACTCCCCTCTTTTCATATCTATTATATTTCTTTATTTTAGTGGCATGTGTGTGGGGATATATGAGGAGGTTCCCTAACAAACTCCCCCTACATCTCAAGTGTGGATCACCATTAACCCTGCCATCAATAGATAATTTTCAAATATACCCCTAGGTAAACTCCTAGTCAAGATGTATGACCCATTTTCATCCATGTGGATATTCTTATGATATGACTATCTTGAATTAAGGGCTTCACAGATCCAATGACACTAAAATCTATATGTTTCTACCTTCCATGAAAAGTGGGATTCTTTTCCAAATAAATAAAACTCTTCTTGTCACAAAATAAATCATACAACTTCTGATTAAAATTAATCTGTCAAATAAATGATCTAATTTTAAAATTTTATTTACATGCCATTATTTTTAGAATAAAATAATACATTATTGTAGACAAAGAAACACATCTCTAAAATCAAGACTATCGGGATAATGCCCCCTGAAAAAGTGATTAAATAGCCTAAAGTATACTTCATTGAATCAATATCTCTTACAATATTTGAATCTATAATGTCACAAAGCATTGGTTCCCCACTTCCAAAACCCAATATCATATTAGAATTACCTAGAAGAAAACAAATATATATACATCACTCCTATCTAATTATCAATAACTAGATTATATAGAAAATTACTGACCAACCCAACTCCTTGATCTATATATATTCTAGTAAATATTGTTTCATACATAAAAAATCCAATGAAATATGAATAAGGTATGTGTTGAATCATCTCTCTCTCTTCAGTAGTAGAAGGATAATGGCTAAAACTAAGGTTAAAATGGAAGGAAAGATGATTCCTAACCACTTTCTCTCTATCCATAGAAAATATTTGAACAAAAGTCTCAATATCTCTCTCCTGAGATAACCAAAATTTATTGTCCAATATTTCATGATAGATTGACCTGATATGAATCTGTCATGCATGCCCAATGTTTTTCGTCACAATATATTAACAAATATCATTCTTTAATATGTCAATTCTTGAAGAATCAGGACCAACAATGAGCTTATCGTCACTATACATTAACAATATAATAATATAAACATGAGTAAATATCATAAAAACACAATGATCAAAAGATGTGTTCCTAAAACCCTTATGAAAATTGAATGATTAAAACTTCTTATACCATTGTGTCGAAGCATGATTCAAATCATAAAAACTCTTCTTTAACTGATAGACATAATTCTCATTACCTATTTCAAAAAATCCCTTTTTATGTTCAATATAAATCTCCTCCTTTAAATCATAATGGAGGAAATCTATGTTCACATCCATATTCTCAATCTATAGATCCAAACTAGTATGAAAAAATGAATAACCTGAATGGAATAAATTTGGACATTGTATGGAAAAATATCATCAAAATCAATACATTTCTTCTGATGAAATCCTTAGATAACTATAAACACATTATATCATTGAACAAAACTAGTTTTTTCATTTTTAATAGGATATATCCATAGATTTTCAAAACCTATCTTACATATAGGTAACTTCACAAGATCAAAAGAATAATATTATTGCAATGATATTATCATGTCATCCATTTCCCCATCATATCTGTCTTTATGCTATCTTTACATCACCTCATCAAAGTATTCTCATTATCCCCATTGAGTGAGGATCACATGCTCATTAGGTGAATACCAAGTAGAAATAGTATGATGATGGGATGATATTTGTAGTGAAACTACATGTTCATTAATAACCCCTATAATGGGCTAATCAAAAACAAAAGGTGAATAAGAAACATAAACCCCAAACTATTCACCCTAAACACCATTCTACACAAAAACACGATTATCAAAATCAATAATAAGGGTATAAGTTGAGTTAGAAACTAGCTACAGATTGAAAACTACATCCAATGTTTGATAAAATTAATTTTCACTCTTATCAATATATATACTAATTTTACCCTCCTTATAAAATGCCTCATGGATTATGACAAGATTCATCAAAGCATGATCATAGAACCTATATCCAAATGCATCATGTCTATAGCCAATAAAATTATACTATCACGACTTAGGATCTAGCTTTGGATCTCTTCTCTAGGAAAATGAACAAATTACTTGAAACGAAAATCACAAAAATGATCATAGTTGATATATTTTTCACATGGAGATATGTTGGGAGTGTTTTTCTATAAAGGAACCATGGTTGATAAATTGATAATATAAGAAGCAGTAATTAAAGCATCACCCCAAATATATCCAAGAAACATTTCTTCCAAAAGAAAACAACGAACTAATTCAAAGAATGACTTTTTTTCAACCAATAATATATATTATTTAGTAGTGGAGTTTTAAGAGGTGTTTTATGATACTGAATCCCTTCTAACCTACTATAATGGTCAAAGGAATCACAATACTCTCCCTCATTGTCAATATGATTAAATTTCATCTTCTTAAAATATTCCCTCTATTTCAAAACATAAAATTTCATAAAAACACTAACCACCTCACTTTTGTAATTCAAAAAATAAACCCAAGGATTACATGAGAGGTCGTTAATTAATGTCCCAATATATTTACTTCTATAAATGTTCTTCTATTTACAAGGGGCCACATATATCAATATGTTCTAATTCAAGTACCGGTTAATTTCGATAAAATGGAAAATTGATTATACTCACTCGGATCTATTTTCCAGCCATACAATGCTCAGACGTGTCTAATTTTACACCGTTCAAACTGAAAAAAAATTATTTTCAAAGAAACCAATACCTTTCTCACTAATGTGGCTAAGACTCATATACAATAACATGGATGAAAAACTACACTAAACATCAAAAGTAGTATCAAAAAGAATATAAGCTATGGTCTAGTACATGCCTGGATGGTTTTTCCCTCAAACCACAATCAATGATCTCTTAGAATACATCCATTGGCCATCACCAAAAAACTAATAAAACCTACACCACAATGAAGATTGGTAAAAATAATATTCATAAGAAACTTAGGTTCTTGTCAAAAATTCATTAAAATTAGTTTACATCTAGTGTTGGTCTCTAAAAAACAATCCAAATACCTACACCATCAATATAACCATCATTACATATGTAGTTTAAAAGAATCCTGAAACGATGAACTTATGATGAAAAAGAAACCCAAATAGACCTGACTGTGAAAAGGAGTTGTTCACTCTCTAAATAAAAGGTACATTTGAAAAGCACCGGGATTACAATAAATACCACTGAAGATGAAATCCCATTAGATTCTGAGAAATTTTCTTGTTTTAGACATTAAAAATGATTGATATAAACCGAACTATAATGCCCTACCATGGAGAAGTGACCACATGCTTGGGATAGAGTGATAATAACACACCTAGAGCCTTAAAAGATTTCCAGCTCTCAACGATTCATAACAACACACTTTTAATATCTACTTATTCATTTTTATTAAAGTAGAACATGGTGGCGGCTAGATGAGGAGGAATACCAATAGAAACTAAAGGGGAACCAATATAGAATTCATTAATTAATGATCCTTCTTATGAGGAAGATATATTTTCTAACCCACTTCCAAGGGTTCAATGATGGCCAACTTCCTGTATCCTACCTCTACAATAGAGACATGATTGTATTTTTATATTAGAGTATTGGAAATGTTCTTCATATCGAGGGTCCATGTTTCATCTATGGGATTTCTTATACTCCACTTAACCCTCTTTATGTAGTACACAGTGTTCCACATGATCTGACTTTGTCTAATGGCCCATGTTGGACCAATGGATTTCATGGGAATAGGGCCTTCATGCCATGAGGTAGTCACGTTTGACCACAATAGAGAATACCCTATAAGAGAAAATAGTGAAAGTAGAAACCACCAGATAAGTGATAAAAGGATTAGAAGAATGAAAGGGTATGATAAGTTCCATTGTTACAAGCTTATATGAGGTATGGAAACTACAACATTTCAACCATTTAACATCGCAAAAATGGAACTAACCGTGCTAAAAAATCATTTTTTTCCTCAATGTTATTAAAGGGGGGACCCCTTTATCACTGATTAAAAGGAACTAATAAATAAGCCCCTTTATCTGTAAATTTTGTAGTACTAATAAAAGGATTCCTTTATCAGAGCTAGAAAAAAAATTGATGAAGGAATTACTTATGAAGTTTACTGTTTGTATAATACCAAACTATAAAAAATACACATGTATGAACCTATATTCAAATACACCTGTATGAAAATACATAATTGAATTAAAATAAAATTTACATCAAAAATAAAAAACATTATTATATAAATTTCAAACAATGTTTTTTATAATTATATTTTCAATTACTATCTATAAACATTTATAAACATCAATGTTTCAATTTCTATAGAACCTGCAACCCCTCTAAAAAAATCTGTACAATGGTATCAGTTGACTAACAAACCTCCCCATCCTAATTAAATGAATCCATATGTATAAAAAATAAAAATTATGTTATAAATAATAAAAGTAAAAAAATTTAAAAAATATGAAAGAATACATTAATGAAATTATAATTTTAAATAAAAATAACACACATAGACCTATACCAGTCACACTGTGCATTTGATTGAGGTGGGGGTGATTCCTACACATCAAAAATGAATTATAGATAATTTCCCTAAATTATCTTAACAATATTATTAAATTTGGTTGTATTTGTGTATGTCACTAGTATTTTTAACTAAAATGTCATTTCACTCTACAAACATGAAATTTATGTCAAATCAGACACATTGTGTGTCAGTTTCATGTTTGATTGATTCATACACATCAAAAATGACTTATGATTTTTTTTACTATTGTATCAAGATAATCAGAGCGAAAATTATCAATACAATCTAAATGTTAGGGATCATTTTTATAAATTATCAAAAAAATATGAATGTTTTTTTAGTTTTGATTATGAAACCTGTGTTTTTTTTAAAATAACAATTTTAAAAAAGAAGACACACTAGGAATCATACTAATCACATTCTACTCTGGATTGATGTGAATTTGATTCATACATATCACAAATAACTTATGAATAATTTTCATTATATATCAAAATAATTTGAATGTGTTCTCTTTGTGTTGAGTATGCCACTTGTGTTTTTTACTAAAATTTCATTTTAAACTAAAAACATGTATTTCAGTTTATACCAGTCACATTGTATGTCAGTTTGAAATGATATTGACTCCCACATGTCTCAAATGACTTGTAAGTCATTGTTCTAAATTATCATGAAACCAGAGTATGTTTGATTGGTTTTAAGTGAGTGACACAAATTAAAAACTAAAATATCAATTTTAAACTAACAATAGATACTTTGGGTCATACATGGAGTACAATGCATCTGATTAGGGTGTGATTAATTCATATACATCACAAATATATTATGTATCATTTTCTTAATGTATCAAAATAATCTAAATTATGTTTCTTGGTCTTGAGTATGTCACTCGTCTTTTTTAATAAAATTGATGTCAATTTTAAATAAAATGACACACTTAGGGTCGTACCATTCACACTGTGCGTCCCATGGAGGTGAACATTATTTCTACATATTAAAAATGTCATATGTATAATTTTTATAAAGAATCTAAATATTGAATTATGTTTTATCAATTTTGAGCATATCACTTTTTCTTTTTACAAAATTTTGTGTTCATTTTTAATAAAAAGAAACATCTGGATTCATACCAGTCACATCATGTGCCATATTATGGTGCATATAATTCATTCCTATAAAAAATTACATATGGATCATTTTACTACTGTATAAAAATAATATGAGTGTGATTTCTTGGTTTCGATCACATCAACTGAGTTTTTAACTAAAATTACATTTTAGTCTAGAAAAATGGAATTAGTGTCATATGAGTCACATCATGTGTTTGATTTATGTAAGGATAATAATTACACACCAAAATGAACATGTGAATCATTTTAGTAAATATTCAATAGAATAATAGTATATATTCTTTTTTAGTGAATGACACACTTTTTGAATTAAAATGTCAATTTCAAACTGATAACATGCAGTTTGAGTCATACTGGTGACACCATGTGTCAGATTGAGGTGAAGTAGATTCCTACAAATAGAAATGAATAATATATCCTTTTCCTATAGCATAAAAAAATAAAAAATATTTTATTTGTTTTTGAAAATGCTAATTGTGTTTTTTTACTAAAATGTGATTTTAAATGGAAAACAAACACTTTGGGTTATACTGGTTACATAGTGTGTTAGTTTGATGTGATAATGATTCCTACACATCATAAATAACATTAGAATAATTATACTAAATTATCAAGAAAATTAGTTTGTTTTTTAATAGTTTTTAATTAGTTGAACTCTTTTTGAACTAAAATTGGAATTTTAAACATATAACAGACAGTTTCAGTTATACCAAGCACAAATGGTTTCAGATTTAGGGAAAGCTAATTCAAACATGGAAAAAAGGAATTTTGGATCATTTTACAAAAGTATAAAAACAATTTGAATGGGTTTTCCTGTTGTTGAGTATTTCAATTTTCCATTTCACTAATATTAATTCCAATGTTAAATATAGAAACACATGAAATCATACCGATCACACCATACATCAGATCGAAGTGAGGATGATTCCTACACATAAAAAATGAACTATGGATCATTGTATAATATTATAAAAAATTATAATGCACATTCTTGGTTTTTGAGTAAGTCACTAGTCCTTTTTAAAAAAATTATTGTCAATTATTAATAAAATGCACACATTGAATCATATCGGTGTCACTGTGCGTCAGATGAAGGTGAATTTGATTATTACATGTCAAAAATAACATAGAAATCATTATCTTAATGTATTAAAATATATGAATGTGTTTTATTGGTTTTGAGTACGTCACATATCATTTTAACTTAGAGTAATGTCAATTTTAGATAAAATGGAACTCTTGGAGTCATCTAGGATACACTATACATCAGATTGTGGTGAGGTGATACCTTAACATCCTATATGACATATGGATCATTATTTTAAAATATATAAACAATATATATATATATATATATATATATATGTTTTCTTAGATTTGAGTATGTAATTTGTCCTATTAACATAAATTAATTTCAATTTTAAACAAAAAATATACACTTTGAGTCATTCCGTTCACATAGTGCATCTAATTGTGGTTCAGATGATTATTAAAAATAAAAAATTACTTATGGATCAGTTTTATTGATTATAAAAATAATCAGAATGTGTTTTCTCAGTTTTTATAATGTCTATTGACCTTTATACAAAAATTCATGTCAATTTTAAATATAAGAACACACATGGAGTCATACCGCTCAAAACATGCCTCAAATTGAGGTCTTAATGAAGCATACAAATGATAAAATAAATAAGGATCATTTTCCTAATGTATCAAAACAATCCAAAATCAATTTATTAGTTTTATTATTCCAATTATCCTTTTTATTAAAAATAATGACAATTTTAAATAAAAAGAGGCACATGGAATCATACTCGTCACACCATGTGCCAGATTTAGGTTCAGTTAATTTCTAAATATCAAAAATGACTTATGGATCATTTTACTAACGTATAAAAATTATTCATATTCATATTCTCAGTTTTGAGTCTGTAACTTGTCCTATTTACTAAAATTAAACTTAATTTTTAAATAAAAAATAATACTTATATTCATACCAGTTACATCATGTGTCAGATTGAGGCGTGGTTTATTCCTACATGTGAAAATTGAATTATAGATAATTTTACTCAAGTAAAAATACCATCATAATTAATTTTATTTATTTTGAGTCTGTCACCTGTATTTTTTACTAAAATTTCTTTTAAAACTGAAAACAAGCCAATTGAGTGTACCAGTGAAATAATATGTCGGTTTGATGTGATAATTATTCCCACATGTCAAGAACGAGTTATGAATTATTGTTATAAATTATCAATACAATCAGAGTTTGGTTTCTTTGTCTTCATTGATTGAAAATATTTTTTATTTAAAATGTCAATTTAAAACTAATAACGGACACTTTGAGTTATATCAGGGACATTGTGTACCAAATATAGGTGAAGCTAATTGATATATATCACAAATAACTGATGTATTATGTTTATGAATTATGAAATCAATATGAATGCGTTTTATCGATTTTTAGAATGTTAGATTCCATTTTTATTAAATTTTTTGTCAATTTAAAATAAGAAGACATAAATAAATTCATACCGGTCACACTGTACATCATATTATGGTTTGGATGATTCTTAGAGACCTAAAATGACTTAGGGATCATTTTCCTATAATATAATAATAAAAAAAAGTGTTTGGTCAGGTTTGAGTTTGTTAGTTTTCAATTTTTTACTAAAACTAATTTCAATTTTATATAAAAAGATACATTTGGAGTCATAACAGTAAGACCGTTTAGTAGATTGATGTGTGGGTGATTAATACACATCTTAAATGAAATATGGACTGTTTTCATAATTTATCAAAATAACCCGAATGTTTTTTTATCAATATTGAGTATTCCACTTGTATTTTTTAAAAAATTTATTGTTAATTGTCACTAAAAAGACACACTTGGAGTCATACCGGTCAAACATTATGTATGATTTAGGTGCAGATGATTCCAAAAGGTAAAAACTAACTTATAGGTCATTTACCTAAATTAGAAAAACAATTTGATTTTTTTCTTATTTTTGAGGTTGTGATGTGTGTTTTAATATAAAATGTAAATTATAAACTAAAATTAAATAGTTCAAGTCATATGGAGAACATTTTGTATCATATTGAGGTGTATATGATTGAGTTTGTAAGGTTTTCTATACTTTTAACTATCTTCACCAATATTAAAAGAGACAAATACTCCATTTGGATGGAAAATAAAACTCATTTCGTCCAACAACACAACATACATAAGCAACATGCTCTCTATTTTCTAGCATACTAAAGACAATTGAAAGAAAAATATGAATCCACAAAAAGAATACAACTATGTATGAAAATAGTTTTTAGGTTATTAATACTATAAAGAAATAAGATAAACATATATATGAAACAATATGTTAATAAAATGTCAATTTTAAACTGAAATCACACAATTTTAATCATACTTGGTACATTGTGTATTGGTCTTAGGTATGGTTAAAACCACAAAGACTTTTTATCTTATAGTTCATGGTCATAATACATGAGTGAATACCTCCTTGACGACATGTTTTTTTACAATATATTATGGCCATGATTCTAATGTTCTAATTGCATTCTCAAATTTATGAACATATGCCTCATCAAGTGGAACTGGTATCTCAGTAGTCATTTCATCAGATATGCTAATCACCACTCTCACGTGAAATGTTGGAAGCTATCTATTATGTAGAGTGTCTTCTTGGATATTGTACAAAGTAGCCATCATAAAAAATAGATGTTTGGGTGGTTATAAAAATAAATCATATCCATTTTCATCCTATTGAATAACCATAAAAGAATTGTATTATTGTATTCCTAATTCACATTTCATAGAAAAAATTATGAGAATATCAGTTACCTCATCTAAGATAGATATTTGAGGTGAAAGGTTTACCTCAAAGACTATGGTGGGGGGGGGAATCATCATGTAGTGGGTTTTTTTATGTTGCCTCTTCTGTTTTCTTCTTCCCATAACTTTTTTTAAAATCTTAGACTACCAAAAAAATCATCAAGGGAAGATAATCATACCTGAATCTCCTCCATTTTTTATATTTTTACACCTCTTCTTTTCTTTTCTCAAAATATCTTCTAGATTTCACCTCAAATTCCACACCTCCGATGAAGCCATAATGTTTGGTAAACTTCAAGTACATTGAAAATAGTTGTTCATTTGGTACAACTGACAATGATTCATGTGTCTATGTTGGGTAAAAATAGTTGAAAATAAGTAACCATTATTATGTAATAGATATTTAATGAGATTTTACTATTATGTTATACTCACACATTATTCCTATACATTTTTTGTGTTTTTTGCATATTACAATCCCACCTTTACATATATGTGTCTCATTCCATAGAACATGATATATGATGGAAGGGGATTTTGATTTTGATTCATGGATCTATATATAAACAGATGAACGTAATTATGTTGTTGTTTCCGGTCACATAAAATTATTATAATAGATTTAAAATACATACCAATTTTTTTCAAGTGAATCATACCCCAACAATTATTTACGGTAATGTTATGTTCATTTTTCTACCCATTTATTATTTTCCACTCTCAGTGGATGTTTTATAAATTAAAAATAAATAATCAAAGTGTTTAATAGTCATACTTTCAAAAAAAATCTATTATTGGCCACAAGGAACGCAAAAATATGTCTCCTCACGATGACCAATAAACGCATCCCATGTTTCATGGCTGATGAGGTGGGAATATATATGTGGTGGTTGAATGTTTATTTTCCCTTCAGCATTATTGGGACAAAATGTTTTTATATTGGTGGAATATCCCCCATGAGCCTTTCCATGAAGAATTAATAATAATTTCTTATGGGAGTTTCCTAGTATAAATGAACTATTTATGGGATAATGAATCATAATTAAATGTTTCATTATTTTATTTTTTATTAAAATAAATGGAGAATATAATAATGTCACACTAATAACATCCCAAACTAGTTTCTTATGTATAGGTAAAACATGGTTACATGAATCTACATCAATTGGCACATGCTGCAGAGTTGTGTGCACAATTAAACTACTGAAGATGGCCTTTTGGGGTTAACAGGATGGGTGCATTCATTCCATTGAACATCCAATTTTATGCCTTTGTTTTTCAACTTAATAATTTTTTAAAATACCATGGCACTATGTAATTATAGTTTTTTTAGACATAGATTCATCAGTGTCTGCAATTTCCATTAGATAATAATTATTATTATGTTGTTCCTTTGGATTTGTGTCATTGACATGTGTAGAAGGTAATTGTTCCTCTATACTATGAGCACTAGTAGGGTGAGAAACAAATTATTCCTTAGGATTATGAGAATCATCACATGGAGAATTCATTATATATAGAATTGGTTTAACATTTAATTTAGATTACTTAAATACATTTGTGAACAAATAGTAAAATGTTGCAACAAAATGTTTATTACAAAAAATTAACATTATTATTGAAATATCTTTCATAAAGGTTGAAGTGATAGGACCCCACTATTGAGTATCCAAATACCTTATTTATGGTCTCCATTGACATTCAAGATCCCGTCTATGTTGGGGCCATTGTGAAATTACTTTGATGTCCCAATGAAAGGTTAATCCTTAGGTGAATTTTCATCTTACCCTTTAGTGGTTTGGTTGATAAAAGAATAATTGAAAACATTTGGTTTACAGGATCAAGAATGTAAAATAATTTTACTCCCTATGATTCCATTATAAATGGTTCTTCTTTTTACACTTTCTTACTAAAATCCACATTCATGAATCCCCATTTTTCTATTTTTACACCACTGCTGTTATCAACGCATTTTCACTAAAAAATCAGCACGTGGAATGATTTATTATACAACTCCCATATTTTTTGAGTGATGAAAAAGTATAACATATTCTTATTAATTGGACTCATGTCCTTAGTATCTAATACACACATCACGTCATCCAAAAGTTTAACACCACTATTTTTCATGTTAACTCTTTTATAATGTTCATTTTTATAGAAAATATAATCTTTAATATCATGCCAATTATAATATTATAATCACACACTTTGTCCCCTGGCTCTTCATTGAAGTCATTCTAAAACTGAATCCTTATTTCAATCTAAAACCATAAAAATATGGTCTTGAATCCATCCTAAAAATTATTGATTACGTGTATTTGATATCTAAATTTCTTCACATGATGTATTTAAATGAATAATAAATTATTTATAGGTTTCAACATATTGGGAAACATCTTAATTATTATGAAAAATGTAAACTTGGGCCTACTACCAATTAATAATATTGATCATGAAAATATATATTCCAGAGTTTCCATTACCCTCAAGCTACCTAGTGGGATGATATTTTGGTAACCCAATTTTTTCCACAACAAATATGCAGTCAGTATAGAATTCAATTTTTTCCTCATCAATATAACACTCAAAAATAGAAACCGTCGGACAAATTTTATTTTATAAAACCATTTTAAAAATCATCATACACCATTCAATGGGGTAAATCCATCTATAATGCACAATACCACATAGTAGGATCTCTCTTACCAAGTGAACTATCAAGTGAAATTTCATATTTAATCACTACAATGGGAAAAACATTTCAAATTCACATAATATGAGGAAAAATTCCTTTTCCAATGTTGGAAATTTTGCGTGGTCAATAACATCACTGCATATAGATTTGAAAAAGAAATAGATATTAGTTAATGTTTGATGGTCATTCTTGGGTAAAATTAAATGTAATGTTACATGAATTAAATATTCGACCAGAACATGACAATCTAGTGATTTCAATCCCTTTAACATTAAATCATTAATTAACACAACATTCATGATATTATTTGAATACCCCTTTCGAAACTTTACATCATTAACGAAATTGTAAAATTGTTATCTCTTCTTCCTGGAAAGAGTGTAACCAACTAAAGGAATAAAAGTTCATTTAAACCATTCACAATCACCATATCTTCTAATATTCCCATTTCAGTAATGTCCTAGTTAGACTTAATTCAATCCTTTGTTTTTCTGTGGAGAGTTAGTAATATCCCAATGACACTATCACATACATTTTTTTAACAAGCATAAAATTAGTAATATATTTACCATCCAAAATATTATAGTATGCTAATTAAAAAACGAATCTCTTTTTCCAATGGGTTTTCATATGGATATTAAAAAACTATTTACGAAAACTAGTTTCCATATCTTTTAATTTCATAAATAGTTGATCACTTGTTAGGAGAGATGGGGTTGTATGTTCTTACGAAATCCCACTGAATGATGTTGCCCAAGAACAATACTTATGCCTTTGAGGTAGAAACATGCAATATATTATAAACACAATCGTTGATGAATGTTTCAACCAAATTGATTGTGCACCTTATCAAAACAAATGGGACTCCCTTGAGTTCTTTTAATATTATTTCCTGAAAAATTTCCTTAAGAAGGAAAGTCATTTATCATACCATACAACATGTTTCTCAATGGGAAATCTTAATTTATTAATGTATAAAACAACATACCACCTAAATCCCATAATAACATCAAATCTATGATCAATGGATCCAAATAAACATCAATATCATTTTCTGGTTGTTCTGGTCATTAGAATAAGTGTGGCGGTTGGGTGGGGCCCAAAATTTCATTTTCTATAATTGATGACCAATCTGGGATCAATATGATGATGAACGCTAGTATTCACTGATTTGAGTCACATATTTAGAGAAAGAGAAGAAAATAACCAGATTTGAGAAAGATGATCTTGCACATCATGTTTATAATTAATTTAATTTAGATATAAAAACATTAAATACATGGATCATTGGTACATTATTTGTTGTTGATCGTTGATTTTCTGGAATGACCCTTCTGGTTAGACTTCGTTGCAATTGGGAGGATACAATGTAGAATACATCTAGTAGTGATCCATATATTCTCTAATGGTCACTGATCAATGACACTCTTTCTATTAGTGTTATCATGGAGAAGTGAATGCCTTGTGTTGGATGTTCTTTACCTCTTGTTCTTCTGTCTTGAAGAACATATCTCATTCTGGAGAGGGATAGGGGATATGAGTCCATAGGGAAAACTTTTGGCTCAATAATTCCCTATTCCTATATCAGAATTGATATTTTATCATTAGTGTTTGGAATAATAGATGTACTATCTATTAATTGACATGGGGTTTTGTACACAATATTTAATTGCATAAGAGAGATTAAATTCAATTATAACTATTAGAGAAAAAACATGCCTCTTAATAACAATAACAACACCATTATTTTTTTGTGCTAA
This sequence comes from Viscum album, assembly GCA_963277665.1. Taxonomy (NCBI): domain Eukaryota; kingdom Viridiplantae; phylum Streptophyta; class Magnoliopsida; order Santalales; family Viscaceae; genus Viscum; species Viscum album. The sequence goes on from CAUJRU010000322.1 coordinate 505,687, forward strand.
CAAGAGAAAAACAGAACCATAAATGAAATCCCATGAAACATAATGATAAATTTATTATTATTATTTTTGCTTCACATGGATAAATATTATTTACCTGCTTGTAAATAATTAATTTATTATTGGACACAATCATGGCCTGTTCGAAATCCTCTTTCATTTATTGAACACCCAAATAAAATAACTTATTCACATAAATAAATATTTTATTTACAAACTAATAAATATATATATTTATTAAAAGTCTAATAAATACATAAATAAATTTTATTCAAAATTTGGAGAATAAATATTTATTTAATTTATATGATAATTCTAATTTGAATAAAACTATTTCTCAGTATTGATAGTAATATTTATTCGATTAATTAAATTCAAATATAATTTAATCGGGACCACAAAAAACACATAGTGGGTCGACCTCTGGGATTATTTCTCATTGGAATTTGGCAGACTTTCCTAATGTCCAGTATTACTATCTTGCAATGGGTTAAGGAACACAAGAGAAGAACATAAATTCACATTGAGGACATACACATACAAATTCTCACGGTGCAATATAATCTATTTTTTACAATATTATATCCAGAAGGTTTTATGATAGTGTCATCAACCTATATTCTTCATACGTCACTATTTGACTACATGAAATAAACACATCATTACACTATTAACATGGAATTTTGGGTGACGGATAAATTTTAATCAATGGTATGATATATCAAATTCCATAAATATGGAAGGTAAAAATCCTTCCTCGACATATCCATCAATAATATGTCAGTCAGGGCACACCCAACGTAACCTACTTCCTTCCAATATATGGCATGATGGATTTAATCAATATGTCAAATTAAATGAGTCATGACACATATTAATGATAATAATAATGTCTAATGACCATTACACTCACTCGTAGATAGGAATACACGATGACATCAAAACACGTGGAATTACTACTAGCGGGTCTGTTCTCATAATTTCTTATCTTATAGATTACCAAGTGTGAACTTCAAGAGAGGATGTCTTATCTACTTAAGAGTACTCATACATGATAGTCTATATAAATTGTGTCCCATAATAGTATTCCATCCAACCGTAGAACAATATTTATGTATAATTTCATATCACTTCAATGTTATCATCATAGTAAGGTATTGTTATGTACTTATCAAAGATAAAAATAATCTAGGATATTAATACTTCATAGTCTTGTAGAAAAAGTAAAAACATGAAATAATCTATTCAATATTTAAATAATTTAAATATTCATTTAATAAAAGTACCGATAGTTGGTTATAGGATACTAACTCTGACAATCAAATACTGATAGTAGGAAGAACAATTCCAAATCACATAATTTTAAGAAAAAAATCTTTTCCATAGTTTGAAATTTATTGGGGGCATATAACATTGTTTCATGTAGATTTGAAAATGAAACAGAGATTGGTAAATGTGTGATTTGCATTCTGGGGTAAAATGAAACGTAAAGATGTGGCATTAGATCTTACAAAAGAACATGATAGCCTTTTGATTTCAAATTATTTACATTTAAATAATTCGTTGATACAAAAATATTTATATACTATGAATTCCCCTCTGGAACCTTTATATAATTCAATAAGTTGTAAAATTGATAACTCCCCTTCCTAGAAAGTATGTATGTAGATAAAGGAATAAAATTTCATTTTAACCCTTCACTGGTGCCAACTCATCCAATATTCCCATGTCAATCATGTGTAAACTATCCTTAATTCAATCCTTTTTTTCCCAATGGTCATTTAGTATTTCCCTGATTACAATATCACATAATTTTTTTAAACAATAATAAAATCAGGAAAATTTATATCGTACAAACAATTCCAGTATGGTAATTAAAATACTAATCTATTTTTCCAATGGGTTTTCAAAATTATTTTCAAAAAATATTTACCAATACTTGTTTACTTATATTTGAATTTCATAAACAATTGATCACCTTTTAGTGGAGATAGATTTTTACGTTCTTATGAACTCCCATTGAATGATGTTTACCAACAACAATACTTATGTCTCTGGTGTATAAATAATAAATTTCTTATATGTATAGCCTTTGATGAATGTTTCAACCTAATTTACTATACACCTTTTCAAATAATAGGACACCCTTGATTTCCTTTATTTTTATTTCTTGAAAAAGATCCATAATTAAGAATGTCATTTATCATTTCATACAAAATGCCACTCAAATTGAAATATAAATTTCTATATACATCATATAATGAAACACCGGAATCCTATAATAACTTTTAATATTTTATAAATGGATACAAATAAACATAAATATCATTACCCTATTTTTCTGGTCATTATATGATCATAGATAACATAATGTATTTTCATTTCATGTATATCCATAGTGGGATGTTATAATTGAACAATGTTACTAGCCATGTAATTTGAGTGCCCCTTTAGAAACAAAAATGATTCTCTCCATATATAGATAGTGTAAGATGAAGGTTTTTTGGGTCATTTCTAAATTGATGATACTAGTGATCAATTCTCTTCCAAAGAGGATAGTTTTTTTTGAGTAAAAATGTTTCCAATCATTATTTCTTATGTCTTTAGGCCACGTAAATTTCCTTCCAGTGTCCTCACTTCCACATAGGCTCCTAATACTTGTAATGATTGGAAAGTACGATACAAATCTTTTAGGACATGATTCATCATTCTTGTGTCTAGAAGAACCATAGTTTGGGAATTATTTATGTTATTTGTGGTCTTTAGGAAACATTATAAAGTAATTTTTATAGGCATGTATTCCTTCATAGATCATACCCATTGAACGTAGAATTTTTTTAGCATTATGTACATGTCTAGGAAGTTCGTTATCTTCTATGAGCATTTCATTCAAGTTATAATGTAATTTAGTAAAACTATAATCACTATATACATTGATATATTATAAATTATATATCTTTAGTGTGACTGATAATTCTGTTTATTTAGTAAAACCAACATAAAATGATTTCGTTGGGAAACTATATATCATCTCAAATAATTTTTTACAATCACAAAGTTCGTATGCAACTTTCATTATCATTTCCTTAATATGGTATGCATCATTATTCAAAAAAAGAATCACATCCTCATTATAGTATTTTTTATTTCCCATAATTAAAATCATATAAGATGATCGATTAAATTTAGTGTTATCCTAATCAACAGATATATTCCATTTTCCCACCATTTAGTCCAACATTTATAAGTTTGATCTATTCAGTGATATATCAATTGTTCTCCCAACTCCTCTAGAATAATGATTCATTAATAATAATAGCATAAACATGAACAATGGATTGGAGAAGGATCATATACATGATCTTTGGAAATCATGATGAACCCTTTCACCCCATCTTCATAATAGTTTATCACACGATTGTCATCCATCCATTTTCAATTAATATCGTTCTTATTTATTTTGTAAATATAAATATTTAACAAAATAAATAAATATATAAAAATGGTCCTTTAAAATAAGTTGAACCCAAACTTTATATGTTTCAAATAATTTCCTCATTCATTGAAGTAAGTGATTAATTGCAACATTGAAAATAATTACTCCATGGGTGGAAGGTGTTATCGTCCCAATGATCACAAATATTTGGTTTGGGGTGAATACTTCTTAGGCTATTTCCTGAAACATAGGTGAAAGTATAGAAAAGATGGAGGATGAGTCTTAGGAATTAAAATTCAATAATTATTTATAAGGGTGATGAAGCTAATTCGGATGATAGTTTTCTCCATAAATCTAAATGTCCCTAGTCCGGGGAGTTGGATAAGCACATGACAACACTTATTAGTTTTCTATCAAAATATAAAAAAGAAGCACTCGTGGTCTAGTCCCCAGAAGGGGCTTCATAATTGGTGCAACCATGAGAAGGATCATGTAGATGGTCTTACATGCACTCATGCTGAGAAAACCATTGTTGTGTTAACATTTAATGAAACACTTCAAGTACTCTATGAAAAGGAAAATTATTTTGGTCTCAATAGTGATTTTGAATAGTTCTTAGCATCCCATGATGCTATGGTGGTGGGATTGGGTTCGTGATGGATATCATATGGGTGGGATGTAGTTAGTGACATTCCCTTTCAATGGTGTTATTAACATGATATATTATGTAGGATGATATATTTTGTTTATTTAAGAGGAATTTGAAAGTTAATATTATCATATAAATATAGATAACACACCTTTTCATTACTCATGTTTTCATTTATAAATTTATACATTCCTCATCCCATTGATAGGTAATACTGTAATATAATACAACATAATGAATCTATTCCCTCTAATTTCAAATAAAAAATCTCTTATATAAAGTCAATGTGAAATTTAAATGATCTTTTAATCAAGTCATCATTGAAATCCTAAATATCATCCTCATTTTAAAACATCATATAAATCCAACTAATTAACATGAAAACCAATATATTACCCTTAAAATCACTTTTAAATTATAAAATACTAATGAATATTATCTTAGTAAATCATTTGGAAGATTTTTTATTTGTTTTCAAAAATGGTTTTCACTCTAGAAAAACATGTTACCCGTTATTTAAAATCACTTTTCAACAAAACATTTACCCATTAAAAAACATTTGTTAGAAAATAAATCTCCAAATTTATTTTCAAATTTCTCTAGAAGACTCAATAACTATTTTCAAAACAAATCCCATTCCATTTTGAACCAATGTTTCAAACATTTAATAGAATCCAACCCACTTTGAGAAGCTTAACTTTCATATTATGTAGTATAATATGCATAACAATTTACCTATATAAATTTTCATTTAAATATATATATATATATATATATATTTTTTATTTGAATACCATTTTCATAATATATAATATGGAAATATAATATAATAATGTTTTCAAGAATAAAAAAATTATTATAATTTTTAAAATATTTTCAACACTAAAAACACCCCTCAAATTTGAAATCAATAGACATCAAAAGAAGGAAATAATGATCAAGGTTTACATCTACCATTCCAAAACAAAATTATCATAAATATGATTACTAAATGTATTGGTTTCTACCTTTGGATAAATGGAATAACTAACATTGTTTTTCAGCCCATCTATCCTCACATTTTCATTGATATCAACCCTTATAAAATAACACCAAATTAGGGAGATGATGTAGTTGTTAAGGACACCCCTAATTTAAACCATGTAGGTGATGATGTATTCAATGAAGGCTTAAGAGATGCATTGGGGTTGAAAATTAATTCATCTTTTGATGAATTTATATGCTGGTTGGCGAAGACTAAATAGTTACAATAGTCAATGGTTTATGTTTTAGTGCATGGGAGGGAAGTTTACTATTGCAGCAATATGGTTTAAAATATAGATGGGTTATTCTTGGTTACATTATTTTGAATGGTTAATGTTGATTTACAGAATGATTTTATGTTACCAATCTATTAGGGCCATTAATTAATTAAGATAGTGATCTATCTATGACTGTTTTGAATAAATACATATTATAACATCCATATTGGTTTGAATTTTTAATTTTCTATCTTTCTCGAGTCTCGTATCTTGTTATCCGTTTTTATGAATAAATTTTTGAATTTAGAATAGTTTATTTTTTTGGTATGTCCTTTTTACATGGTATCAAATCATTGAAAACAGATAAGTCTCCCTCTATCCCTCCCACTAGAATCATTACATTCAGATGCCAGTTTTCCTTTCCTATGATTTATATACATATTTTCCATATTGTTATATTACATTGTCCTTGAATATATATATTTTTAATTCATATGGTATTTTTCATTCCTCGTTATCCAAACCATCTTGTACATACTACCTTTTCTAGATGATATTTTGAAAAAATCATTTTCAAGATAACCTATTTTTAAACCTATATTAGCATCTTTTTTCAGTCTTAGGAATGTCATTAAATCTAGATACCTAAAAAAGTAACATCTTTTACAACAGTTTAGGAATCATCTACAATGGATATTTCTAAGTGTGAGTAACATCCCCTTCGATGGATGTTTATCAACCCAACTTCTACATTTCTAATTTAGTGAAACGAGATAGAGTATTTTGTAGTTTAAAATATAATTTTTGAATGATTAATTAACGAGGGTATGGATCTATATAAGATAGATCTATTATAATAGCTATATAAAAATGTCTTTTGTCAATAGATTATATTTTTTATTTTATATTTATCTTGAGTTTTGTATATGGATATTCATAATTATAAATAGAGTTTCAACATTATTATAGTGGAACAGTTTCTTGATTTAATATTTTGAAATATTATTACTGTTAGATTTGTGTTTTTGGTTTGAGATTATTAGAAAACTTTTATCATATATAGGAAATTCATGAGGTAAGATGACTCAAACAAAAGGTTCTTAGAGTCTTGGTCATCATAACCAAGTTTTTAATAATTTATGAAGTTGTAAATTCATAAGTGTTATTGCATTACAACCGTGTATTATTTAAGTGGAATGTATTGGGGCCAGATGAGGAGGTTCCCTAACAAAATCCCCCTCCAACTCAACTATGGATCACCTCCAACCTATATTTCTATCAATAAGTCTCAAATTTACCTCTGGGTAAACTCTTGGTCAACATGAATTACCCATTTGCATCCACGTTGGTTCATCTTTTGAACCATCTATCTCGAATCAAGGATTTCGTAGATCCAATGATACCAATCATCTATACGTTTCGACCGTCCATAAAAATTAGGATTCATTCCGAAACAAATAGAAATCTAATTGTCAAAAAATAAAACATACCACTACTTATTAAAAGGGAGCTCTCAAATAAATGTTATCATTTACAACAATAATTTTTATTCCTCTTTTGTTGCAATAAACTCAGCCCCAGTGGTATATAAAAAAACACATATTTGTAGTCTAGACTATCAAGATAATTCTCCCCCTAAAAATTTGATCAAATATCATAAAGTAGACTTCTTGAAGTCCTTATCTGGTGCCATATCTGAATCTATATATCTAAAAATAAGAGGTCCTCCATTATGAAAAAATAATCTCATATCAGAAGTACCATGAAGAAAACAATATTTATTCTTCATTGCTCTCCAATAATCTCTACCACCATTAGATAGAAAATTATTGACCACACCAAATCCATGATTTATATCTGGTCTAGTATATACCATTTCATTCATAAAAACAACAAAATATGAATAATGTATGTACTGCATCTCACCTCTCTCTTCAACAGCAGAAATAAACTAACTAGTACCATGCTTAAAATTAAAATCAAAGTTAGTACTAAAAAATTTCTCTCTATCCATATATAATCAATGATGAACCATATTAGTATATCTCTCCGAATATTACCAAATTTTCATCGAATTTATATCATGATAAATTGACATACTAAGAATATATCATGATGGGCCAAAGTCTTTCATCACAAAATACTAAAAAAATCATTCTTTAATATGTCAATTCTAGAAGCATCATGACCAACAATGGGTATATCATCAATATGAAGAAAAAATATATTAAAATCAACATCAATAAATCTCTTAACAAAAAAACATTGATAAAAAATTGTCTTCCTAAATCCTTGATGAAAATTGATAGTTATAAATTTCATATACCACTTCCTTTTAACATAATTCAAATCATACAAGCACTTCTTTAACCTAGAGACAAAATTATCTTAACCTATTTCTAGAAAATACCTTTGGATTCTCCATATAAAATTCCTCCTCTAAATTTAAAGAGAGTAAAGATGTATTCACATCAATATGCACAATATACAGATCTAAACTAGTAGCTAAACCAATAATAACCTGAATAGAATAAATTATGAAAACAGGTGATAAAATATCGTCAAAATAAAATCAATTATTTTGATGAAATCATTAGATAACTAAAAATTCCTTGTATAATGGACTAGAAATATATTTTACATTTTTAATATGATATATCCAACAATTTTTCAAATCACTCTTACTTGTAGGTAACATTACTAGCATAAAAGGATGATTGTCGTGCAATTATCTCTTGATTCCATCTTTTTTCAGAACCTGGCTTTCCTCTGATCAACATATATCAACACATCAAAGGATTATAGTTTCCTCTCTTTAGTGATGATCACATACTCATCAGGTGAATACTATTCAGAAATATTATGATGTTGAGAAAATCTCTCGAGTGAAACTGTGGGTTCATTAATAACCCATGGAATGAGATCATAAAAAAAGGTGAATCCGAAAAATAAAATCAAAAATTTTCACCCTAAATATAATTATGCATATCAACATGATAATAAAATCAATAATACAAGGTAATTGTGAGTTAGAAACTAGATCAATATTGGAAAATCCATCAAAACTTGGAGAAGAATAATTTTATTCTTTATCACCATGTATAATAGTATAAACCAATTTAAAAATTGCATCATGACTACTAAAAAGCTTCTTAAAATCTAGATCATAAAACCTATATCCAGACTCCTCCTATATATTGAAAATAAAAATACTCTATGTTGACTTATCATCATGTTTTGGACATCTCATCTCTAGGAATTTTACCAAATTCCCTATAACCAAAAACACGTAAATGATCTTAGATGATATATTTTTTATATAAAAATATGTTGGGAGTGTCTATATGAAAATAACCCATGGTTGATAAGTTGATAATATAGGAATTAGTAATTCAATCATCACCCCAAAACTGTCCAAGAATCATTCCTTCTAAAATAAAACAATGAACTAATTCCAATAAAGCAGTTTTTATACTATTAGCTACACAATTTAGTTTTGGTGTCTTATGAGGTGTCTTTTGATTATATATAAATTCCGACCTTCAATACTGATCAATATAACCATAATAATCTTCCTCATTGTTATTATGAATACATTTCAACTTCTAATGAGAATCCCTCTCATCCAAATCTTGAAATTGCTTAAAAACACTAAGAACGTCACTTTTGGAATTTAAAATATAAACCTAAATATTAAATGGTTGGTCATTAATAAATTTCACTTAAATAAATAATTTCATAAAAGGTCTTATATTTCAAATGGCCACATATATTTGAATGATCCAATTCAAATACTTGTCACTTCTTATACAATATAAAACTACTGAACCTCACCATGATCTATTATACAAAATTACAATGGTCGTATGTATCCAACTTAAAAACATTTTATCCTATAGAAAATATCATTTCCAAACAACCAAGACATTTTAAAAAAAATTGGTTGAGCATCATATGTCATAACATTGAATAAAAACGGCCCTAAACAACACAAGTAGTATCATAATAAATAGAAGCTATAGTCCAGTAAAAACCTGACTACTCTTTCCCTTGAGATTCAATCGAGGATCTCATGGAAAAAATCCATTGGAAATCACAAAAAATACTGATAAATATTTAACCATAAAGAGTGTTGGTACAAATAATATTTAGAAGATCCTCAATTACAGTTTTAACATTATTTAAAATCAATTTACTTCATGTGTTGTTCTTTAAAAAATAATCCCAATACCTACAACATTAGCATGACCATCATTATCTATATTTAAAATTATTAAATTTCCATGGTTGTAATATGTAAATAAATCCTTCCTCACTGCCACATGAAAAAAATCACCACTATTATGAACCCAACAATATTCATCAAAAGTAATATTAATGGATTGAAAAATGATATCCTGTCCACCCCTGTAGTGTTGGAAACATGATCATCTCCATCACTATTCTTCTACTATCTATTTTTCTTAATCCATATTTCGTATTTCATAACAAAGAAAAATTTCCTTATATTTTATTTCATTCATCAATGATGACATTCAATCTCCCTTCTCCGACCTAGATTTTCTTCTTCCTTTTCACATACCTTGACTACTCTATCCCAAATTTGTTTCTTGAATTATCCCCAAGATCTATATGACTGGAAGCTCTAATGAATATTTATCCTGATTATATCTCATGACCTCTACATTAAAGACAATATAATTAATAATAATTAATGTTACATTACCATTGGGACTAGAAAAGGATAGAGTAACACAAAATTATTCCATGAATTAGGTAAAATATTAAGAAGAAAATTCGCTAAAACTACATCTTAAAAAGTAATGCCCCTACCATCGAATTAATAAAAACATACTATATATTCACAAATATAGATGGGTAAGTAGTATTTTGATGCTCCCTCTAATTTCTAGCATGAAAGATGTTGAAAATATGGTTCATCACTTTTTCATTGACCCACTGATGAATGAAACCACAAAACATCAAATTCTCAAACTCCCATTCATCATTAGTCATGCATTCTGTATTTTGAGTTCTAAACATGAGAAGACCTATTTTCATGAATAACATCATATCCTTAATTTATAATCTCGATTTATGGTAGTTGGTACCATTAAAAAATATCTTCCAAATGTAAATATCTTTCATAAATTATCTAAAAAATACAAACACAATGACACCCGATGTTTGAAAATACAACAAGTGATGAATGTGGAAGAAACACCATAGAGAAGATGATGTGGATGAAAATTTCTTTTACCATAGAACAAGCAGGAAAAACTAAAGCGTATGTGGAATAACAAAATATTTGTGACGCAAAATAATTTATGACACCATAAATTTTAACATGGAGAACCCAAAAGGGAAAAACCACATGACCTGGTCAATAAATAATAATCCACTAATAAACAAGAATACAATTAATAGAATCCCAAATTAGAGTTAGATATGTATAATAATATTTATAAAATAGTGGATCATAGGTAAGAATAAGATTTCATTTGAAGGTAGCTTGATATGAATAACTTAAGCTAATAAATACTCCCAAATAATCCTAATTTTGAAAAGTAGTTGTTTGCTGTCAGTGTAAATGGTTCAGATAAAAAGAATTTTATTTTTGCCAACTTCATTTATCCTCCCACTACAACAAAGAAATTATGGTTGTTTATTTTAGAGTACTGCTAGTGTTATTCAAACCTAGGCTTGAGGCACCATCACATGGATTTATCATACTCTCCTCATCCCTCCTTCTTTAGTCCATGGTGTTCCACATGATCTGAAATTGAGTAATGGCCCCCCTCAGAGAAATGGATTTTAGTGGAATATGGGATTCATGACTTTTAGTATCTAGGATTGACTACATGAGAGAAAACCCCAGAATATGAAATAGATAAATTAGAAACCACGAGATAAGATCTAATGGGAATAGATATAATTCCTTATAACGAGTTGCCTATAATCAGTGTATTATTGTTTACATTGAAATGATCACATGAAATCAAATCCCAAAGGACCGATCATGTTATTATCCTTGGAATAAATCGAAAAAACATATATTTTACATTACATCCTTAAATAAAAAACAACATATAGTCTCCTTTAAAAACACTCAAGTCACATAGACTGTCCTTCTAGGTTAATCATAATATACATATTCGCATCGTTTGGAAATGTGGAAAATTATAAAGGGGTGAGCTCAGATTCTTAGTAAGGATAAACAATACAACAAAAGAAATCATAAATAAGAATAAACTATTATGTAATGGTATAAAATTGACACAAAAGAATTTTAAATATAATATTCATATTAATATGTAAATAATAAATCAAATAATTCTATTTAAATATTCACATGTAAATCCTACTAGTTGAATAATGACATCTAATATCAACAACTAATCTCATAATGAGGGAATGAATAATTCCAAACATCATAACCATATTTTAAATGCCTAATGCCAATACCATACTTATGTGTGTAAGATGCTAGTCAAACCCCAAAATAGATTGTCTCACAAGAACTACCGATGCATCAAGGGGATTTCATTAATCATTCCTCAACCCATAGGGATTTCATTAAGAATACCCCAGCCTGTCACATAATAAGTCAAATTCATTATTCATTTTAAATTGGAAAAAACATAACTAATATAAACAATTATATTAAAACTAGTTTAATAAATGTTAATACATTAACCATAAACCATAAATGGTATCAAAATAGAACATCCACAATCAAACATATCAAAAACCCTTTAATATAATATGGATGATTGTGTCATAATAAATCATCACCAATTAAGCATAAAATCCAAAAAATTATTCTCACATAGATGTTAATAATCTAATAAAATCTATGAAACACTTTGAGAGAAATATACTGTTTGAAATCGTTTAGATGATGCACAATTATAGAATAAAAAATTTCTTTTAAAAATAACCTTGTATGCTTGTATGAGATGCTTCAATGAGTTATGGATTCATGACAATAGAAATATCCTCTCATTCTATGTATGTTAAAAAACATTCTTTCTTTAATAGGTCAAAAGGCCATGAATTCCCTCATTTGGAAAATAATGGAAAGATTCCTTTAAAAAATTATAAGATGTAAAACATACGTAAATATGACTTATAAAAATTGAAGATAATATTTTGAAATAAATTTTATGAATCATGGACATGGTTTATAAAGATGTCCCAGTAGATACTATACTATAAAAACATCAGATAATAATGAGATTGTGAAATTGACCCTTACCTTGTACATTCGTTTAGTCGAGGGTGTGCTAACCTATTATATAATGGTTAAATCATGGTAACAAATTATACTAATATCATATCCATATTTTTGAAATTATATAATATCCTCTCATATTGTTTTGTTAATAATATTTCTGTGTTACCATTGTTTCGGGTGTTAACTACTTCATTTTCCCACTCATGTTTTGTTGTGTAAGCCATTGTGTTTACGCATAAGAAGTGTTTTATTCATATAGAGAATGATATTAAGATAATAATTATTATTTTTACACATCATATTATTTTTATAATCGTTCTTCAATTGTTATCGTGGAGAATGAATCTTATCATGTCGTGGAGATAGTTGACCATTCATACGCATGAGTGACGGTATCATTTTCCTGATGGTTATATCGTATAGAATTGGATGGTATATTAATTATATTGAATAATAATCATGTCATGATAATTATTTATATGAATTATTCTCATCATTATACCCATCCAAATAAAGTATATTTGAGTAACAAATTACACTACAATGTGGAGACAGTAAGTCGTACATACGCACACATGGTGATATTGTTATTAATAGGATGGATAAAAGGGGGAATATGGTTTCATTAAAATTATAATAAAATCTCATCATGTAGATGAATCTATATTAATTAATATATTATGGAGAAAAAATAGGTATAGTAAGTAGAAGAAGAAAAGAACATTCATATATTTGATAAAACAACTACATCGTTTTCATGTATCTTATTTTGATTAAAAAAAAGGACTCTTAGGTTAGATTTTTACCCAAATTATGACCTCTAGGAATAAATAAGGTATGTTTGGAGGATATGTGGGAAGGTTATATCTGACCAAATTGATTTAGAGGTGTGCATAAAAGAGGATAGGTTCCCTTTTATGAGAGTGGAGGGGCAGTTTTGGAAACCCCAAAACTATTAATATAATATAAATTAATTGTTGATTTAAAATAGATCCAAAGTGAATTATTTAAAGGAATAGTTAAGAAAGGGTCCAAATAATCTCATTCAATTATTTTTAGACATGTTTAGGTGACAAAATTAACCATATTTTATGGATTTAACCCTTAGTTAAACAATTTAACTCTTACCATGTCCAATTGTCTTTTTACACTATAGGGTTAATATATTTACTATAAATTGCCAAAATAATCCCAATTGGATCATTTATGAAATCTTTAACACTGTACATGTTAGTTGGATGACCCTAATATTTTATGAATTTTATATCATTTAATAAAATTGTATTTATATTATAATCTCATTAATGTCAATTTTTACACTATTTAAAACACGATTTATGTTGAATTCATAAAAACATGATTCCTTAAAAAACCCACATTAACTCATCCAAAAAATTATTTTACGGCATAAATTATCTATAATTTAATTTAATTTAATATTATTAATATCATTTAATTGATTCTTTAATTATTAAATCAATTATTGCATTATCATTGGGTCACCATTTAATTTAATTATTTATTTCATAAAATTACAATTATGTAGGTAAAATTTTATGATTCTAAATACTATTTATAGTTTCCCATATCACTTATGGGGCCTCATATTAAAAATGATATAGCTACTAAAATTTTCATTTGACATATTTAAATCATCTTTGAATAAAATATAATAATTTTCCTAATCTAACAAAAGTGTCTTAAAAGGATCATATTTTTTACTTGAGGATTATTTTGGTGGAAATATACATATCTAATTAAATTAAGAAATTTTTTAGGGTAATATTATATTATTATAATATTATATTTACCTTTAATTACCCTATTTACCTTTAACATTGGTAAATAAAATTCAAATGTTACTATTCACCAAAAAATATTTTGATCTTATTAGACCAAAATTATCATACTGATTTTAAACATGTATGTATGTTATTCCAAATTCATTTCACAAATTCAGTCAAATTACATTTAATGCTAGTCAAGTAGATGTGGCCAAAAAGTGGGTAAAAAAGACTTTCAGATGTTCAATAAGTTATTATATCAATTTATATATTAAAAAAGATTCTAATGACCTAAATTGGATGAATATATGTATTATTTATCTATTTTTACTTTAAAATAAATTTATATTGAAATAAATGGTAAAATTAAATTGTCAGTTTTTATGTTCAATGCATTATATTTCACTGTTCATCAAAAATAAATACTTTTTAGAAAAATACCAAACATTCACCCTATTCTAATTTAGATTTTCAAAATTCGAAACTGATGTCTATTTTGAAAAATAAAATTTATAAATTTAATAATGTTCTTGATACTATTCATAATCACCCTTTTAATGTCTAGTTTGATAGGTCATGGTGTGATCGAACATAGGGCTGCTTGCAGCGCAATATTTTTAAATATTTAAAGAGAAGAATACCATGGAAGCTTGGGGTATTACATTCTTCCCTACTTTAAATAATTTCATCCTCAAAATTTCTGCAATAACACTTCTTAAAAATGCTTGGGTGGTTCTTCATCATAAGTTTTTTAGGTTTCCACATCACCTCTCCTATTATATTGTTTTTCTAAAGAACTTCTACAAAAAAAGTCGTCTGATTTCTCTACACTTGTTATATAGTATCGAGAATCTCTATTAGCTCTTCGCAATAAGACATATTGGGTTCCATTTCTAGTTCTTCATATCTGAGTACATGCATTGGGTAGGAAATGTATTTTCATAATAGTGATATGTGGAACACATCCTGAACTTTTTAGAGCCTTGGAGTAATTTATAAACTAAAAGTTACAGCCCTAATTTGTTCCTGAATTTCAAATGGAATGATGTACCTTGGACTTAATTTAACATTCTTATCGAATCATAAAACACCCTTTCATGGAGATAGCTTCACAAAAACATGATCTCCCTCTTGAAATTCCAAATCCTTCCTTCGGTTATCGTTATCGAACTTTTTCCTAATTTGAGGTATTTTGATATGGGTTTAAATAATCCTTAACTTTTTTGATGTTTCCTCAACATGTTTTGGAAATACAAGATTTCTTCCAAAAACATCATCTTAATAACTTGGTCTATGATATCTCTTTCCATATAAATCTTCATATAGTGCCATCTGACTACTTTAATGGAAGATATTATTACATGAAAAATCCGTTAGAGGTAAATATTGATCACACATACATTGAAATTCAACTGATAAAGATAACAACATTTCTTTTAATGTTTTAATAGACTATTCTAATTGTCCATCAGTTTGGGGGTCGTAGGCACTCCTCAAATAAATCTCAGTATCTAGGTACTTTTGAAGGCATTTCTAGAATTATGATGTAAAATGGGGATCTTGATCAGAAAAAATTAATAGGGTTACACCATGATGTCTTATAACATCATTAATATATAATATTTCTAATTGATCAAGTGGTAAATACTCTCTTATAGAATTAAAGTTTGTTGCTTTGGTAAGATGATCACAATAACCCATATCACATCATTCCTTCTAAGAGTCTTTGGTATTCCAATGAAAAATCCCATCGTAATATCATCCCATTTCAACACTGGTATATAAAGAGGTCGGATGACTCCATTAGGATGTTGTCTTAAGGGATTCACCTATTAACAAACCAAAAATATTGACACAAAATCAACAATCTCTATATTCATGTTGTCCCATAAAAAATTTTCCTTAAAATATATATACATATTAGTGCTACCAAGGCATATAGTGAAATTGGAGCTATGATCATCAATCAATAATTCCATTTTTATCTCATGTATATCGGGAATACAAAACCTCTTCATAAATTTCAAAATATCATTTTCATAAGTGATATCAATCAATTTCCCATCATTCACATGATTAATTTTCTTTTGAAACTTCTCATCATCAATCTAAGAACTTTTTATACTTTCTAGTAAAGATGGTTTGGAAACAATTTTGAAAAAGTAATGATGTTTCCCATTATATGATAATTTATATATTCATATTTACTAGATCCTCGAACATAATATCCCTTTAAACTCTCATCTTGTTCAGAACACCATGCCTCTTCCAACATAAATAATTGGCTATCTTATTTACCTTTCCGAGGTGGTAGTGTATTGTAAAATCATAATCCTCAAGTAGTTTAATCCATCTTCTTTGTCTCATGTTGTTTTCTTTCTATGAGAAAATTTTATAGTGTATCCATATCATTAGGGAAATGATTACTAAAGCTAACTCTAGATCATGAGATGCGTAGTTTTGTTCTTGATTTTTTAATTGCCTTTATACATAATCAATGACTCTATCATTATTTATAAAGACACAAATATGTCATTTCTTTCAGTCGTCACTATATATCACAGACACATCATTTACAAATTTCCATGTTAAGATAAGATCATTGACTAATATTTTATTAAATTATTCATAAACATATTCACATTCTTTTGTCAAAGTGAATTTAATCCCTTTATGTGTGAGCTTGGTTAATGGGTCAACAAATCTAGAATTTTTTTGGCTGAAATGCTGATAGTAACCTACTAATGAAATAAAACAATGTACCATAGTTATGCTCATCATTTCTAGCCATTCTTGGATCGCCTTGGTATTTTAATGATCAACTAACATTCCATCATTCGGGAAAATATGGCCAAGAAAATAAATTTCATGATTCTAGAATTCACACATGAAAAATATATCGTATAATTCTTACCTTATGAGGGTCTCAAGAATTATTATCAAGTGATTCTCATGGTCTTCATATCTTTTAGAATATATTAAAATATCATCAATGAATACCAAAAAAAATCACAATGATATTCCTTGAACACTCTTTTCCTTAGATCCATAAAAAATGAGGATTCATTAGTCAATCCAAATGGCATTACTATAAATTATGAATAATTATACCTTGTTCAAAAATCATCCTTCAAAAATTCTCCGTTATTCACTCATAACTAATGACATCCATAATGATGGTCAATATTAAAAAAGAAATGAGATCCTTGAAGTTGATCAAATAAACCATCGATACAAGTTAGAAGATTGTTGTTCTTTATTTTAATAGCATTCGTTTTCCTGTAATCAATACACAATCTCATGGATCCATATTTCTTCATAACAAGGAGATTATGGGCTCACCATGGAGATACAATATTTCAAATAAATCCCTTTTTACCCAAATATTCAAGTTGATTATTCAACTCCACAAATTCCACAGTACCTAATCTATAATGAGTCTTTTATATTGGTCTTTTATTAGGTATTGAATTAAAATAAAAGTCAACTTCATGCTTGTGGGGGGGGGGGGTTATCCATGTAAATATTTGAAAAAAGCATTGTTTTATTCCATTATAATAGGTAAAACTTCAATTTTAATATTTCCTTCTTCATCCATAGTTTTTATTGTCTCTTCCTGTCCAAGAATATCATTTAGTAATGCAACTGGGGATGGATTTTGATAAGAATCATGTGATGAAATTTCTGATTTAATGGTAAGGGATTCTTCTTCTTACTCATAGAGCATTATTACATTCTTCTTGAAATAAAAATTTTCATTATATTTTGAGATCCAATCCATACTAAGGATTATATCAATGTCAATCACATGAATGATGAAAAGTTTAGAAACTAATGAACATTTATTTTTCATAAATGGAATTTGAAGACATATATATTTTTTGTAATTATACTTCCCATAAGAGTTTTTAATGATATATTATTTTTCAAATAAAAAGTTAAATGTCTATTTTTCTTAGTATGTTTAGATGATATAAAATAATGCAATTATCATTAATCAAATAAAGAATTGGCTATTTATGAGGAGACAATTAAAGAACCTGCCACCACAAAATTAGGAACTTCTACCTCAACAGTTGTGATCAAATAAGCCCAGCAATTATCCTTATGTATTTTTTGGGGAAAATTTCCATAATGCTTAATAAAATCATCTTCTTAATGTCCCATTTATTTAAAATTGTTTCATGAAACATTATCAACTTCTTTCTTCTCCTTGAAATAATGAGCTTGGTGGCCTCTGTTTCTCAACACATGTTAGAAACATCCATTCCCTTTCGGAAAGTACCAGAGTGTTTCTTCCAAAATATTCTATAGGGTGGAAAGTTATATTTTTTCCTTCTTCCTCTTAGATCATTTTGTAGAATATTTTCTATCCATATTCATATATTTCTTTTCCCTTTGTGTCACGAACCGTCCTCGGGACCCGTGTTGTGACTATCCCAAGCCCACCTTCCATAGGCTATGGGCTGGAGACTATCACCAAGGAGTAAATCCCGACAAAAGAGGAAGGAATTGCATTTATAAAGTAAACAAATACCACAGAGTAAGCATGCAGAAGAAAACACCAAGTAAACTTAGAACAATAGTAAGTGTGGAAAGTAAGTGGGCCAGGATACAAACCCAAACTGAAAGTAAAGTACAACTACAAAGAAAGTACATCAGCTGAAAAGTAAAGCAGCAACACCGATCCATCCACTGGAAATCCCAAATGAATGGTGGGTACATATAGCCTCCTCCTCATCTCCTCGGGTCCAGCAGTCTACTCCGTGTATGTCCTGCCTAGTGGTCTGCCTCCAGGTACCGACTTTCTCCACAAGCCTCAACCATGATCAGTGATGTCCATCGTCTGCATCCAACACAACGTAGTGCTGGCATAGACCTTGCAGGGGTGAGTATACGCTACTCAGTAAGAACACTGAGATCCATGAAGGTCTCCCATAATCCATAATGGATAATCCACAATTCACTGAATGTACCCGAGCTACACTTCAGAAATTTATTTTCGGCACATCGGGCCTCAGAATCAGGTGCCGTCAGAAACTGTGTACTTGTAAAATCCCAAAATAAATTAAGAAAAAAATTCCTTTTAAATTTAATAGACTTTATATTACTCCCAAATCAGGGATTTACGTCCCCGTAAAGATACATTACAAACCAAGGGAATAAATGAGGGTAATAAGCACGCATCTGAGCCTCCCGCTCCCATGTGCTCTCCTAGAGGTTCCTATTTTTCCATCTGATGTGAACTAGAAAAATTGACCACCCACGTAGGACCCTCTCCTGTCGATCCTCAATCTCCACCAGGACCTCTGCAAAAGTCTCCATATCATCAATTTCCAACTCCCCATGGTCGATGATAAGTGTCGGGTCGTGCACGTACCTCCTTAGATGAGATACATGGAAAATGTTGAGTCAGAGAAAAACGGGAAGTGATGGCAAGAGGGGGGGTGAATTGCCTTTTAAAAAAAGATTAACAAATTAAAATAAAACTAAAGATGCAGCGGAAATAAAGAGGAAATCACACAAGAAATTGTTAACGGAGTTCGGCCAAAAACCCGGCCTACGTCTCCGCTCCCAACTCAACCGTTGAGAGATTCCTACCGCTTGCTTTTCAATGGTTTTAGCAAGAAACCCACTAGGCTTTGAGGTAGCACTAGGACCTATTACAGCTTTCTTTTATTGGTTTAGCAAGAACCCACTTGCTTTCAATGGAATAGCAAGAACCCACTAGCCTTTTTAACGGGTGAAGGCTAGCTCACCGAAAACTCAAGCCTTTTAAAAGGAAAGGCTTGAAGAAACCTCTTCACACCTTAGTGGTGATGTGAAAACCCAAAGTAAGGGAGATGAAGAAAGAGTTTGGGGTTTGTAGGCACAAACCCAATTTTAAGCTCAAAATAAAATATACAATAAAATCTGTATATGAGGAGAAGCCTTGGGCGCCTTTGAATGATTGGAGATGTTGAAGGCCGCTTCCAAGCTTCTTGAGGTGCTCCTTGGATTGGAAATTGGTTGGAGCCCTTGAGGATCCTTGAAGGTGGAGCGCCGGAGGTTCGCCAAATGTTCAACAATATGTCCGTTGGCTTGGTATATGATCCGATTGGTGTCCGGGGCTTCCTTGGCCTTTATTTATAGGCATGGAACCCTTGGGGAGGCTTCGGAGCCGTTGGAGAGGCTAAAAGAGCCGTTGGGAGCCAAGTGGGCCAGCCTAGTCAAACTGCAACGGCTAGTTTGACTGGCTCCACCGGCTGACCGGTACAGTCCCACCGGCTGGCCGGTGCCTTGAAAGAGGATGAGGATTTCTGTCCAGGGGCCACCGGCTGACCTGTGCCAGAGCCACCGGCTGACCGGTGCCAGAGCCACCGGCTGGCCGGTGGCAAGACAGTAGCTTGCCATTCTGTGCAGGTGCCACCGGCTGACCGGTGCTGCGGCCACCGGTTGGCCGGTGGTGAGGCAGTGGCTCTGCCTTCTGCCCAGGGTCCATCGGTCGACCGGTGGTGAAGCCACCGGTTGGCCGGTGGACTGAATTTCAGTCCAGTTTTGCTTCTTGCTTTCTTGGCCTAATTCCTTGGCAATATTTTGCCTAGAAAACAAAAACACTTAAGACAATGTTAGATAAAAAAGAAAGGGATTGTGATCATGAAAATTAAACCACGAGGGGATACGAGAGGTACAACAATCTCCCCCTATTTTGATGATCACAATCACCGAAACAATCAAAGTAAAATATTGAAATTAAAGACATTCTTAAAGGATAATTTGAAAATAAATCAAATCATGATAGAAAAGATTCTCCCCCAATCAATCAAGAAATTTCTCCCCCTTTGTGATTATCAAAATAGCGTGGGGCATAAAACTTGATTGAGGGAAACTTTGAAAAACAAATAGAGATTTTTAAACCAAATGAAATTTGAAATTTTATTTGAAAGTTTTGAAATGAAAAATTGAATAACAGTTTGAATTGAAAGTTTTGAATGAAAATAGAAAATTTTGAAATGAAAATTTGATATCAAGAGTTGAAAATGAAAGTTTGAATCTAAGACAAGGTTTTGAAAAATTCTCCCCCTAAATAAAAACAATGAATCACCGGGGAGAGGGATTTTGAAAAGAGACAATTTTAGGCCCGGAAAGACTCGCTAGAAGGGATTTTTCAATCCATACTTGTCTCATGGTGGGTCTTCTCCTATAGAACTCATCGGAATAGAAAAAAGACTTGGGTTGGCCGTACCGGGCATTTTTGCAATTACACTCATAAATGAGGTGCCCGGGCTTCTTACAATAATTACAAAATTTAAAACAAGAGCTCCCCCTTACAAAAACAGTGGGTGCATGGGAGGAGGAGGCTTGGTTGGTATATCCAAGTCCTTGAGTAGTCCTAGAAACCCTTTGAGAACCCAATAATTTGGTCAAATTTTGTTCACCTTGGGTGAACTTGGATAAGGATTCTCTAAGGTCCTTAATGGTTGATTCCAAAGAATCAACATTTGGGAAGTTTTGGATTTTTAGGGAGAGTTCCTCCTTTTCTTTGAGAAGTTGGTCTTTTTCGGAGGAGAGTTTTTTGAAAGACTTTTTCAAAGAAACAAATTTTGACGATAGCTCATGAAAACCATTTTCTAATTGGTCTCTAGCATGTTGGAGATCCTCATAAGACATGTGATTGAAAGAATTTGAATTTGAAGAAAAAGAGGATGAGGAGTCGGAGAAAGATTAACAAATTAAAATAAAAGTAAAGATGCAGCGGAAATAAAGAGGCAATCACACAAGAAATTGTTAACGGAGTTCGGCCAAAAACCCGGCCTACGTCTCCGCTCCCAACTCAACTGTTGAGAGATTCCTACCGCTTGCTTTTCAATGGTTTTAGCAAGAAACCCACTAGGCTTTGAGGTAGCACTAGGACCTATTACAGCTTGCTTTTATTGGTTTAGCAAGAACCCACTTGCTTTCAATGGAATAGCAAGAACCCACTAGCCTTTTTAACGGGTGAAGGCTAGCTCACCGAAAACTCAAGCCTTTTAAAAGGAAAGGCTTGAAGAAACCTCTTCACACCTTAGTGGTGATGTGAAAACCCAAAGTAAGGGAGATGAAGAAAGAGTTTGGGGTTTGTAGGCACAAACCCAATTTTAAGCTCAAAATAAAATATACAATAAAAACCGTATATGAGGAGAAGCCGTGGGCGCCTTTGAATGATTGGAGATGTTGAAGGCCGCTTCCAAGCTTCTTGAGGTGCTCCTTGGATTGGAAATTGGTTGGAGCACTTGAGGATCCTTGAAGGTGGAGCGCCGGAGGTTCGCCAAATGTTCAACAATATGTCCGTTGGCTTGGTATATGATCCGATTGGTGTCCGGGGCTTCCTTGGCCTTTATTTATAGGCATGGACCCCTTGGGGAGGCTTCGGAGCTGTTGGAGAGGCTAAAAGAGCCGTTGGGAGCCAAGTGGGCCAGCCTGGTCAAACTGCCACGGCTAGTTTGACTGGCTCCACCGGCTGACCGGTACAGTCCCACCGGCTGGCCGGTGCCTTGAAAAAGGATGAGGATTTCTGTCCAGGGGCCACCGGCTGACCGTTGCCAGAGCCACCGGCTGGCCGATGGCAAGACAGTAGCTTGCCATTCTGTGCAGGTGCCACCGGCTGACCGGTGCTGCAGCCACCGGTTGGCCGGTGGTGAGGCAGTGGCTCTGCCTTCTGCCCAGGGTCCATTGGGCGACCGGTGGTGAAGCCACCGGTTGGCCGGTGGACTGAATTTCAGTCCAGTTTTGCTTCTTGCTTTCTTGGCCAAATTCCTTGGCAATCTTTTGCCTAGAAAACAAAAACACTTAAGACAATGTTAGATAAAAAAGAAAGTGATTGTGATCATGAAAATTAAACCACGAGGGGATACGAGAGGTACAACAGAAAACGCCATGCACCCGGTGCAACTGAGGTGGTAGATCAAGTAAAAAATCCACCTCTCTTATCTTGCTGAGAACCTGGAATGGTCCGATGAAGCACAGAGATAAATTGTCGCCCCAAAAAAAATCGTCATAACCCACATCCAGGGGAGACCCGCAAGAAGACGTGGTCCCCATCCTCGAACTCCAGTGGTCTCCGCCTCCTGTCAGCATAAGACTTCTGTTGGCTCTGAGCTGTCCTCATCCGCTCCTAGATGACCTTGACCTTCTCTGTTGTGGACTGGACCATCTCTGGTCCCACAATTGCTGACTCCACAGGGTCTGTCCTGCACAGCGGGGATCTGCAAGGTCGGTTGTACAATGCCTCATATGATGTCATCCCGATGGTGGAGTGGTAGCTGTTGTTGAACTTAAACTCCTCCAAGGGTATGTGATCCTCCCAGATGTGACCAAAGTCGAGGACACATGAACAGAGTATGTCCTCGAGTGTCTGGATGGTCCTCTCCGTCTGACCATCCTTCTCAGGGTGAAAGGCGGTGCTCAGATGTAGTTGCGTCATGAATGCGTCCTATATCCCCTTCCAAAGCTAGGAATTAAAGCGATCATCTCGATCGGAGATGATATATGATGGAACACCATGAAGTCACACGATCTCCTAAACGTAGAGACGTCCCATGATCTCTACTGAGCCCTTTTCTATGATGGGTAAGAAGTCGGCCGACTTGGTGGGTCGGTCAACAATCAACCAAATGGAGTCGTGACCTCTGGATGTACATTGAAGTCCAGTCTCGAAATCCATATATATCCCATCCCACTTCCACTCCGGGACCTCCAAGGGATGTTCTAAGCATGCTAGTACCTGGTGCTCCACCTTCACCTGCTGGAAGGTGAGGCATCGAGAAACGAACTCTGCCACAACCTTCTTCATACCAGACCACCAGTGTTGTCGTCTGAGATCTTGGTACATCTTTGACACTCCTTTATGTACCTCTAAAGTGGACGTTTGAAACTCACCCATCACCTCCTCCAATAAAGCAGTTCGTACCATGGTACGTCCTCTAAAAAGGACGACACGCTCTCCTCCCATAGAAAAACCATCATGTGCATGTCCAGCGGAAATCTATGCACATCGCGTCTCACATTCAGCATCCCCACGTTGTGCCTCTCTGAACTACTGCAGTAGTGGAGGAGTGACTATGAGTGAGTGAAGAAATGTTTCTCCATCTCTATCCATGAAGGATATGTGAAATGTGGAAACCTTCTCTGTCGCCTCCCCATGTAGTTGAATGCTCATCCTCCTACTGAGAGCATCATCTACTACGTTCCCCTTACAAGGAGTATAGACTATCTCAATGTCATAGTACTGGAAGAACTTGAGCCATCTCCACTGTCTCAGGTTTAGGTCCTTCTGCGAGAAGATGTACCTGAGTCTATGGTTGTTAGAATAGACTCTAAATCACTCGCCCATCAGATAGTGTTGCCACATATTCAGGGCGAAGACAACTGCTGCTAACTCTAGGTCATGGGTAGCGTAGTTCTGGTCATGCTGCTTCAACTGTCATGATCCATAGGCAATCACTGCATGTTCCTGCATCAGGACACACCCGAGTCCGGTCCCTGATGCATCAAAGTACACTACGTACCCTACTGCCTCCTCCAGTAGCCTCAAGATGGGTGCCCTGGTCAATATCTATCTCAGCTCATGGAAGCTCTAATAACATCTTTCTGACCACACGAACAGTTTTCCCTTCTTCGTCAAAGCTTAATGTGGTTCCGCAACTCTAGAGAAGTCTGGAACAAACCTCCGGTAGTACCCACCTAGTGCTAAGAAACTCTGATCCTCCTTCATTCTCTTAGGTGGCTCCCAAGCTAGCACTACCTCGATCTTTGCAGGATCCACTAAAACTCCTGCCTCAAAGATGACGTGTCCCAAGAAGTGGACCTCATATAACCAGAACTAACACTTTGAGAGCTTACCATAAATACGGTGCTCTCGGAGTGTGTCCAATATAACCCTCAAGTTGTAGGCATGCTACTCCTCAGTGGTCGAGTATATCAATATGTCACCGATGAAGACAACGAAAAATCAATCGAGGTATTGCTGAAATATCATTTTCATGAGACACATGAACACTGCTGGAGCATTGGTTACGCCTATAGGCATAACCAAGAACACATAGTGTCCATACCGACATCTGAAGGTCGTCTTCTACACATCCTCATCCCGAACTCTGAGCTGATGATTGCCTGACCTGAGGTCTATCTTCAAGAACAACCGTGCTCCCTTGAGATGATAGAAGAGATCTTCAATCCTCGGTAGCAGATACTTGTTCCTCATGGACACCTGGTTAAGGCGACAATAATCGACACACAGTTGCAAGCTCCCATCTGCCTTCTTTGGCGAACAAAATCGGGGATCCCAGGGTGAAACACTTGGTCGGATGAATCCCTTTTCCTGCAAGTCCTCCAGTTTTACCCATAGCTCTCGAAGCTTAGTGGGATCCATCCGATATGCTGGAGTGGATATTGGGGCTATCCCAGGGTTTAGTTCAATATAGAAGTCTACCTCTCTGTGAGGAGGTAGTCCTGGAATGTCTTCAGGAAAAACATCAGCATACTATTCACCACTATAGGAAAACTCAGACTCCTCACGTCAACTGCTCCTAGGATGAGGCTAGCCAACTGATGAGTGATCGGCTGACCTCTCCTCTGCATGATTCCATCCTGCGCTGCAAAGGCTCCCTTCTTCCTGGTGAAGGTGAACTTGCACCCATCGGTGCGAACACACCACACTTTGCGCCTAATATAGTCGATCTAATCATGGACTGTAGATAACCAATCAATGCCGAAGATGACATCATAAGGACTCGAAGCTGCTACAAGAAGATCCTAGCTGATTCTATCACCTCATAGAGTAATCTCACACTACCGCCATCAGGGTGTAATTGTCGAGTCTTCTCCCGTAGGAGTCTCTAGCCGTAAGGATCGAGCCAATGGCTCTGTCGGAATCTTAGAGGTCCGAAAAAGGGCAGCGGAAATGAAAGAATGACTCTATCCAATGTCTATAAGAACTATAGAAAGGGTGGAGTAGACACAGATTGTACATAAAGTCATCTCTGGTACGACATGGTCGTAGGCCTATGCTGCCCGAAGCGGAGCCTGCCTTTTCCCGCCAGCTCCCTGTGGTCGGGGTGGACCTCATGGTGGTGGCGGTTGTAATGCCTCAATGCGTCGCCCACCACCTGTTGCTCAGCTACCTCTTCTGCCTCGTCCGCCTGCTCTCTGCGGACCGCCACGGTCGACCCTCTGCCTCTGCCTGGGTGGCCTCTCAATCGGCTGCTACTCCACTGCACGGCGGGTCTGGCAGTCACGAGCCATGTGGCTCTGCCCGCATCATGCATAGAACTATCTGCTCCTCAAAAGGCTGGCTCTACACTGTGTGCCCTGCACCTCTGATCCAGTGTCTTGAGTTCGTCTGCTTGATGGTTTGGTCTTCTTGGACCCTTGTGACATTCGTCGACTGCCAGCTGTAGAAGACTCTGCTACGTGCCGCCCTGCGGTAGGTCTCACTGCTGGTGTAGGCTAAGCAAGAAAGATCTCTATGAGAAGGGATCTCTCCAGTACTCATACATGCATCGGAAAGCTGAGGGAGATCATCGATACCCTTATCTCATGCCACAATCCGTGCTCGAAGGTCCAGGTCCGGAAATATGAGTCTCGTACCATATCTGTGGAATAACGTGAGAGATCCGTAAATCACGCCGAGTACTGGGCTACTGTCATTCTACCATGCCGCAACTGTAGTAGCTCTTTAATGCGCACCAGACAGAGGTTGGATGGGAATAACTCTGAGCAGAATAGGCTCTTTATGTACGTCCAGAGAAGATATGACTCTTCTTGAACCTCGAGAATCAAGCTCCACCATATGCATACTGCCGCGTGCTGGAGGGTTGCTGCAAGGATTACCATGAGGTCAGCTGATGTCCCCATTTACCTGAAAACTCGAACTACAACCTCCATCCAATCCTCAGCTACCTAAGGGTCCATCTCCCCATGGATACTGGGAGGTCTCTAAAACTGAAACTCATGCAGTTCACTAAGTCGTCGTGCACTCTCAACAGTTGGGGCTGGTGGCATTAGTGGCTCGGCGGGTAGAGGTATCGCCAGTGCCTCCGCTTAAAAAGGGCACTGCACCGAGGCCTCGTCGCTCGGTGGACTATCATCTCACACAAAGTTCTGAACCTTAGCTGGATACCATCGTGGGGACATCTTGAAAAGAAATATGTGCACCAGAGTCAAATGGTATACTTGGTGAGCTGACATAAAGTAATCACCAAGAAAACTTTTGAAACACACATGCAATCAATGTTTTCGTGCACTGATTCGGGAATCAGAAGTTAGGGTCCTGGTGTATGGATACATCGTCCGCCGAACCAACACTAGACTCCCAGGACTAATAACCTCACTCAATACCATTATCACTACTGCTTCACATAGAAGAAAGATCAGTGTCCTGAGTTCTGCGGTAGAACCGAACTCCTCTGATACCAATTCATCACGACCTGTCCTGGGGACCTGTCCCGTGACTACCCCAAGCCCACCTTCTATAGGTCAGGGGTTGGTGACTAGCACCAAGGCGTAAATCCCAAAAAAAGAGAAGGCATTCACTTTATAAAGTAAAAAAACACCACAAAGTAAGAAAGAAAATATAAACACTAAGTAATCTGAGTAAAACAGTAAGTGCGGAAGGTAAGTGGGCCAGAATACAATCCCAAACTGAAAGTAAAGTACAAAAGGAAAGAAATTACAACAATTGAAAAGTAAAGAAGCAACATTGAGCCATCCACTGGGAATCCCACCTGAAGGTTAGGTACACATAGCCTCCTCCTCAGCTCCTCGGGTCCAGCCGTCCGCTCCGTGTATATCCCGCCCAGTGGTCAGCCTCCAGGTACCGACTTACTCCACAAGTCTCAACCACGATCAGCGATGTCCGTCGTCTGAATCCAACACAATGTAGTGCGGGGATAGACCGTGCATGGGTGAGTATACGCTACTCAGTAGGGACCCCGAGCCCCCCGAAGTGCTCCCAGAATCCACAAATGTTAATCCCCAAAGGAAAGATACAATCACGATGTAACATCCCACACTACTTAGGTATATGACCATACATATAACTAAGTCATCAATTCCAGTTCGGCTCCAAATTTTCAGCCCAAGTTCGATCACGCCCACACAGGATAACACAACCCAATCCACACAGGAATGCACAACTCAGTCCACATAGGAAAGCAAGCCAATAATATCGAAGATAATGATTGAAAGTCAAGACTCAGCTGACACAGGTATACTTCTTTGTAAGATAATAGAGATGATCAAATGTAGCCACTGATACATCTAGTTGAGAGCCACATAGGATCTAGACTAGCTAAGCTGTCGGGCCCACAATGGATACTAGACCAGCTACTCTGCCGGACCCACCTAGGATACAAGTACAGAGTCAAATATTGTCAGACACACGTAGGATACAAGAACAGTAGTACTGTCGGACCCCTGTAGGATACAAGAACAGTAGTCATTGCCATAAAACTCACAGAGGATTTCTGAAAGGCCATCATCGCTGCCGAACCCATGGAGGATCCTGGTACAGTCGTCGTCACTGCCGAACCCATGGAGGATTTCAGTGCAGACGTCGTCACAGTCGCAACCAGCTCTATGGTTCCCGCACACAACATGATTGTTTCTGGGAGGGTCCGCGCCACGATCCAACGGGTTGATACATCAACTAACATGTAGTCCAGATTTTTTGTAACCAAGTGTTTTGTCTGGTCAATATTAACACAACACGACAGACGGCGTGTCAATCGAACGCTCGGTCTGAGAGTTATCGGATTTTTTTGTCTCAAGGGCCCGGTTGGTTTTTAAGTCAAAACCAACCCGGCCGTACTCCAACTACATACAAACCTTTAGAGGAGTAAGTAAAAAGGTCTGTCTCACTATGATGAATCCATCAAAGTCAAAGGCCTATCAATCTGATGTCCGGAGCTCAAGTTATAGGCGCTTCCGCTCCGATTGCCCGATTGGTTTCGTGTTCGAACCAACCCTTCTGTACCCAAAGTTCTTATAAAATTTATGTGTAATATACCAAAACGACTGTCTTGATCCAAGGATTGCATCGCAACTGACATTGCGTCGATCGTCGGTCTGTAGCCCATGTTACAGTCATTTAAAAAAATTGTTCCTGTTTTGGGGGGTTTTGGGCACGGACCGACCCGGGTCCAGGTCCGGCCCATCAGGGCGCGGCCCGGCCCGGCTTACGTGGCCCGGCCCTGCGCGGGTGGCCCGGCCCGGTGGGGGCTGCCTGACCCGGTGCGGCCGGTCCGGCATCGGCGGCCGGTCAGCGCGGCGAGGGCGTCGTGCGCTTCGTGAACGCGGAAGGAGGGAGCCGCCACCCCTTCGGATCGAACAACGGACCCTCGGGGGGTCCACCCTACCGCATTGACCGGGGGTGAAACCCACGATTTTCCAGATCTGGCCGGTCGTAATGGTCGTCCAGTGTACCACGTGGGACCAGTTGGTCACGCCCTCAAAGCATAACGGGCCGGCGGTTCTGGCCACCACTCCCTGCTCCGCGGCAGCCAAAGGTCGCGGCCTTGGTCTGACCGGCGCGGCGCGACAGCGCTGCACCCCTCTGCCGTGGCCCGCTCCTGCCGCGACCATAGATGGTTTTTCGGCACATCACGATGGTGCGGATTGCGGAAGACGACATCGCGGATCGAGTCTTCATAAGCTTTGACGTTGTTCACCCGATGAAGGATGTGGCACGCCGTCCTTCTCCGAATAAGGCGTCTCTCACCGGCTGCGGAGAGGAGGGGAGATTGTACGGCGATCTCCCGTTGCAGTGACAGAGTTCTTCGTCGTAGACTCAGCGTTCTTCACATTCTTCGACGAGGAAGAAGATGTTCTTCAGAGGGCAAGAGTCCTCTCCTTGTTTCCGCACAATGAATCAACCCCCAATAAAATAAGACATTGTCTTATTTTTTTAATACACACACATTGAAACATTAAAATTTAAAATTTAAAATAATAGCTCATTTAATTAATTAAATTAATTGTAGATCCTTTAACAGTCAAATTAATTGTGAGAGTTGACATGCCATTTAAAAGGGGGTGCGGGTTTCATACACAATTAAATGAATGAGGGAGGTTTTAAGGGATTTGAAGGGGTGAGGATCGTGTGGGACCCACCTCACTATTATCCTACCATGTGGTGTTAGGATTAAGTGGGTCCCACCTCAACTTCCATGCATAGGTTATAAATTCTTAGAATAGAAATAAAAATTGTAGCACAAATTTCTATTTCACTTCTCAGTTAACCCATTTATTTAATAACCTCACTCGAGAAAATGTAACTCCATAAAAGGTGTTCCTAAGCAATTATCGGTGTTGCGATTCCATCAGTGCCCTCAGATTTCGATTCCATGTATCTGTTCAAGAGTTAGGAAAACCCTCTCATTCGTTCACTGAACGTACCCAAGCTAATATTCGTAAATTGATTTCCAACACACTGGGCATCGAAATCAGGTGCCGTCAGAAACTGCGTACACGTAAAATTTCCAAAAAAATTAATAAAAACATTCCGTGGAAATTTATGGGTCTTTACACATAGATAATATCTTTTCTTTCTTGATAGAACATGAGACTATACATTCATACAATAAAAATGATTGTTAGACAACTTCACATTAAATGAATGGTTTTAACCCCTCAATGAATTGAGAAATATTACCTCTTGGGTTACATATGTAGTCTGTAGCATTCCATACTAAAATTCTAAAGTTAGATTCATACATTGTGACGTTCATATCCTCTTTTTCACCCGGACTCAGAAATTATATTTCCATATAAGCTTGTTGTTCATGAGGAAAGTATTTTTATATTAAAATATCATTAAACTCCCTCTATTACATTTTTTCTACTTCTTAATCTTCCTTAATTTTTGAATTAATGAACACTATTGACCAGTATCTCTTTAGAGATGATAAAATTCAATGGAACTTTTTCCCATTTTTACTCACAGAAATAAGAAATATTTTCTCCATTAAATATTTCTATTACTAAGCCCCAAATGGATATATAGTCCCATTGAATGTTGTATATTGTTTTTTCATGAAGTTGTCTATCATTAATCCCCCACGTTGTGGATCAGGGTGCTCCATATGGTTATGGTTATTATTTATAACTTCATTTAGCTATCCCTGTATGATTATATGCTGTTTAACACCAGTTCTATTAGTTTCTCCACTATAATTATCTTTCATAGGATGGAAATACATATATGGATTACAGGAATTGATATGGTTTCTATTACTTATTATAATTTTCATTTATAAACAATGGAATACACTATATTAGGTTATGAATCATAATGCATTATTCGAAACTAGTAAAATAATTAACATAAATTTAAAATTTTATGCATATCTAATTTCATAATCATAAAAATGGTTTCATTGGGGAAATATTTACTCATAAATACTTCATAATTGGTTTTAAAGATAATGTGAATTATCTTAATAATATCCCATATGAGTTCTAAACCAAGTGCGTAGTATGGCTCGTTGTCATGTACCAGGTTACCAGAAGTCAGGCTGAGAACTCCATGTCAGATTTGTCACTCCTAGGTACATCTGTACGAGAACCAATTTCACTTTAGTATCCAGATAAGGATATATTTATTTGAGTACACAAAAAATATCTATGTTACAAAAATTATAGGATGTTCTTACATACTTATCCTCAATGTATATCTTAGGCTAATGTTCTCTATTAATTTTTTTTTCTAAATCTAGTTTTCAATGTATGTACTAATCTTCCTTTAGTACCAACTTTAATGACCCAACCATAGTTTCCTAGTATCAGTGCATTATTTTACTAAATTGGCATGATCACATGAAATAAAACCCTGAAGGACCGATTGGTTTAGTATCCTTGTAAAAACTCGTTATAAACATTAGTTTTACATTACATCTTGAATTGAGAAACAGCATAGTTCCTCCTTTCAAAATATCTATTTCCCCAAGACTATCCCTACAGGTTAGTCAAATTACAGTTCTTCTCATCCTAGGTAAAAATGAAACATATGAAAAGGGTGAGATCATAATCTTAGTAAGGATAAACAATATAGTGGAAGCCATCATAAAACTGCATATACATTTAAATAAATGTATAAAATTTAAATATAAGCCTTTTAAATAGAATCTTCAACATAATAGGGAAATAATATATAAAATAATGCAATTTAAACATTCACATAGATATTATAATAGTAGAATAATCACATAAAATATAAATATCTAATATCATAATGAGGGAATGTATAATGTCAGACATCATGACCACATTGTCAAGGCCTCGTGCTAAGACCATACTTCTGTGGGTAAGATGTCTAAAACCCCAAAATAATTTGTCTCATGATAACTACTAATGCATCGAGGGGATTTTATTAATTTGTCCCCAAACCATAGGGAATCATTTAGTTGTTCCCTACCCTTATAATATTATGTCCAATGCATTACTCATAATAAATGAACGAAACATAACCAATATAACCATTTATATTAAATCTAGAATATGAAATATTAATACAATAACCATAAACCATGAATGGTATCAAAATAGCACATAAACATTCAAAAATATCATAAACCCTTTAATACAGTATGGATGATTTTATCATAATAAATCAACCTCAATGAAACATAAAATCCAACAATGGTTGTTGACATGGAATACAATAATCTAATAAAATATTTAAAACTCTTTGAGTGAAATATCCCTTTTGAAATCATTTAATAACTACATAATTATAAAATAAAAATTTTCTTATAAAAATAACCTTGTAAAATTCTAGGGGTATCCTCAAAATGTAAAGGCTTCACGAAAGTGGAAATAACTGGTCACACTTTATAAGTTAGAAAAAATTCCGTCCTTAATATGTTAAAAAGGTCATATTGTGCCACATTTGGAAAATGAAAGAATGTTTCATTTCAAAAAAATTTTAAAAAAGTAAAATGGGGTAAAATGGAATTAAAAAATTGTCGATAATAATTTGAAATATATTTCAAGAAACATAGATATGGATGAAAAATATTTCCCCATATATACATATGTTTAAAAAACGTCAGATAAAAATGAGATTGTGAAAAAAAACCCTTACCTTGTACATTCCATTAGTAAATGGTGTGTTATCCCCCTATAAAATGGTTAAAGAATGTTATTATATTATAAAAATATCATATCCATTTTTATGATATCATATATGATTCGCTTATATTGTTTTGTTAAAAATATTTCAGTGTTACCATTCATTCAGGTGTTAACGAATTCATTTTCTCATTCATGTTTTGTCTTGTAAGCCATGGATTTTATGTATTGGATATATTTTATTAATATCCATAATGATATTAAGTTCAAAAATATTATTTTTACTCATCATATAAATTTTATAATCATTATTCGATGGTTAATTTGGAGAATGAATCGTATCCCGTCGTGGAAATGGAAGACCGTACGTTTGCACGAGAGATGGTATCAATCCATTGAAGATTAAATAGTATGGAATTGTATGGTATATTAATTATTAATAATAATAATTATGTTATATTCATTATATATATATATCCATTATACTAATTAATATAAATTAGCATTGGAAAAAAAATTACACCATAGTGTTGGGATGGTAAGTCCTACGTATGCACGCAAGGTGATGTTGTTATTAATAGGATGGATAAAAGGAGGAATATGGTTGAATCATAATTATAAAAACACATAAACACATAGATGATTATAGATTTATTACTTTAGTTTAGAAACAACATAGTAAGATGATGTATAAGAAGAAAATAACTTACAAATAGTTGATAAAATAATTACCTCTTTTTCTAGTATCTCTTTATTATTTGATCAAAAGGACTCATTAAAATGGATTTATTCCCAAATTATGGCCTCTATAATGCAGTGAAAGATGTTGGTAGGATAAGTGGGTAGGGTTTGGAGGAGCCAAATGGATTTAGAGGTTTTAATAAAAGATAAGTATAGGTGCCCTTTTATAATAGAGGGGAGGGGAACTTTTGGAAACTCCAAAACTATTATTTTAGTATAAATTCATTTTTCAGTTAAAATAGCTCAAAATTAAGTTATTTGATGTCTAATATGAGGATGTATCTTAATCCTCTAATGAAATTATTTATATAAAAGTTTATTTCATGAAATCAACCATATCATTTGGATTTAACCATTTGTTAAATAGTTTAACTCAACCGTGTCGACTTGCCTTTTTACACTATAGGGTTAATATAGTTACAATAAAATTCAAAAAGATTGCTAGTTGTATCATTTATATCATATTTAAAACTATAAATGTTAGTTGGAAAAAACATATAATTTAGTTATATTTATATCATTTAGTAAAATAGTATTTATTTTAAAATATCATTTTTGTTAATTTTGACACTATTTAATAAATGATTTTTAAAATTCATGAAAATTTGATTACATTGAAAAAAAATTAAAGAATCACTAAAATTTAAATTTAATCTAAAAAATTGTTGTATGGAATAAAATATTTCCAAATATATTTATTTTAATATTATTAATACCATTTTATTGATTCTTCCTTTAATAAATCAATTACTACATCATCATTATGTCACAATATAATTTTATTATTAATTTCCTAAAATTTTAAATAGATTACCATTACGTAAATAAAAATTTTATCATTCTAAATAATATTTATAGACTACCATATCTCTTATGATACCTCATATTTAAAATGATATAGTTATTAAAATCTGAATATGATATTTTTAAGTCTTCCTTAAATAAAATTTAATAAATATCTTAATCGGACACAAGTGGCTTTAAAAGGATCATATTATTGAACTAAGGTTGATTCGGTTCTAAATATACTTATTCAATGAAATAAAGAGAAGTTTAAGGATAATTTTATATTATTATAGAATTATTTTTTCCTTGAATTACCCTATTTACATTTAACTGTGGTAAATCAAATTCAAATGTAACTATTCACCAAAAAATATTTTAGTCATATTTGACAGAATTTTTCATACTGATTACAACCATGTATCTCATTTTTTCTAAATTCAATTAATAGAAGTGGTAAAATTAAATTTATTGATAATATCGTATATGTGGATAAAAGGTGGGTAAAAGAGATGCTGAAAAGTTCAATAAATTTTTATATCTAATTCCATGATAAAAAATATTAAAATAACCAACCTTGGATTAATTTATGTATTATTTATCTACTTTTACTTTAAAATAAATTTTATTTAAAACAAATATTTAAAAAAATGTCAGTTTTTAACATCAATATAGTATTTTTCACTATTCAAAAAAAATTGAAACATTTCAGAAAAATTATAAAAAATCACAGTAATGTAATTTCAATGTACCGAATTAAAAAATGATGTATATTTTGAAAAATAAAATTTATAAATTTCATAAATTGGTTCATACTATTCATAACGTATCTTTAATCAACATGTTTGATTTGTCATGGTGTGCTTGAACTCAGTGTTGCATGCATCACAAACTATTGAATTATTTAAAGAGAGGTGTATTGTGGAAGCTTGGGATATAACATTGGGATAATGAGTGGGTATGAAAACAAGAAGTAGTAAATGGTAATTTGAAGAGGGAAAACTACCAATGTTCAACCCTTTAATACCGCAAAATAGAAAGGCATTAATAATGCTAAAAAAGAATTGTTTTCCTCAATGGCGTTAAATGGGGACCACTTTATCTCTTCTAAATTGGCACAAAAAACAATCCACATTATCAGAAAAATTTAGTGTTGATAAGGGAGGATTTATCAGTGATTGAAATAACACTTATTAAGGCCTTACCATTGTTGCGTACTATATTAATAATAGCACACTATAAAAAATTCAACTATATACACCTATATGAAAATATTAATGTATGGAAATACACCTGTATGAAAAAAAAAATTAAATTGAAATGAATTTTACATAACAAATACAATGAAACACTTCTATATACATTTTAAATAATGTTTTTTATAATTACACGTGAAATTACTATCCACAAACATTTAAGTAAATCCATGTTTCATCATCTTTAGAACCTACGACCCCCTCTTATAAAATCTTGAAAATGGTATCTGTTGCCAAAAAATCAACCAAACCCAATCAAATAATACATGTGTATAATAATACAAATATTTTGTTAGTAATACTATGAAGAAATAAATTAAAAAAATATGACAGAATACATTAATGAAATGTCACTCTTAAATTAAAGGGTATACATAGAGTTATATCGGTCACACCATGCATCGGATTGAGGTACAGATGACTCTTACATGTCACAAATGACATATTGAAATTTTTTCCAAATTATGGAAGCAAAATGAATACATTTTGTTAGTTTGGAGTTTATCAATTTTCTTTTTAACTATAATGACAATTTAAACTGCAAGAATGCACATTATGTCATACAGGTTACATCGTGGGTCAGTTTGATGTGATAATGATTCATAAACATCATATATGACTAATGAATTGTTTTACTAATGTATCATGAGAATCAGTGTACATATGCTATGTTTTCAATGAGTGGCACACATTTTGAACTAAAATGTCATTTTCAGACTGTTAATGGACCCTTTTATTTATACAGGGGACACCATGTATCACATTGAGATGTAGATAATTCCTACTCATCAAGAATTAATTATGGATCGTTTTTATAAATTATTAAATAAATATGAATTCTTCTTCTATGTTTTGAGTCTGTCACCAGTGTTTTTGTCTAACATGTAAATTTTAAATAAGAAGATACACATGGAGTCATACCTGTAACACCCTACATTGTATCGAGGTAAAGATGATTCATACAAATCAAAATTAACTTATGAATAATTTTTATAAATAATTAATATAATTTTAATGTGTTTTCTTAGTTTTGGGTATGTCACTACCATTTTTTACTAAAATGCCAGTTTAAATTGA
Source organism: Viscum album (assembly GCA_963277665.1). Lineage (NCBI taxonomy): Eukaryota > Viridiplantae > Streptophyta > Magnoliopsida > Santalales > Viscaceae > Viscum > Viscum album. The sequence continues at coordinate 542,974 of CAUJRU010000322.1, forward strand.
AAACATGCACTTTGGGTTATACCTGTCACAAAGTGTGTCAGTTTGATGTGAGAGTAATTTCCACTTGTCAAAAATGAATTAGGAATCATTGTTATACATTATCAAGACAACAAGAGAATGTTTTCTTGATTTTCAATGAGTGACATAAATTTTGAACTAAATTGAAAATTTTAAACTAAAAATGGACACCTTGAGTCATACATGGAACATATTATATCTGATTGAGGTGTGACAGATTTATACACATCACAAATGACCTATGGATCATTTTCCTAATGTATCAAAATAATTTGATTTATTTTTCCTGGTTTTGATTATGTCACCTTCTATTTTAATTAAAATTAATTTCAATTTTTAAATAAAAACACACACATGGAGTCTTACCGTTCACACCGTGTATCAGATTGAGGTGTGTCTCATTACTAAACATAAAAATTGACTTCTAAATCATTTTTATAAATAATTAAAACAATCTGAATGTGTTTTCCTAGTATTGATTATGTTGCTTATTCATATTATAAAATTAATGCAAAAATTAAATAAAAATACACACATGGAGTCATTTGGGTCACACCAATCACAATATTGTGGTGCGTCTGATTCATGCCTATCAAAAATGACATATGGATAATTTTAATCAAATATAAAAATAATCTAGAAGTAATTTATTGTGTTTGATCATATCACTTATGTTTTTTACTTTAATTTCACTTCAATCTCAAAAAACACGCTTTGAGTCATACCTGTCACATTGTGTGTTAGTTAGATTTGACCCTGATTCCTACACACCAAAAATTCATATTGAATCATTTTACGAATTTATCAAGATAATCATATTTTATTTTCTTAGTTTTCAGTGAGTGACACGCTTTTTAAACTAAAATGTCAAAATTTATACTGATAACAGACACATTGAGTCATACCGACCACACCATGCATCAGATTGAGGTTAAGCTGATTAATAAATATAAAAAATGACTTCTGGATTGTTTTAATGTAGCATAAAATCAATATAAATGGGTTTTTTTAGTTTTTATAATTCTAATTATATTTTTTTCTAAAATTTCATTTTAAACTGAAAACACAGGATTTGTGTTATACTGGTCACATCGTGTGTGAGTTTGATGAGATACTGATTCCTACACTTCATAAATATCATATCAATCATTTTAGTAAATTATTATGATAATTCGGGCATGTTTTCTTGGGTTTCAGTGAGTGACACACGTTTTAAACTAAAACGATAATTTTAAATAGATAAAAGACAGTTTCTATCATACTGAGAACACAGTGTTTTAGATTGAGGTGAGGCTAATTCCTAAATGGAAAAAATTACTTATAGATCATTTTAATAATGTATAAATACTATATGAATGTGTTTTATAGTCTTGAGTATGTCATTTTTCCTTTTTACAAAAAATAATTCTAATTTTAAATAAAAAACACACATGGAGACATACTTTTCACACCATGCCTAAAATTGAGTTGAGTGTGATTCCTAAACATAAAAAATGAAATATGGATCACTGTATTAAATTATGAAAACAATCCTAAATTAGTTTCTTGGTTTTTATTACATCACTAGAACTTTTACTAAAATTATTTTGAGTTTTACATAAAAATACACACTTGAAGTCAAATCGGTCACAACGTGTGTCATATTGAGGTGAAATTGATTATTAGACTTCACAAATGAGATATAGATCATTATCCTTATGTGTAAAAAATTAAAATGTGTTTGAAATGTTTTGAGTATTAAAAATATCATTTTTACTAAAATTGATGTCAATTTTAAATAAAATGACACTCTTGGAGTTATACCGGTCACACCGTGCATCATATTGAACTTCTGGTGGTTCATACACATCATAAGTGACATATAGATCATTTCCCTAAAATATATACACAATATAAATGGGTTTTATTTGTTTTGAGTATGTTACATGTCCTTTTTACTTAAATTAATGTAAATTTTAAATAGAGATACACATGAGGTCATATATGTCACACCGTGTGTTGAATTGAGGTGAGGTAGATTATTACACATCAAAACTGACTTATGTATAATTTTTCTAAAGAATAAAAAAAATATGAATCTATTTTCTCAGTTTTGATAATACCACATGTCCGTTTTACAAAAATTAATGTCAGTTATAAATAAAAAGACACACTTTGAGTCATACCGGTGACAACATGTGTCAAATTGAGGTTTTGATTATTCATACATATAAAAATGACATATGGATCATTGTCCTAATGTATCCATACAATCCAGAACCAATTTCATAGTATTGAGTATGCCACTTATATTTTTAACAAAATTAATGTCAATTTTCAATAATAATGAAACACATGGAATCACACTGATCCCACCATTCATCATATTGAGGTGTGGTTAATTTTTACATGTAAAAATGACATATTGATCATTTTCCTAATGAATCAAAATGCTTCAAATGAATTGTCTTATTTTTTAGTATGTAACATGTCCTTTTAAATAAAATTGTTGCCAATTTTAAATAAAAAGGTACACATAGAGTTGCACTATTCACACTGACTATCATATTGAGTCATGGTTAATTCCTACATGTCATAAATGACATTTATATAATTTTAATATAGTAATAATTATATCTGAATGGATTTATTTTTGAGTCTATCACTCATATTTTTTTAATAAAATGTCATTTCAAATTAGAAACACACACTTTGAGTCATAATTATAACATAATGTGTCAGTTTGATGTGAGAATAATTCCCACATGTCAAGAATAAACTATGATTCAATGTTATAAATGATCAAGAAAATAAAAGGTTTTTTTTAGTTTTCAATCAGTGACACACTTTTTGAACTAACTTGTATATTATAAACTAATAATCGGCAGTTTGGGTTATATCAAGAACACTATGAATCATATAAAGGTGAAGCTGATTCCTATTTGTAAAAAATAACTTATGTATCATTTTTCAAAATTATGAAAACAATATGAATGTGTTTTATCGATTTTAAGTTTGTTAGTTTCCATTTTTATTAGAAATTTATTTCTATTTTACATAAAAAGACACACATAGAGTCGTGCTAGTAACACCGTATATCAGATAAGGGTGAGGATGAATCCTACACATCAATAATGACTTACATATGAGTATCTTATACTAATAAATAATATAAATTCCTTTGGTCAGTTTTGAGTCTGTTAGTTTTCATTTTATAAAAAAATTAGAAGTCACCTAAAAATAAAAGGAAACACTTGGAGTCATACTAGTCACACCATTCATCAGATTGAGGTTTGGGTGATACCTACTTGTCAAAAATGAATTATGTATTTTTTACCCTAAATTATCAAAACAACCCAAATGATCATTCCCTATATTGAGTGTGTCACTTTTGTTTTTTAGTAAAATTAAAGACAATTTTAAATTAAAAGACATACTTTGTGTCATATCGGTCACAACGTGTGTCCATTTCAGGTGAGACAGATTCCTAAATGTCATAAATGACTTACGGATCATTTATCTAAATTATAAAAACTATTGGAAAGTGTTTTCTTAATTTTTAATGTGTGATTCGTGTTTTGAACTAAAATATAAATTATAACCTAAAACATATAGTTGAATTCATACTAGGAACATTGTGTATGAGATTGAGGTGTAGATGATTGAGTTTTCAATTTTTTTTCTTTTAACTGTCAGCACCAATCTAGAAAAGAAAAAAACTTCTCTATTTGTATTGAATAGAAACCCCATGTTGTCTGGAATGACGCATCTATAAGAAACATGTTCTACCTTTTATATCTTATTTTAGATAGTTGAAAAAAATATGACTTCATAAAAAAATACACAAATATAAGAAAAAAAATATTATATATTATTAATACTATAAATAAATAAACAAGACATATATATGAAACAATACAATAATAAAAATTCATTTTTAAAATAAAATCAATCAATTTGGGTCATACTAGGTGCATAGTGTATTGGTTTGAGGAATGTTTGATTCCACTATGTAATTTTATCCTATAGTGCATGATCATAGTACATGGGTGAATACATCCATATCAACATTTTTTTACAAGATATGATGGGCATTATCTGAATGTTCTAATAGCTTGTTCGACTATATGAATATATGAATCATCAAGTGGAATAGGTAGCTCAGGGCTCAGATCAGGCGCTATGATAATCCCCGCTCTCACTTGAAATGTTGGATGTTGTCTATTGTGTAGAGTGTCTTCTTGGATATTGTACACAATATAAATCACAACAAGGCAATGAGTGGGTGTTGATATATATAAATCATTTTAATTTTCATCCAATTTATGATCTGTATAGGAAATATATTAGTGTCTTCCTGATTAACATTTCATAGAAAAAAATATGAGAATATTGATTACCTCATCTAAGACAGATCTTTGAGGGGAGTGGCTTACCTCAATGATACTGAGGGGGTATCATCATATATTTGTTTCTCGCGAGTTAGTTCTTATCTTTTCTTCCACCCATAACATTTTTTATCAACACTGACTACCAAAAAATCGTATATAGAAACTAATCATTCTTGTAGATCTCTTTGGTTTATCTTTTTACACATATTATTTTCTTTTCTTAAAATTTTTTCGGGGTTTCACCCCAAAACCCACACCTCTAATAGATCCTTAATGTTCTGGTGACTTCAAGGACAATGATAATAGTTTTTCATCTACTACAACTAATAATGATTCATATGTCTATGTCTGATAATTTTTTTGGGAAAATAAATTACCATTGTTATGTCATAACAATTTAACACAAGAAATTTTTTTTTATGTCATACTTACACATTATTCCCACACACATTGTGTGTTTTCATCTTTAATTATCCCAAATTTATTTACACGTTCCTCCTTCCATAGCACATGATGTGGGATGGAAGTGGATTTGGATTTAGGTTAATCAATCTAAATTTAAATAGATGTACATAATTTTTTTTTCATGTCACATAAATGTATTACGGTAGATTTAAAATACGTACAAATTTGTTTTATGAAATGTGTACCCCACCCTTTCTTTATGGTAGGAATATGACCATTTTCTAAAAGTTTCTTATTTTCATCACATAGTGTATGTTTAAAAATTTGAAAATAAATAATCAAAGTGTATAATACATTAATTTTCAAACAATTTTTATTTTCCATAGTTTACATGAAAATATGTTTCCTCAGGATGACCAGTAAACACATCCCATGCTTTATGGCATATTAGGTTGGCATACATATGCAGTGGGTATTGGTTTATTTTCCCTTAAACATCACTGAGATTAACCATCATTATATTTTTGAATAATCACTTATGTGACATTCTATAAACCAATAATATAAATATCTTATTGGATTCATCTACTATAAATTCACTCTTCAAGGTATAATGAAGATTTATTAAATGATTCATTAATTTGTTTAGTCAAATCAAAAAATGATATCATTATTATTACATAATATATTTCAAAATTAGTGTTTTAAGAATGGGTTCAACATGGTTCCATGAATCTATATCAAATGGAACATGCTTCTGAGTGGTGAGCCCAATGAAACTATTGAAGATGGCCTTGTTGGGATAAATAGGATGACCCCACGTATTCCATCCAACCATGAATATGATGCATTTTTAATTCACTTAAATAATTTTTTTAAACACTATCACGCTAGGGAAATCCTTTTTTGGGACATTGATTCTTCACCTCTACAACCTCATCATATTTAAAATCATTAATATGTTGTTCCTTTTGATTGGTAGAATTGGAATGTGTAGAAGGTTACTGTTCCTATCCACTATGAGGAGAAACATGTAGATAAACAAATTATTCCTTAGTATTTGGAGCATAATCACATAAAGAATACATTATCTATAGAATTTGATTAATATTTAATTTAGATTACACAAATGAAGTAGTGAATAGATTATATATGTACTAATCTCTATATTAGAAATGAAAATTAAAATGGCTATTAGAATATCTTATTAAATGGTTGAAGTGATTTGACCACACTATTTAGTATCAAAATCCATTTATTATGGTCTCATCTGACATTCAAGACTGTATGAACACAGGGAATACTATGACATGATTGTGATGTCCCATTTAAACAACCATCCTATATTTTATTTTAATCTAAACCTTCTGTGGTTTTGGCCGATAATAGAATAATTGACACTTTTGGTCTGTAAGATCAAGAATATAAAATACTTGTACATCATGTGATTCCATTATAATGGGTTCATCACTGTACCATTCAAAAATAAAAAACACATTCACAAATCCCAATTCATCTATTTTGAAAACACACATGTTATCAACCCATTTTCACTGAAAAATACTCACATTGAATGTTTCATAATACAACTCCCATATTTTTTTGATAATACAAAATTATAACATATTCATATAAATTGAACTAATGTCCTTATTATCATATACCTGAATTGCTTAATACATAAGTGTAACTCCTCTATTTTTCATGGTACTTCCTTCATCATGTTGATTATTATAGAACATATAACCATTAATGAAATAATCACACATGGTCCTTGAGTTATCCATCAATTTCATTTTAAAATTGAATTTTCATTTTTATCTAACTACTTAAAAATATGGTCGTGAAACCATCCTATAAAATGTTGATTACATGTATTTTATATCAATATTTCATCCCTTAATGGATTCACATTCCTTATAATTTTTTATGTCTTTTAATATATGCGTAAAAACCCTAACTATTATGAAAATAATAAAGGTGGGCCTGCTCCCAATATCTAATATTGAATGTGACGAAATCAATCCAAAAATTCCGTTACCCACAAGTTTCCTAGTTTGATGATATTTTGGTAGACCAATGATTTCCACACTAAACAGATAGTCATTATAGAATTCAATGGTTTCCTAAAAAATATATCACTCCCTAATAGAATCTTTTTTATGATATTTATTTTTTGAAATACACATTAAAAATCACCATATACAATTCAATGGGGTATAACAATCTATAATGTACACCACCTCATAGTCAAGCCTCTCTTACCAAGTAAACCATTGAGTGAGATATCATATAAAATAATTTCAATGGGAAGAACATTTCAAATTCACATTATATGAAAAAAAATCATTTTCCAGAGTTTTTCATTTTGTGGGGTCTATAAAATTGTGTCATGCTGTTTTTAAAAATAAACAAGGATTGGTTAAAGAATGATGTTCATTCTTGGGTAAAACAAAACATAAAGATACATATAGTATATCTTGACTCAGAACATGATATTCTTGTGATTTCAGACCCATTAACGCTAAATCATTCATTAACACAATATTCATGATATTTGATGAATACCCTACATGAACATTTATATCATTATAGAAGTTCTAATTCTGATAACTCTCTTTCTTGGAAAGAGTGTAAGCAGGAGAAGGAATAAAAGTTTTTATTACCCTTACATAGAATTTTTAGACCCTTACATAACTGTAGTATAACCATAAACAAATTTGTTTTATACTTACATAACTTTTTTTACATTTAGTTAAATTCTATTTACCCTTACTTATATTTTTCATACCCTAACATAACTTTTGATTACCCTTACATAACATTACTCTACCCTTGGTTAAATGTTTCATACCATTAAATGGATTTGTTTTACCGTTAAATAAAATTATATTACCATCAAATAAAATTGTTTTAACCTTACTCCACATTAGTTTTCCCATTCAAAACTTTTTTTTACCCTTACATATCTTTAGATTACCCTCAGGAAAGAATTTTTTACACTTACATATCATTGTTTTATAATTACTTTTAGTTTACCCTTACAAAACTTTTTTTACCCATACATAACATTGGTTTCCTTTAATTAATTTTTTCCCCTTACACAATTTTAGTCCTCCCTTACATATCATTTTTTTACCCTTACATAACATTACTGTTCCATTACAAAGCTTTGTTTAACCCTTACATAAATTTAGTTTACCCTTATATTTCTTTTTTTACCATTTCATAATTTAATTTACCTTTATATAACTTTTTTATGCATACTCAACTTATATTTAACCTTAAGTAACTTTTATTTACATGTACATAACATCTATTTACCTTTATAGAGCATTATTTTAACTCTACCTAACTTTTATTTGACTTTAACATTAGTTAATATTTACTTACATTTATTTCACCCTACATAACATCATTTCACCCATACATATGTATATTTTAAATTTACATAACATTAGTTTTACAATTACATAACATTAGTTTAACCTTACATAGCTATGTTTTACCCTTAACAAATTAATTTTTATTATTAATTAACTTATGTTTTCCCATATATAAATTTTCCTTACAACCAGTTATGTTTTTTCCCTTACATAACATTATTTTACCCGTGGTTAAATTTTTTTTACCCTTAAATGACATTGGTTTATCCTTACATAACATTAGTTTACAATTATATAAAAGTGTATCACACATAATTAACATTATTTTTCCCATTCAATACTTTTTTTACCATTATATAACCTTATTGTACCCTGGCATAACTTTTTTTACACTTACATAACTTTTATTTACCATTAATTAAAATTATTTTTCCCTTATATAACTTCTTTTCACCCTTACTTAATAACTTGTTACCCATAATTTCTCTTACATAACTTATATAAATTGATATTTACCCATACATAACATTTTTTCTCTTACAGAAATTTATTTCACCCATAATTGTAGCTTACCTATACCAAAATATTTTTACCCATAAATACCATAATCATGAATGTTTTATAGGTGGATGGGATTCATATCCCAACAAGTTCATGATTTATTCCCATTATATTGAGGGTCGGTGTGTTTTTTTGACCTGTGGAGTGGGTGTGATATTGGAGGATCCCCCACTCGACGGCTGGGGTAGTTTTATATGATAGTTAATTGTCGATCAAGATGTTTATGTGAGAGCATGCAACACTATGATAAACATCTATGATGAAGCTCAATATCTAGGGTTCTACATGAACATATATCGAGATGGAGGATTGATGAAAAAGTGATGTCTAGGTGGTGGGGACCTAATCGATCATCCTGACATTGTGGAAGACAATCCTGGCGTTGACTTTCAGCTATTTTGTTAGTGAAAGACTGGTGACGGTGGCACCCGATGGGTATTAGAATGCTTGCAATGTGTATTGTGCCGGGCACAGGCGATGTGCTGAGGTAGTTGATTTAGATGTGGTGGTAGGATCAAGATAGCCTATTTTCCATCGGTTATGATAGGCAAACCCCCACTCTATAGTACGGGTGGTGGTATAGAAGTCATCTATGGCACAACCATGGTGTTTGGTGAGATGATGTCGGGTGTGGGTTAGTAATGTCTAGAGGAACCTGTACATCATGGATATGCAAGTGAGGACTAATCGTGGATGAAAATACCGCGTGGGGATAATTTCGTATAAATAGACATTTGGTGCTGCTTCGAGTTGCGATGTTGAAGGGTGGGACATTTAGACCATGGTGTTATGGGCCCTATAGTCTATTGTATTGAGCCTTTCTAGGATAAATAAATCAATATTGATGGGTAGGTTATACCTTGGGGTGGGCTATGACTTTACCACTGGTATGTGGGACTGTGTTTTTTTCTGTTATTTCACTAATTACATAGTGTCCATTCTATAACGGGTCTTCGATATGGGCCTAGAGCCAATAAATAAATCAATTGGAAACTAAATTTCTCATTCCGAAGGATGCCCAGGTAAATTATCTGTAAAAAAATCAACATATTATTGCACAATATGTTAGTCCTCTATATGAATATTATTTTTCTCACCCATAGTTATTTATTTCCCTTTCTCCCCAATAATTGAATATAGTATAGCTTTTGGGGTGGATCTTGATAAGAATCAGGTCGTGATGTTTCTTCCCTAAATATAAGGTACTCATTATCATCATTGAAAATTGTCACCTCCTTCTTCTTAAAATAAATTTTCTCATAATGGTCTGAAATCCAATACATATCAAGGATTATATCAAATTAAATCATGGGTATAATGATGATATCAGCAGATAAAGAACATTTCTATTCCCTAATAGAGACTGATTCAGAAAACATTGTTGCAATGATACCTCCCTTATGATTTTTTACTAATAGCATCCTTGTTAAATAAAATAGTAAATATCTAATTTTCATAGCAAGCTGGGAAGATATGAAATAATGTGATGATACAGAATTAAATAAAGAATTGGCTAAATTTTATGAAACCATTAAATTACCTTCCACCATGTCATTCAGAGTATCAACCACAGTAGTAGTGATCCCATAAGCTTGGACTTTCTCCATAGGCCTTTTCTGAGGTATTTTCCCTTGGCACATAGGATATTCATTTTCATAATACACTATTTCACAACAATTGTAGCATTCAACATTAACAACCTCTTTGTTTCCCTTTCAATCACGATATTGGTGGCCTTTTTTACCACACTTGTAACAAACTCTCATTCCCTTCAGGAAATTATCAGTGTGTTTCTTCCCACATTTACCACAGGATGAAAATTCAATATTTCCCTTCTTCCCCTTATTTGATTTCCAGAGTGTTTAATAGATATCTTCTTCTCTTTCTTTTCTTTAATGTTATAAGACTTATAGAATTCCTTTTCTGTGTTGATAACACATGAGAAAATATCTTCATACAATGAGAAGGATTGTGAGACTAATGCTCAATGGAAATTGGTTTTAACCCATCAATGAATAGATAAATCATATTCCTTAGGTTACATATATAATCTTCTACATTACATTCTAACCATGTAATGTTATCCTCAAACTTTGTGACATTATCATTATCCTTTTGCCTAAAACACAGAAATTCTCTTTCCATATCTGCTTGACGTTCATAAGGAAATTATTTTTCTAATAAAATCTCTTTAAACTCCCTTCATTCCATATTTGATACTTCATCATCCTCTTTTTTATTTTGAACTAATGACCACCATTGATCTACATCTCTTGTGAAGTGGTAAACTACAATGAAAACTTTATCCTTTCACTGCTGCCCAAAGCATGAAATATTTTGTCTAAGGAATTTATCCATTTCTCAACTACAAATGGATTTATAGTCCCATTTTATTTTGGAGGTCTTTCCTCATGAAGAATAAAAACATTGATCCCCAATATTATGTATTACGGTGCTCCATATGGGTATGGTTATTATTCATAACATGAGTGAGTTGTCCCAGTAGGCTGATAAGATGATCAACACCAGTTGCATCACCAGATCCTCTATAATTGTCTTTAGTATGATGGAAATCCCAAAATGGATTATGTGCATTTATAAGGTTTTCATTCCTCCCACTATTATTTATTTTTAAACCATGGAATACACTAGATTAGTTTATGAATCACAATACATAATTACAAACAAGTAAAATACATAACATAAATTGAACAGTTTATTTATATATTGTCTAATCATAAAAAAAATGTTTTCTTTGAGAAATTATATACTCATAAATCCTTCATAATGGTTTGAAAGTAAAATTTGAATTATCTTATGGATATCCCCCAGGAAAGTCGTAACTAAGAGTGCATCACAGCCCATTGTCGTGTACCATGATACCCCGGGTAAAGCTCAAAACTCCTTGTTAGAGTTTTCACTCATAGGTACAAATGTTCCAAGATTCCTCTACTAATTGTATCTAGACATGAATGTAATTCGTGGGAAATACACAAAATCTGTACATTAAAAAAATTATAGGATGTTCTTCAATACTAATCCTGACACTCTATCTCAGGGTAATGTTCTATAAACATAGTTTTTCTTAATCTAGCTTCCATGGTTTTTACTAATCATCCTCTGATACCAACTATAATTCCCCGACCCTAGTTACCTAGATTCAGTTCATTATTATAGAACATTGGTATGATACAATGAATCGTTTATTGAAAGACCGATCAGTTTAGTAGCCTTGGAAGTGCTTGATACATACATAAGTTTTACATTACATCATGAAATATAAAAAATAACAACATTGTATCTCCTTTTAAAAAATTCATATCCCTTAGACTATCCCTATAGGTCATTCCTAATATACTACTTTGCATCCTGGGAAAACTAAAACATAGAAATGGGTGAGCCTAGGTACTCGGTAAGGATAACAATATAGTGTAAACATTCATAAATAAGCATAATCATTTAAGGAAATTTATAGGACTAAAACACAATCCATTTAAACATTAACTATAGCATAACATGGAAAATATAAATCAAATAATTCCATTTACTTATTTTCATAGATATTCTACTACTCGAATAATCACATGAAATATCAATAGCCAATTTCATAATGATAGAATGCATAATGTCTGACATCATAGCCAAATAGTCAAGGACTCGTGCCAAGACTACAAATATGATTTTGTCAAGGCCGTGGGCCAAGACACTAGTTCATCTCATGAGACCTACTGATGCATCAAGGAGCTATAATGGGCTCCACCCATCACTTTCTAAGGCCAATACATTCCTCATATGAAAAGGTTGAAACATAACATAAACATTCGTATTAAAACTGGCATACAAAATGTTAATACATTAACCATAAACCATTAATGATATAAAAATAAAACATCCACATTCAAACATATCAAAAAACCTTCTATACAATATATAATAATGTATTATAAGAACTCAACATCAAAAAACTGTAAAATCCATCAATGAATGTTGACCTAGATGAAATGAAAACAGTTTGAGAGAAATATTTCGTTCTATTTTTAAGTCATTTAAAATTCATGTAATTATAAAATTAAATATTTATTTTGAAAATATTCTTACAATCTTGTATGTGAAGCCTCAATGGTTTTATAACGGTGGAAAAGTTTCACACCTTACATATAAGATAAAATACCTTATTTCCTTAAATCATCAAAAAAGTTCATAAAGTACCTTGTTTGAAAAAAAAACAGAAATATTCCTTTCAAAACATTTTATAAAAATTCATACATGGGTATAAATGACTTTATCCTAGATTCTATTAAATAGTAAAAAATATTTTGAAATTAATTTTTAAGAAACATGGATGTGGATGATAAATTACCCCCAGCAAATACTTACATATAAACAATCTCAGATAAATAATGAGATTGTAAAATTAACCATTACCCTATACATTTCCTTGATCGAGAGTACGTTAACCTCATGTATAATAGTTAAATAATTTTTATTAAATTATAAAAGAAACACATACATAAATATGATATCATATATGATCTTCTAATTTTTCGTTGTTACTGATATTTCAGTAGTATCATTGTTTTGGGTGTTAACTGATTCATTTTCTTTTATATGTTTTGTTACGTAAGTCATGTTTGTTATGGATAAGATGTTTTTGATTTATATCCAGAATGATATTAAGTTCTTAAACATTTTTTTAATCATAAAATGCAATTTATTCTTGAATTGTTATGATATAGAATTAATATCATCGCGTTTGTGGAGATGGTAATCCGTATGTAACCACGAGCGATAATATCATTCTTTTTTTGGTAAAATAATAAATGGAATTTATTTTGGAATTGTAATGATGGGGAATGAATCTAATTGCATTCGTGTAGACAGTAATCCATACGTACACACGAGCGATAGTATCATTAAGTTGATTGTAAAATAGTTTTTAATAGTATGGTATATCATATATACAAAATCATTATCATTTTACATTTATTATTAACATCAATAATACTCATTATTATACTCATCCAAAAAATAAGTGTTGAATAACAAACTACACCATGACGTGGAGACGGTAAGTTGTACGTACGCACATATGGTTACTTTGTCCTCAATAGGATGGATTGAATAATGAATATGGTTGTAGAATATTTATAATAACATCATAGTAGGTATAAGGTACTAGATTTATTATTTTTGAATGATTACATCAATGAAAGAGGAAGTGGAAGAAAAAAGAACATTGAAAGAGAGATAAAATTAATACATATTCTTCGGGTTCTTCATTTTGATTTGATCAAAATGGATTCTTAGGTTGGATTAATAATCAATGTATCAACTCTAATATTAATAATGGGTATTTGGGAGGATATTTTAGCAGGGTTTGGCCGAGCCAAATGGCTTTGGAGTTGTGATTTTGAGATAAGGGGATGTAACCTTTTATAAGAGAGGTGAGAGTCACTTTAGGAAAAACATGAAATATTATTTTATTATACAAACCTCTTAGTTTTATAAGTATTCCAAAATGATTTATTTCTTTTTTAAGTTAGGGATTGATCTAGAACCTCTCAACCAATAGGTATTAGGTAGGTTTAGGTCACCATATTAATCTTATCATTTATATTTAACTCTTAGTTAAATAGTTTAACTTTTACCATTATTTCTTGTATTATTATAATAAATGGTTAATAAACATTCTATAAAAATCCAAGAGAACACAAAGTGGTTCATTATTAATATATATTGGCTAATATATGTCTTTTTTCCAAACCTTATATTTTTAGGATTATAATATCAATTAATGATATTGTATTTTTTTTCAAAACACATTTACAACAATTTTGACTCTATTTAGTAATTGTTTTTTGATAAAGTATTAACAACATGATTAATTCGAAAAACATTCATTTAATAAACCCTAACATGTCATATTAACCCATAAAATTATTTTAATTCATCAATAGCATCAATTTACATCTATTTGGATATTTATAATATTAATTAGTTTAATCATTCATTCATAATGTAATTAATGCATCCTCATTGTGTCTTAAAAAAAATTAATTATTTAATCTCTAAAAATTATAAGTAAAATACCATTATGTATTAATATCTTTAAAATAAATAATTAATATTTATATATTAATATATCTTATGTAAATTCCTATATTAAAAATGTTTTAGTTTTCAAAGTATGAATTTGACACTTTTAACTCTTCTTTAAATAAAATAATAATAAATTTCCTAGTCTAATCCAAATGGACAAAAAGGATAATATTTTATTCCTGAGGTTATTTTAGGTCTTAGTATAGTTATCCAATAGAATTAGGACATGCTTTAGGGTAATTATAATATCATATTAACCTTTAATTGCCCTATTAACTTTTAACTGTTGTAAATAAATTCCAAAAGTTACTATTCTCAAAAAATTATTTTCATCATATTGAAACAAATTTTACTCAATTATGTCAACCGTGTGTCTCATAATTTTTAAATTAAATTCCAAAAGTGGTAAATTTTCATTTTATGCAAATTTTCAAATGTTCGTATATGGTGGGTAAAAGACGTTAAAAATCAATAAAATTTTATACATCAAATTTTATTATAAAATGACTCTAATGAATTTCATTGAAATCATATATGTATTATGTGTCTATTTTGACTTAAAATAAATTTAAATAATATAATGAATTATTTAAATTAAAAGTTTTTATTGAATAATAATGTAATGTTTTCACTATTCATCAACAATTGAAAGTTTTCAGAAAAATACAAAAAATTTCCCTAAGCTAATTTTGATATTCCGAATCAAAAAATAAAGTTCATTTTGAAAAATATAATTAATAAAATTTCAAAAATTGTGCATTACTATTCATAATGGCTAGTTTGATTGGTCATGGTGTGTTAAAACTCAGAGTTGCATACAGTGCATGTTATTTCATTATTCAAAGAGAAATGTGCCATGGATGCTTGGGGTGTTACACCAGGGCCGCATTCTTCATGTGTTCCTCCAATTCTCTCCTCTATATACATTACACCTGTCACATTCATGTGTCTCTCAATGGTGGTGTCTCATTGTCAAGGCATGTCTAGTCTCAATATCTTCTCTTAGTAAAATATCCGTTTTATTGGAATCTATTTCTGGGTTATACAGTGGCACTCATGGGGGGTTTGGGGATGTGTTGGTTGAGTTATTATCAGTTGTCGAACAGTCATGGTTTGTGTTTCTTCACTCCATAGGGTTTTACTCTCCTTTGTTGGTTGCGTATTGTTCATTTTTGTTCTTATGATGTCTTTCGATATTGTTGGTGTTTATTGGGTGTGATTGTTGTTTTTCCTTTATTAGTTTGGGCTTTGTTTAGTGCTATCATCTTTGGAGACAAAAGGTGTTCTCGGTTTTGGGTTTCTTTTCTCTATTGTATGTTCCTACTCTACTATTTATCCAGGATTCCACCACTCTACTTCTATTATGATCTATGTGGTGTCTTTAATGGTGTATTGGGACATGATTTCATGTGGTCTTTGGTGTTCCATGATCTCATAGTGTTCAGGGATGTTGATGTTGTATGTTTCTGGTTTTCAAATTTTTTGTTTGGTGGAGCAGGGGAGATTTTTTCATCCCCTCTGTCAAGAATGATGATCTCACGGTTCCCCATAATTCTTTTGATTTTGGTTTCTAAAACCCATGTGTTTTTCTATTTATGGTTCATGGATTCATTGATTATGGTGTGGTACTACATTGATGGCGAGTATGGTGATGATTGTGTGAATGCCGACATACAACGATGATGATGATGTATCAGGCATTGTGTGGACTTTTTTCATGTAAGTCATAGGGATCGATGAGTTTATTATATGTGATTTTTTACATTTGAATTTATTTATTTTTATTTTGGGTTATTTTTTGTGGTTTTTTGTACTACATGACTCAACATTGGTGATGGGTGGAGACAACAATAGTGGTGACCACATTGGCGGTGACCTGTGGCTGTTTCATGAATTTGGAACTTTGAATTTACGTAATTGTTTCCCACTATTTGTGTTGGTTAACACTCAACCAAAAAAAATCTTTTTAAATTAAAAAATAATAATTTTCTATCATAATCAATAATACGAGGTAAATGTGAATTATAATCTAGCTCAAGATTGATAAAGCCTTCAGAAGTTGGAGAAGAATAATTTTCTACCTTATCAATATCTATAATTATTGAACCTCTTTATGTACTGCATCATGGATTCTAAAAATTTTACTCAAAGTAGGATCATAGAACATATATCCACACTCATCTTGTTTATAATGAATAAAAAAAATTCGTGACTTAACATCCATCTTTAACATTTTATCTCTAGGAATATGAACAAATTCCAAGAAACCAAAAAGAAGTAAATGATCATACATGATCATTTTTACATAAAAAAATAATTTTGTAGTTTCTGTCGACAAAGATATCATGGTAGATAAATTGATAATATAAGCAGCATTAATTAAAGCATCACCCATAAATGCCTGGGAAATATTGTTCCAAAAGTATACAATGAACACTTTCCAACAATGTCTTCATCATCCACTCAGCAACCCCATTTAGATGTTGCATATTAAGAGCTTTCATAAGATTTCAAATACATTTAGACCTGAAAAACTAATCAAAAAAACCAAAATTCTCTCCCTCATTATCATTATGAATACATTTCATATTCTTAGGAGATTCTGTCTCATTCTAAACCAAAAATTTCTTAACACATTGAGCACATCACTTTTTAAATTAAAAACATAAACCCAAAGATTACATGAGTGGTCATCAATAAATGTCACAAAATAAATACTTGCATAATATTTCTTACATTTCAAAGTGCCACATATATTGAAATACAGTAATTCAAATACATATAAATTCATATATAAAGGACGACTATTGAAACTCACACTGATCTATTTTACAACCATAAGGCGGTCACATGTGTTGAATTTAACAACATTCAAACATGGGAGAAACTTTACCTTTTCCAAAAAACCATTCTCTTTATCATTATTGTGGTCGAGCCTTATATTAAATAACATGGAATAAAACCTACAGTCAACAACACAAGTAGTATCTCAAGAAATAGATGCTATGGTCTAGTACCAACCTGGCTGCTTCTTACCTCGAGCCACACTCAAGGATACCGTGGAAATTATATATTTGACATCACTAAAAATACTAATAAAACCTTCACCATAATGAATTATGGTACAAATTAGATTCCCTAGATCCTCAGGCTCATGTCGAACGTTCTTCCAAATTAGCTTACTTCGGGTGTTTATATATAAACAAACAATCCCATTTCCGAAAACACCAGCATGACCATCATTTCATATCTTTAAAATCCCAAAAATAAAAGGGTTGTAATATGTATAAAACTCATTCCTTAGTGTCGCATAAAATTAGGCACTTCTCTCAACAACCCAGCCAGAATCATCAGAATAAATATTAATGGATTCCTAATCAATAACTTGATCACCCCTATATTTGTGGAGACACAATCATCCCCATCACCATTATTCATCTTCTAATTTTACTTCATAAGGATTTTTCTTTTTAGCTAATACAAAAACATCTTTATATTTCCTTTATTACCAAAATAATGAAAATCAAACTCCCTTCTTCGACCTGGATTTTCTTCTGCATTTTACATCACCTTGACTACTCTATCCCTGATTTGTTTACGAAGTTCTCCCCATGAACTCTATGAATGAATTATATGAAGAGTATTTAAATAGATTACATCTCAATACCTCTTAATAAAAGGCAATATTTTTAAAAAACTAAATTTTATAGTACCATTAAGAGTAAAACCATTTAGAGTAATACATAAATTCTACCAAGAATTGAGTAAAACATTAAGTAAAAAATCACTAAAACTCATTTTTAAAAGTATCAACGATGCCACACGATTGATAAAAACATCTTTAGTACGCCATAAAATATCTAAAAAAATATGTACCTTATTTTTTAACCAATTCATTAGTTTGTAGGAGAAAAAATATATTTTTTGTCTTAGATGCATAGCTAGTCTCAATCTTCTCCCACAATGTTCTTGAATGAGAGATGTTGAAAAAATAGTTCATCACTTTTTCTTTGACCCACTGATGAATGAAATAAAAAACTATCACATTATAAAACTCCCTTTCATTATCAAACATTATTTTTGTATTTTGTTTACTAAACATATAATGATGTATTTTCTTAAAGAAAATTATATCCTTTATTTTAAATCACTATTTATTATAGCTTGTACCATTTAACAATATCATTCAAATGTAATTAGAGTTCATAACATATCTGAAAATAAATTAGACTCTATGATAGAAGATTTTTATAAATAAGATAAGTGATGAATGTGAAAGAAAACACCAAAGTGAATGCATAGAGGAAATAAATTTCCTTTCTATTTGAACAAACCAGAAAAAATTAAATTGGATGTGTATTAAGAAAATATATGTGCAGAATAATAAATTTTGACACAATAAATTTTAAAATGGAAATCCCAAAACTGAAAAACCACATGACCTACTCAATTAATCATAATCCACTAATAATAAAGTGTATTAAGTAGAGACTCCCAAATGTGAGTGGGATATCAAAAATAATACTTAGATTAAATAGTGGATCAAAGGAAGAAATGAGAGGTTGTTCGAAGGCACCCTAAAACAAAGAACACATCCAGATAATGAATCCTATATAGACCTTACTATGAAAATAGGTGTTCACTATTTGAATAAAGGGTGTAGACAAAACACATTGGGATATAATTAAATACCACCATAGATGAAATCCTATTAGACCCCTAAAATTTTTTCGGTTGAAGTTATGAAAACCATTTAATATAACCCTAAATTCATGGCCCCACCATGGAGAAGAGAGAATCATGCCCAGAATAGAGAGGTACTCTCATTCCTTGAGAATTAAAAATCCTCCCCTCAAAGATACATAACTCCCAACATTTTATATCTATTTTATCCTTTTTATTTATGTATCACAATGTGGGGGCTGGATGAGAAGGAACCCCAATAGAGACTACAAGACAAATCATTTGGCCTTTGTGAATTCACGTGCATCATTAAGAGGAAGATATATTTCACACCCTACTAGAAAGACTTCAATGTTGGCTAAATTCATATATCCTCCCTCTAAAACATAGCCATGAAGGTTCTTTTTTATTATAGCATTGGCATTGTTTTTAATATAGAGGATCCTGGAATCATCACTCATATTTATCATACTCCCCTTTTCCCTCCTGCTCCAGTCCATGGTGTTCCACATGATCCATCATTGAGTAATTGCCCCCATCAGACAAATGGATTTCAGGGGAATCGGTTATTCAGGCCATGAAGTAGATATGTTTTAACACATGAGAGCATACCCCAAAAGAGAAAATAGCAAATATAGAAACCACTAGAGATGAGGGAAAAATATTAGTAGAATGAGAGGCTATGAAAACCACCATTGGTATAAGGTAATGTGATGTGGGTAAACTACCATAGTCCAACCATAAAACATTTCAAAAAAGGTTTTAATAGTGCTAAAAAATCATTGTTTTCGTCATTTCCATTAAAGGGGGACCCATTTATCACTGATAAAAGGGTTCTGATAAATGTCCCCCTTTATAATAATATTTTCTAGTGCTGATAAAAGAGGTCCTTTATCAATGCTATATATACAGTAAATAAAGTCCTTAGTATTTCTAAGTGCTATTTGAATAATAGCACATTGTAAAAAATACCCACGTATACACCTATATGCAGATACACATGTATGGAAATAAACCTATATGAAAATACATAACTATAAAACATGATTATATACATTTCAAACAATTTTCTTTAAATTATATTGTCAATTACTATCCACAAACATTTAATGACATAGATGCTTAATCTTCTTTAAAACTCGCGACCCACTCTAAAAAATGCCCGGCAATGGTATCCATTGATGATCAATCCATCCCAACCTGACTAAATCAATCCACACCTATAAGAAAATGAAACTTCTGTTACCTATACTATAAATAAATAAAATTATAAAATATGAATGAATACTTTAATGAAATGTAAATTTCAATAAAAGGACACACATATAGTCATACTAGTCCCACCGTGCATCATATTAAGCTTGATATGATTTTTACATTTCATAAATTACTTATAGATCATTTCGATAAATTATTGAAAAAATATGGACACATTATTTTAATTTTGAGTACGTTACATGTCTTTTTAAATAAAATTTCATTTTAATCTGTAAACATGCACTTTATGTGATACCACCCCCATTGTGAGTCAGCATGAGGTGTGATTTATTCATACCCATAAAAAATGACTTATGTATTTTTTTACTAATGTATCAAGAGAATCAGAGCTCATTTGCTCAGTTTTTATTTAGTGACACACATTTTGGACTAAAATTTCAATCGTAGACTGTTAATGGAAACTTTAAGTCATACTGGGAACACAGTGTATCACAATGAGGTGCAGATGATTCCAACTAATAGAAAATTACTTATGGATCATTTACATAAATTATCAAAACAATATAAATTCTTTTTCATGGTTTTGAGTATGTCGCTTTTGTTTTTTTTTTCTAAAATGTGATTTTTAATAAATAATATACACATGGAGTTATACCGGTGACACCGTATGTCGTATTGAGGTGATTTTGATTCATACAAATCTCAAATATATTATTGATAATATTCATAAAGTATAAAAAAAATTTGAAAGTGTTTTATTCTTATTGAGTATGTAACTTTTTTTTACTCAAAAGTCATTGTAAAGTGAAAACACGTACATTGGGTTATACCGGTCGCATCGAGTACCAGTTTCATGTGAGACTAATTCTCACATGTCAAGAAACACTTATGAATAATTTTTACTAATTATAAAGAAAAAAAGATCATGTTATCAATGATTTCAGTGAGAGAAACAAATTTAAACAAAAATATCAATTTTAAACTGACAACAGACCCATTGAGTCATAAATGGCACACAATATATACGATTGAGGTCTGAGTGATTCTTACACATCACATATTACATATGGATCATTTTCCTAATGTATCAAAATAATATTAATTCTTTTTATTTGCCTTTAGTATGTCACATTCCTTTTTTGTAAAAATTAATTTCAATTTTAAATAAAAAGTCACACTTGGGGTCATACCATTCACATCATGAGCCAGATTGAGGTGTGGCTAATTCATACAAACAAAAGATGAATTGTGTTTAATTTTTTAAAATTATCTAAATAATCAAAATATTATTTCTCATTTTTGAGTATTTTACTTGTTATTTTTACTAAAATTATTATAAATTTTAAATAAAAATGACACTTAGAGTCATACCAGTCACATCGAATGTTATATTTTGGTGCTTCTGATTCCTGACAGTCAGAAATCACATATGGATCATTTTACTAATGTAAAAAACCATTTGACTAGGATTTCTTGGTTTTTATCATGTCACTTATGTTTGTTCAGTAAAATTTCATTTCAATCTAAAAAAATTCACTTTGAGTCATATCAGTCTCATAATATATTGTTTTGATGTGAGGACAATTTCTACACAAGAAAAATTACTTATTGTTCATTTTAATAAATTACTAATTCAATACCAGTGTATTTTCTTACTCTTTTTAGTGACAAACTTTTTTAACTGAAATGTGAATTTTAAACTCATAATAGAATCTTTGATTCATATCGGCCACAACATGCATCAGATTGAGGTGAAGCTGATTCATACAACTAAAAATTACTTATGGATCATTTTCCTACAGAATAAAAACAATCAAAATATGTTTTGATAGATTTGAGAATGCTAAATATGTTTTTTAAATAAATTTGATTTTAAATAGAAAACACAAACTTCGGGTTATACTGGACACATCATGTGTCAGTTTGATGTGATACTATTTAATACAAATTATAAATAACATATTAATAATTGTAGTAAATTATCAATATAATTAGTGTGTTTTTTCTTCATTTTTAGTGAGTGACACCGTTTTTGAACTAAAATGTAAATTCTAAAAAGATAATAGACAGTTTTAGTCATATCGAGAATACAATGTTTCAGATTGAGGTTTGGCTAATTAAAACATAGTGAAATGATTTATGTATCATTTTACTAAGTATCAAAACAATATGAATGTGTTTTCCTAGTCTTTAGTATGTCACATGTCCTTTTTACTAAAATAATTGTCGATTTTAAATAAAACGACACCCTTGGACTCATACCTGTCAAAAAATTTAACATATTGAGGTGAGGGTGATCCCTATTCATTAAAAATGACCTATATATCATTATATTAAATTTTAAAAACAACTCTAATGTGTTCTCATGGTTTTGAGTATATCCCTGATGCTTTCTACTAAAATTATTGTCAAATTTAAATAAAAATACACACTTGGATTAATTTCTACAACAACATACATTATATTGAGGGAAATTTTATTAACATACATTATATATTACATATAGATCATTATCCTCATGTATAAAAAAATCCTAAAATGATCGATTGTTTTTTCAAATGTCAGTTGCCATTTTTACTGAAATTAAGGTCAATTTTAAATAAAATGAATCTCTTGGAGTCATACCAGTCACTCCAAACATAATATTAGGGCATGGGTGATTCTAACCCGTCATATATGACTAATAGATCATTTTCCGAAAATATATAAACAATATAAATTCTTTTCTTAGTTTTCAGTGTTTCATTTGTCCTTTTTACTTTAATTAATGTCAATTTTCAATACAAAGACTCACTTTGAGGCTTACCAGTTACAACCTATGTTGAATTGAGTTTTTGTTGATTATTACACATAAAGAATTACTTATGGATCAGTTTTCTAAAGTATAAATATAATCTGAAAGTGTTTTATCAGTTTTGAGAATGACTCTTTTTTCCTTTTTACAAAAAATAATGTAAATATTAAATAAAAGGACACACTTGGAGTCATACCAGTCACAAAATGAATCTAATTGAGGATTCAATAAATACTACTCATAAAAAATGACTTATTAATCATTTTATATATGTATCAAAATAATCTAAAATCAATTTCTTGGTCTTGAGTATTCCACTTCACCTTTTTACTAAAATTAATGACAATTTAAAATAAACAGGAACACATGGAGTTATTCCGGTTAAAAATGTGTCATATTGAGGCGTGGCTAATTATTAAGTATTATAAATTACTCATGGAACATTTAATTAGATTAAAAATACCATCCTAATTCATTTTATCTGTTTTGAGTCTGTCACATATGTTTTTTACTATAATTTCATTTCAAACTGGAAACACATAATATGAGTTATACCAGTCACATCATTTTTCAGTTTGATGAAACAATGATTCCCTCAGGTCAGGAATTAATTATAAATCAATGTTATAAATTAACAATACAATAAAAGGATTTTTATTTTTTTTAGTGAGTGACATACTTTTTGAATCAAAATGTCAATTTTAATGTAATAATATACACATTGAGTAATATCAGGCACACTGTGAATCAGATAGAGGTGATGTTGAAACCAAT
The DNA here is from genome assembly GCA_963277665.1 of Viscum album. Classification (NCBI taxonomy): domain Eukaryota; kingdom Viridiplantae; phylum Streptophyta; class Magnoliopsida; order Santalales; family Viscaceae; genus Viscum; species Viscum album. The sequence goes on from CAUJRU010000322.1 coordinate 567,282, forward strand.
ATGTCAAAATGACTTATGTATCATCTTCCTAAATTATAAAATACATATGAATAATTTTTATCAATTTTGAGTATGTCGGTTTTCTTTTTTATTAAAATTTATGCCAATTTAAAATAATAAGACACACTTAGAGTCATACTGATAACACCGTACATTAGATTGAAGATTTTATGATTCATACACCCCAACAATTACTTATATATCATTTTACTATAGTATAAAAATAATCTTAATTACTTTGGTCAATATTGAGTATGTTAGATTTAATTTTTTACTAAAATTAACATCAATTTAAAAAACGTCATACTTGGAGTCATAAGATTCACGTTGTGCATCATATTGAAGTGTCAGTTATTCCAAAAAAGAAAAAATTATCTATGGATTTTGTTCATAAAGTATCAATATATCCTGAATGTGTTTTCTCAATTTTGTGTATTCCACTTGTGTTTTTTGATAATATTAATTTCAATTTTAAATAAAGAAACACACTTCATGACATACCGGTCACACCATTTTTTTGGTAGAAATATGATTAATTAATAAATGTAATAAATGACTTATTGATAATTTAACTAAATTATCAAATATTATTGAATGTGTTTTCTTGTTTTTGAGTATATCATGGGTATTTTGATCTTAAATTTAAATTATAAACTAAAAACATATAGTTTAATTCATATAGACCATATTATGTATCAGATTGAGGTGAATATAATTGATTTTGTAATGTTTTTTTATTTAACTCTCAAAAACAATCCATAAAGGAGACATATGATCCATTACGATGGAAATGATAACACAATTCTACCAAGAACACGACATCCATAAGAAAAATTTCATCACTTTTCTAGCTTCTGCATAAAATTTATAAGAAAAATATGCCTTAACATAAAGAATAAAACTATATAAGAAAATAATTTTTATAGAATTTATACTATTAATATATAAATTAAACATATATATGAATCAATACATTAATAAAATGTCATTTTTATACTGAAATAATAAAATTTGAGTCATTAATGGTACAGTTTGTACCAGATTGAGTTATTGTTGATTCCACAATGTATTTTTTATCCTATAGGTCATGATCATAGTACATGAGTGAATACCTCCTTTACGACATGTTGTTTTATAAGAAATGTTGTCCATTCATTGATTGTTCCAATATATTTATTAACTCTATCAATATATTCCTCCTTAAGTGGAATTGGTAGCTTAGTGAAAAACTAATCTTATATGTTAATCCCCACACTCACATGAAATGTTTGAAGTTGTTTTTTTGTAGTGTGTCTTCATGGATATTGTATAATGTAGCCATCATAACTAGGAAATGGTTGGGTGTTGATAGATATAAATCACAATCATTTTCATCATATTGAATATATATACTGGAAAGGTATCAGTGTCTTCATGATTCACATTTCATAGAAAACATTATGAGAATATTTATTACCTCATATAAGATAGATCATTGAGGGGAAAGGCTTACCTCAATGACCATGGGGGAGTGGGATCTTCATGTAGTGGTTTATTTGGAGTCGTTTCGTAGCTTTTCTTCCCCAAATATCATTTACTAACAACCTAGACTGCCAAAAAATTACTTCATGTGGAGATATTCATGCCTACATCATCCATTTGTATATCTTTTTACCAATTTTCTTTTGTATTCTAAAAATATGTTCTGGGTTTTACCCCAAACCCACACCTCTTATGAATCCATATTGATTTATTCAATTAAAGGCCATTGATAACAGTTTTTCATCTAGAATATTTGATGATCATTCTTGTGTCTAAGTTGGATAATAAATATTAGAAAATAAGTAACATTTATTATCTAATAGCGGTTTAATGCAAAAAAATTATTATGTCAATCATACACATTATTCCAAAACCTTTTTAGTTTTTTCATCTATGAGTATCAAAAAATTATTTACACAATCCTCCTTCCATAACAAATGATGTGGGATCGTAGTGGATTTGTATTTGGATTCATCAACCCGGATATAAATAAATGAACATAGTTATGTTGTTGTTTCATTTCACATAAAATTATTATGGTATATTTAAAATACCTGCCAACTTTTAACAAGTGAAGAATACAGAAACCTTGGTTTATGATATGTTTATGTTCGTTTTTCTACTAGTTGGTTATTTTCTACACTCATTGGAAGTTTCATAAAAAAAATAATTAATAAAACCCTTTAATAAACGTATTTTCAAACAATGTATTACTAGACACAATGTACACGAAAATATGTCTCCTCACAATGATGAGTAAAAAATCACCATTCTTTTTGTCTTATAAAGTGGGAATACATATTTAGTGGTTGTAGGTTTATTTTCCCTTTATCATAATTGAGGTGAAAGTTCATTAGATTTGTGAAAAATACCATGTGATCTATTCCAGAAATCATTAATAAAAATTTACTCTTGGATTTGTCTACTATAAATAAACTCATCACATGAAATGAATAGTAATTCAATGTTTCATTAACTAAATTTTAGTAAACTAAATAGGGGATTTTAGAATGTTACTCTAATATATTCACAAAAAAGTTTCATTAGCATGTGTACAACATGGTTCCATGAATCTACATTAATCGATATGCGCTACTGAGAAGTGGTGCCAATGAAACTAATAAATATGGCCTTATTTGGGTTAATAATATTGTTCCACCCATTCTATCCAACCATAAATTTCATTCCTTTTATTTTCCCCATATTATTTTTTTTCAAAGACACTCACAGTACGACACAACTTTTTTTAGACATTGATTATTCACCATATACCATTTCCTCGTGTTAAGAAATATGAATATATTGTTCCTTTGTATTTTCATCATTACCATGTGCAGAAGGTCGTTGTTCCTTCATACCATGGGGACCAGTTGATTTAGAAACTAATTATTCCTTAGGATTGAGAGCATCAACACATGAAAAATTCATTATCTATAGATTCAATTAAAAATGTAATTTAGATTACATAAACAATGAAGTGCACAAATAATAAAATTATATAAAAAGTGTATATTAAAAAAAACTAAATTGAATAATGAAATATCTTTTTTAAATGTTGAAGTTATTTGACCCCATAATTGAGTATCCAAATCCCTTCATTATGGTTTCCTTAGACATTCAAGACACAGTATATGCTGGGACCATTGTTTAATGATTGTGATGTCCTATCGAAAGGATCATCCTTAGTTGATTTTTCATCGGAACCATCAGTGGTTTTGGTAAATAATAGAACAATTGACCACATTCGGTTTGCATGATCTAGAATATAAAATACATGTATTATATGTGATTCCATTATAAACTGTTCTTCTTTGTAACCTTCCTAACAAAAATCGACATTCACGAATCCCAATTCATCTATTTTAACAAAACTATTGTGTTCATCCCATTTTCACTAAAAAATCAACAGATGGAATTATTTATAAAATATGTCTGATATTTCTATGATTATGTAAAAGTATAACATATTCTTATAAATTATACTCATGTCCTTAGTATCATATACATGCATCACTTCATCCACAAGTGTAAATCCACAATTTTTCATGACACCACCTTCATCAGGTTCATTTTTATAGAGTATATGACAATCAATTACATAACCATTAGAGGATTATACTTGCACAAATGGTCCTCTGTCTATCCATTGAAGTCATTGTAAAATTATATGATGATTTTCACCTAACTCCATAAAAATATGGGATTGAAAACAACTTATAAACAGTTGATTGCGGGTATTTGATATCTGAAATTTATCTATTGATGGATTCAAATTCCTAAGAATTTATTTATGAGTTTAATAATACGAGAAAAACTCATACCTATTATGAAAACCGTAAATGTGGGACTACTCCCAATCTGTTATAGTGATCATGACAACATCTATTCTTGAAATTCCTTTACCCAAAAGGTGCCCAGTGTGATGATATTTCACTAGACCAATGCTTTTCACACCAAACTTGTAGTCAGTATAGAATTCAATGGTTTCAATGAAAATATATTTATCCATAATATAAACATTTGGTTGATTTTTATTTTTTACTTACACATTAAAAATCATCATATAACATTCAATGAGGTATATCCATCTATAATGTACAACACCACATAGTTAGATATCTCTTACTAAGTAAAGTGAACTATCATATAAAAGTATGAGAGTGGGAAGAACAATTCAAATTCATGTAATATGATGGAAAATATTTGGGTTCTATAAATTTTTTTCATATATATTTCAAAAAAATATCCCTTAATATATGATTTACATTCTTGGGTTAAATAAAACGTAAAGCTACAGGAATTAGATCTTTCATCTGAATATGATTGTCTTCTGAATTTAGAGCCTTTATCATTAAATCATTCATTAACACCAGATTCATTATATTTGGTGAATACTATTATGTATCCTTTACATCATTTAATTAGTTGTAAAACTGGTATCTCTCCTTCCTGGAAAGAGTGTAAGAAACTCAAGGATAAAATTTTAATTTTCACACTTTTGTGGTGTAAACTCTTCCCATATTCGCATATCTATCATGTCCATCCTATCCTTAATTCAATCCTTTGTTTTTTTGTCAGAATTTAGTAATTTCCCAGTGACACTATGTTGACACTCCATTCTATTATAGAGTTGCAAAAATGACAAATGGAATCCCCTGAGAAAGAAAATGGGAAAATACATGAAGAGTTTTTTTTTGAAAAGGCATAAATTGTGAATCACCTTAGTCAAGAAATAACACAGGTGGAATGTAGACTACATTCACACACAATATATCATGCTACCTACCTTCCCACCCCTATCGGTCACACAAGTAACATGCATACCCAACTCATTTTCGCCAACGGTCACTTAAATGCCTATAAAAAGACCCTTGGAGCCCTCATTTGTACGGACGGATTTCCATGAAGCCCAATTGTTGCTCTGGTCACCCTAGTACATTGGCCCAGTTTCTGAGACATTCAAGGTAGTTCTTCAAAACCTAGAAAGGTGGATTTAATGTAGGATCATTTGAATTAATTCTTATAATTGTTTGAAAACCAAAACACTTGTGCGCCTAAAGCACCCAACCTCCCCTAGCCAGAAATACATGTGTGCCAACCATTCTGCTCATAGGAACATTACTGCTCCACTTCCTGTATCACCTATCAATACTCTTGAAGGCATGATCATGGTCTTTCCCATGTATTAACATATAATTTTTTCATCTCTTAAGTGGCCATCAGGTTTCCAAAGTGTACTTGCACTCCCATACATGCACGCTATTCTCTACTTTGGAGCCCCTCTTTGATTCACTTATTCTCGTCACCCTCATTAGTTTATAAGCCATACTTCCATGATCAATTTCATATAGGGAAATGATTATTCTTTATTAGTTCCCTTAGTTGAAAGTGATTCTTTTGAGACAACTACCAAAACCTCCTAACTTATCAAACCTTGGGGAATGACACATCAGCATGTCTTCTCATTGGGTTTGTATTTCCACATTCAGAGGTTTCCCACATTTTCTTTAAAATGGGGATAGAATTAATGGGATGTTTGTGTGTTTGTATATCCACAGTCATATGAACCTCACACTTATTAACAATGTTGAGAAGTTCTATGTTTGGAAGGGTGTTTAGGTCCTGACATCGCCCTTCTCAATGTGGTTACCTGGAACATCTGGTCTTTGGTAGGGAAGGTAAACTTCACACGTGCTTTTCCACACAAGCATATGAGAAGTCTCCATCCACTACCATGATCAAATATAGGGAAGGAATTCTGGTATAAGCACCTCAGCTTCATCCCTTCCTCTTTTAATTGGACCCTCGTCCAATGTAAATAGAATAGAGGACAAGATTGTCACCTCACCCTCTTCCATGGTCTAAGTGCCCTCTTCCATAAGTGGAGGATGAAATGTGTGAAGTGTCATTGTTGAAGCTTTGACATCCTCTTGTTTCTCTCACTAAGCATGAATCACATTGCCTTAGAGATACGTGATGGTTACAACATATGAACAAACACTCACTAGATAGAACTAAGAGAACTCTGATTCCTATTAAAAATAGGATACGTAGGAATCCCTTTCAATGACCGAGCTCACTAGATATCCTCCTCAAGAATCCAACCCTAATTCCCTCAGATTTGGGAATCCTCCAATGGAAATAAGCTCCAAATTAAATCCTCAAATAATCAAAGCATCCTTTTCAGGATGTAATCCCAAACCGATTTCTCTCAGTTGACCATACTCTCCTATGTGATTTATCAAAATACATGGGATTTGTTACCCATCCATGTGGGATATGAAGGAAGCCTCCTTGAGGATCAAACCCAACATTTCAAATCAACCCTATTCTCCTTGGTCCATATTCCCAATAGGGTCTGATCCTACTTGGAAACCCATATCCTTTTCCAAGTTCCTTAGGCTGCTTCAGCATAAGTCCCATACTATGTTTCAAATAACCACCATTATCATATAGGTTCAGATCAAAAGGAATTAAAATGTATTATGTGTCCCATTGAGTGGAACCGAACTATGAGGGTTCTGATTCCATACAAAAGGATACGTAGATATCCCATCTTATGGGCATGATCCCAAAATCAAACGAAACCTTCATCTCCCTGGATGAAAATAAATGTCATAGTGCCCCACCGAGTGTCTTGGAAACCATTATCATTACAAAGATTATTAAAAGAATATCTAAGAAGTATTTTAGAGGATACCATTAATGGGAAACCTCGAATACATACAAATATTTCTATTAATGAAGAACCTTCAATGAATACTCATGATTCTAAATTTTACACATGTTTATAATTGATTGTAAATTCCAAGGGATACTTATGATATACTTGGTGAATTAATAATTATTCATGAAAATATTTTAAATTTATAAAGAGAACACTATAGTAGACAATAATCACCCCTCAAGGGTTTGATGAGTCCTACCTCCCATCCTCTCAACCAATGCATGTTCTTAAGTGTCTTAGTGTTCAAATTTAACGAATTCCTGTCTTTGGAAAGAAGGTCCCCTTTAGATAAATACTGTTGGAAATTTCCAGTTCCATGAATAAATCCAATGGAAACAACATAGAAATAGTGATTGTTAAAACTAGAACACATGTTACAAGGAACTACGAAACGAAAATGGTGAACCTGACATGAATCCTTAACCAAGATAATAATGTTACCCATTTTTAGGCCCCTATCAACTGGTAAAGGAAGGGCAAGAAAAAGGAATCCACCATTGCAATATCCATATGAAAAGATGTTTTTATAATAGATCATGTTGTTACTTTCAAGTTTTCCACAAAATTCCCTTCAATCCAAAAAATGGATTTATCCAAGAAAACATATGTGATCTTCTCGATTTCTACTCAAGATGGATCTCCATCCATGGGAAGGATTTAATCACCAACAAAGAATCTTCAATGTTGGGTCTCTAATGTTCTGGTAATGTTATATCGCTAGCATGGTACAATCCTGACATTGCAAACTGCTCAACAAGCCCTCCAGAACAACAACAATCATCGATAATCTCATCAACGATGACCAATGATCAAGAAGCAAATAGTGCCAACCGCAGACTCCATCCTTTTTGGTTCTTTATCCCCAGAACATAACAATAAATCCCTCCCATACTATAGGGAGGTGGATCAAGAGGTCACTTAAGGCCTCACTTTAAGAATGCATGAGTCCTTCCTGAGGAATCCCACTAGAAATCACTGCTAGAATCATGTGGTAGTATACCTTCAAAATGACGGGGTTTTTGCCTCTGGTTATTCATCCCAGGTATCTCAGACTCGGTCATGCTTGACGACCCGCCATGGAAATTGTCTGGATAACTAGGAGCAGGTTCTCATCACTACCTCCACCGGAGACCACCATCAATTTAACATGATGGCAAACAACGAGTAGGCACGTACACCAGTCTGTCCTAATTTTGTTGCTCAGAAGACTCGTTTTTAGAGCAACAAACCAATACCACCAGATAATCCCATTGGAGTACCGTGAAAAGGCATATACACCTGCTTACAAGTTATCTTCCAGGGAGAAATCAGGTCTGACTACATTTAAAGAAGCTCTCCAAAATAATGTGGTGGAAACTGGTTAACATGAACATACAAATGTTTACAATCACCAATTTTATCAGTAGTATTGTATTCCAATATTTGAGGACATCTTTCAACCATACATGAAGGGAAACAACCAACCATCACATACACCGTCCAATTTTCATCACGACTACCAACAGTCCCGTTTGGTAGAACACAGAGATGTCAGTCGGAAATCTTTGACGACTACTTTGGGGCATACCCAACTCTATGCCCCAATTCATAAGTACTATAAATAACCATTTACATGAAATGGAGTATTGGAGCAGGAACATACACATACTATAGATAAGGAATGGATTTATATTCCCGTTTCGGTCGTTGAAGTCACCATACATATTCTATGAATGGTGAAAGGGCAGATGCAAATCCCTACACATATTCTAGAATTATGCAAGGATATCGTAACTACATCAACAGTATCAGGGGAACAAACACATAAATTTTTCCCCACACCTGGGATGACACATCATCATGCCATCCCGGAGCAGATACACACCTCTGTTCTAGTCCAAGAGGGTCATGGGGCATACTCCCCCATATCGTACGGACAACAAAATCGGGAACATATACTATTTCCAATTAGAGGTAACTGGTCTATTACTGTAAGTAATCCATGGAAGTCACATATAATTTCCCATGATAACAACTTTTTCTAGCAAGTGTCCCCAACTATGTATAAGAGAGTATCAATGAAGAATCCTCGCCAAGATGTTTTTGGAAAATCAAGAGTTAAGTTGTGATGTGGCTCCTCTTAATGATGGAGTTCGTGAAGCCCTTAAAAATTTATCTGTTGTTGCTAAATATCGTACCCTCTCATTAACAAATTTTGGTAGTGTTAGTTTTGATTATAATGTTTCCCATCAGATAATTTATCATGAATACTTTCTTCATGAAAATCTTGTCCATCCAGAGTTCCTATCTCTGGATGAGATCCATGAAAACCCTCCATATGTCTAGAAGACCAAGGATCAAAATGATTTATCCCTAATTATAATCCATCATGGTGATCCTCCCCATGATGGAATTTAATGTGAAAGCCATCTCCACATTAGTATTTCACATTGTCAAGACTGTTGGATAATTGATAATGTAGCGATGAGAAATCCCTCTTATCTCAAGGAAGTTGAAAACACAATTCCAATCATGTCTGATTCCTTGTCATTTACGAGTGAAGCACATTCTCAACTAGAAGATATCATAAGGGAAGATTCATTCTACGAATCTCCCTTGGGTCATTCACCTTCTAATATAGAGCATCCACTTTGGACAGACCAAGTGGAGAAACCTCTAGTGAAAGATGTCGAAGAACTGTTAAGCATGAGGAAAAAATTTGGAAAATGAGAATTACTAGTCCCATTCTAGCCTTTGGGAAATTCTCAGTATGATATTACAGAGTTGATAACAGAATATTACATTCATGAACTTCGTCTCAACTTATAGAAAAATATTCATCATTTGAAAACCAATTTATTACCATATGATTAAAATCAAAATCATGTAATGGTAATAGAAGGGTTACAACTCAAAATTTACGTGGTATCTCTCTTAGTTTCCCAACATACAAAGGTAGGATAACAACATATCACCCTTCAGCTCACATGTCTCAATGCTCTAAATAGTCTACACCAATTAATTTCTGATTCCCCATTTATTGTTCAAATAAGAAGATATGGTGAATATAGAGCATTGTATTTCACTACAATTCAAAATCGGAAAAATCCTCCAAAAGTGGTCTCATGCAATGTTAGTGCCCACAGTCGGCCACAATCAATTGGTTTTGTAAGTAATCAAATGTATGCTCAAGAACATGCCTCAACCGGTTTTCATCAGAATCAGTCCTAAAGAAAAAAAGTTGTTATGTTACTTTTACATCAAGCATCAGAGAATCATGAGAATCCACCCCGTTTAGAGGATTGCAGGCATCAGAGGATGCAAATGTATGAAATAGAACAATGATATTCTTAAATAGATGATTTGAGTGATTGTCATATGATGCATCCAGCTAATGTCTGAACCAATATCGACAAAACTAGATGGGTAGTTTCAGGAATTTCAGCCATATCAGTTCAAGAATCACCCCATATTGCATGTACGGGGGCTCATCTAAATAAATCTTGAAAATCATTAAACAATGTTTAAATATTTGAAGAAGATAAAAATGAACAATCCCAGCCTGCAAGGCTGGGGGCTTTTTCACATCTGCTATCCCCTGCTCAATGGAAGTCAGTTTTCTCCTGAATAGGGACGAAGCCACAAGGAAATAATAAAAATGAACTATGCAATGATACCCTTTGGGATAATATCCTCGAAACGGTTCCATGTAATTATTCATATAGGATAACAGAGTCTCATTAAATACAAATAGGATGATGATCTTGCAGAAAGATTGACAGAATGCCATCAATGCATTACACATCGGTAAATGTCATTAAAACCGTCACAGAAAATCCTCCGGGAAACAAGTCCAGTTCAGGGGATTTAGAAGATGACGTTCTTGTTCATAATACGGTACACACAGAGGAAAATAAAGAAGGTGTGCATACCTGAAATGTGAGGTTTACCCAAAAACTAGGAAAGCCTTCAAATAAACAACTCCCCCTCTTCGAAAGTCATCTAACAAGGGGAAAGGTAAAAGTTATATCACATCTCAATTTTCTACTAGAGAAGTTAAATCTCTTTCACTCAAATAAATGTTTTCACATAAAGAAGAGGAAATTAAGGAGTTGAAAAGACTCAACAAAGAGTTACTTCGAAACAAAATTTCTACTGGATGTACTTCCCAGACAAGTCCTCATCTTTCAAATCTAGGAAGATCTCCTCAGTAATGCGGATTTATATTAACAAAAAATACAGATAATGAATTACCTCCATTGTGTAAACAGTCAAGGCAGGACCATATACATCCCGATAGACCCATTCTCGTTAGTATTCCAAGGCATATATCAGCACAACCATTAGGGGTATTACCGGTTGTTGCAGCAGCTCAACTTACAGTTTCTATACCTTCACAGAATCTAGCTCAATTGGGTATTGTAAAAATTATTATCAACACAATTGAGGAATTGAAAAATCTATTGGAAGATATGGAGGAATTTTATACCCCAATTCAACCGTAATTGAATTATTTACCTGAATGGGTGGATTAAATTCTTCCCCCACCATATTTTTTGTAACACCCCAAGCTTCCACAATATGCTTCTCATTCAATAATTCAATAGCTTGCATTGTACGCAACTTCGAGTTCTAAAACACCGCGACTAATCAAAGTAGCTATTATGAAGTTGGACATTAAACAATTGCCAATCTTTTGATATAAATTGTTTCTTAAAAACACGCTATTTGTTGTGACAGCGGGAATTAATTATAAAATTAATTAATGCAACTTATATGTTTGGAATTTTTTATAATAGATATCATTTTTGAATTCGGAATATCAATTATAGCTTAGGGTGATATTTTGGCATTGTTCTGAAAAACTTCAATTTTTGATGAATAGTGAAACCACTAAGTGGTAGTTAAATAACTGATTTTTCGATTAAATGAAATATTACCACTTCTGTGATTTGATTTTAAAAAATCCAACATACATGGTTTTAATTAATAAGTAATATGTGGTTCAATGATATTAAAATAATTTTTTGGTGAATAGTAACTTTTAAGTTCTTAATCGCGATTAGAGGTAATTAGTGTAGTTTAAGGTAAAAATAATGTTTTAATAATATGATATGAGCTTGACACTTGTCCTACTCCAATTTGATGAGTCATGGCCGACCAAGACAACCCATGGGTCAACTTGGGGACCCCATGGAGCCACTTTAGTTGGAAAATGACATTAATATATATTTATTTAATGTTAGAATTAAATTGACACAAACATGAGTTGTTTTACTAAAATAGTTTTTAAGTGGGGTTACACAAGTCCAAATTTTGACTATAAATATTCATTAGAAAGATAAAACTATTTTCTACATCATAGTATTTTTTTTATAATTTTTAGACATTATATAAATTAAATTATTTATGACATAATTATGATGCAGCGATGACCTCATTATTTAACGATTTAAATAAAATGATAAGATAATGCAAAATCCAAGCCTTAAACTTGTCCAAAGCCTATTGTATGAGGATATTTCGAACCCTCATCACCTTATCCACGAATTATATAAGTGTGGGACCTTTAGAATCCTAAAAGAATTGTAAAATAATGTAACATTCCAATAATTCCAAAAGAACCCCTCCTCTCCTCTTATAAAAGGCCCCCACCTCTCCCACATTATTCACACCTTCAAGCCATTTGGATCGGCCAAACTCTGAACAAATACTCTCCCAACTTCCACCTCTTACTTATAGAAGCCTAAATTTGGGCAGAACGCTTCCCAAAGACGCCTTTGGCTCAAATCAAAAAGAGTTACCCGATTTTGAGGTAATGTCTTCTCTAATGATGTTTTGTTTCATTTTTCTTCTCCAACCCCCTAAACTCTTTTTATTCATTTCTTTTGTAACAAAACCAGTATCCTCAATATACTAGGATGTTGTTATAAGAAGGATTCGAGCTACACTTACACACACCTACATAAAATGGTTAAAGAACATACGGTTTCTGTGGATGGCGAATTTCTGCCTCACGAAACGATGATTGTTCAACACTCATATAACACCTTCAAAGGTGGACATTAAGATGTCACTATTTTTATATATGATATATAATATGTTTATGTTTTACTTATGCTTCTGTATTTCTCATTTATGTCATACTTTATGATTTCCATTATTGGTAAAACGCGATAATTTCATTTTAGGAAGTGCGGACTACCGCCTCCTCAAAGTGATTTGAATCGTTAATGCCATATGTGGGATGTATAAAGGATGGAGTAAATGGTATTATACACTATATTATACTGTAATTATATTATAAATTTATATCATTATGATTTCATTCCATTAAATACGAAATAGAAATGAAAGTAGCGTTCATGCGTACGTACGACTTACCGTCTCCATGAACGGTGCATTTCATTTCTTACCTCTAAATGTTACGTAATATTATAAATGAATGTATATAATGGATATATAAGATATATATGACATCTAAATTATGAATATAATTATGGAGATAATGGATATTCTACCACATAAACAACTTGTAATTATAAGAAGTTTATTGTTAACTCAAGTACCAAAGATCGACAAAACGACAGTTATTAACTTAAATAATTACATAATGTTCATATCATTGTAATAAATGATATAATAAGGATAATGAAATTGAAAATGGTTCTTAATAAGGTATATATTAACTCTAGTTTATTATTCAGGAGGTAAAAGAACGGTTGAGTCAAGTCAGACACGAGGTAAGGGAATTTCATAACCCAACTTCCATTCTTTGGGTTAATCTCCTACTTTCAAATTATGTCATGATATTATTATGTCCTATTTTGTATTTTTAATTTCTTTATGTGTACCTATAGTGAATACACATAATTTATCTATTTTATTTTAAAATTTATTTTTTAAGGACTTCGTCTCAATCCCCTTTCATTGAGGCATATTTGGTTTTATACACAACTTTCTTGTATACAGTGTATAAACCCCTTTGACTTTTATGTTTATTCAAAAGGAATATTTTTTATACGAAACGTTTTGCTAAACGACGAAAGGGAATGTTTTTCTTTCCGTACTTATGCGGAGACAATGACTTCTCTACCACCGTGACTATTATTTGAGTTTCGGCTTCCTCTACAAGCCATCATTTTTTTTAATGAAAAATAAATACAAAGTTTTAACTTTCTTTTATTTTGGTATTGAAAATGGTTTTGAAAGCATTTTTATTATATCAATGTGTTGTATTGATATCATGTGATTGAAATGTGGAAATGTTATGTTTCCTTTATGCATGTTTTATGTGATATGATTATGTTATGGTTTATGATATGTTTAAACCTATTCATATGAGGAATGTATTGGACTTAATAAGTGACGGGTGGAGCCCGCTATAGCTCCTCGATGCATCGGTAGGTCTCATGAGACAACTAGACGTGGAATTGGCCAAGGCCCTTTCCCAATTTGATTTATGGTTTTCTCCGAGGCCTTAATCTTTTTAGACGTCTTGGCCGAGGCCTTGACAAAATGTTTCAGAATGTCTGGCATTATACATTCCCTCATTATGAAAGTGGTTATTGATATTGCATGTGAATATTCGACCAGTAGAATATCCATGTGAATAAGTAAATGTCATTATCTCATTTTACTTTTTCCATATTATGTTGAAGTTCATGTTTAAAAGGCTTTTGTTTTATTTATACATTGCCTTAATTGTTAATGTTTATTTATGAAAGCTTCCGCAATATTGTTATCCTTACTGATCATCTGAGGTCACCCCTTTCAATGTTGTAATATTTTCCAGGATGTGAAGACGTATTTTATGAATGACCTGCAGGGATAGTCAGAAGAGGATATGAGTGTGGACTATGAAGAATTTGTTATTAGTTTTTCACTTTATGATGTAATGTAAGACTTATGAATGTATCTAGTGTTTCCAAGGCTACTAAACTAATCGGTCTTTCGAGACTTGATCTAATTGTGATCATGCCAATGTTACGAAGTAATGCACCGACTCTGGGTAGCTGGGGTCGGGGCGTTACAGTTGGTATCATAGGCAGTTTAGTACTAACCTTGGAAGCTATATTTAGATAAACTCTGATTAGAGCACATAGCCCAAAGATAGACTTTGAGGATTAGTATAGAAGAACTTCCTAGAATTTTGTTATTGTAGAGATTTTGTGAGTTTTCTGAGCAATACATCCCTGTCTGGATACGAGCAGGTAGAGGCGGCTCTGTCACAGATGTACCTAGGGGTAAAACCCGAAAACACCGCATTGAGCTAGACTCGAACGGGAACTGGTGCACGACAACGGGCCTTGCTGCACTCTTGGTTACGACACTCCCGGGGGATTTGCTTAGGATAATTCTCATTTTCTTTACAAACTATTATATAGGGTTTATGAGTATATACTTCCTCAAAGAAATCATTCTTATGATTATGGATTATAACTAGAAACCGTTAAATTTACATTAAGTATTTTAAAAGTTTGAAATTATTCATTGTAATTCATAAACTAACCTAGTTTATGCCATTGTTTAGAAATGGCGCCTAGTGGAAGTAATGGAAACCGTATCAATGAACGAACTCCATGTAGGGATTTCCCTCCTGCTCAAGATAATTATTGTGGATCTGGAGATACAACTGGTGCTGATCAACTTAATACCATACTGGGACAACTCACTCAGGTTATGAATAATAACCTTACTCGTATGGAGCATCCTGATCCGCAACGTGGAGGATCAATGTTAGATCGATTCATGAGGCAACAACCACCAACGTTCAATGGGAGTACAAATCCCTTAGTATCCGAGCAATGGATAAATTCCCTAGAGAAAATATTTCAGGCTTTGGGGAGCAGTGAAAGGGAAAAGGTTGTCATGGTAGTTTACCGCCTCACTGGAGATGCCCGTCAGTGGTGGTCGCTGATTCAAAACACAAAGGAAGATGATGACGTATCGAATATTGAATGGAGGGATTTTAAAGAGCTTTTATTAGAAAAATACTTTCCTCGTGACCATCGAGCAGATATGGAAAGGCAATTTCTGAGTCTGAGGCAGAAGGAGGATGAGAATGTCGCAAAGTATGAGGCTAACTTTACAAGGTTAGCGAGGCATGCTGCCGATTATATACGTAACCCAAGGAGTACGATTGATAGTTTCTTTGATGGGTTAAAACCATTTCTCCGTCGAGCTTTAGTATCACAATCCTTCTCATCATACGAAGATATTGTCTCGGGTGCTATCAAGACAGAAAAGGAATTCTCTAAGTCTTATGACAACAAAGTAAAGTAAGAGTAGAAGAGAACAGGGGAACAATAGACAGATAAAGGGAAAAAGGGAAAGAAGGATATTCCATTATGTGATAATTGTGGGAAGAATCACCCTGGTACGTGCCTAAAAGGAATGGGAGTTTGTTATAAATGAGGAGAAAAGGGTCACCAGGCTCGTGATTGCAAGGGAAAGAAAGAGGCTATCAAAGTTGAATGCTATAATTGTAGAGAAATGGGTCATTATGCAAATGAATGTCCTAAGCGTCAGGGAAACTTACCTCAGAAAAGGCCAAGGGATCAAGGACAATCTTATGCTGTTACTACATTTGAAGCAGAATAACTAATGTATTGGTGCTTTTGGACTCATGGATTATATCTTGGTTATTAGAATAATGTGATATATATATATAAGGATTGTACTGCAGTACTTGTTGATTTCAGTAAGGTTTTAATATGATGAAGGTAATTATATTTTTAGTATGTGACAATAAGAGAAACTTTACTTTGTTTGGGGAATCTGATAAATTGATTTTGGAATTAAGAGACCTTTTAGAGAAAGTCTGGACAGAGGTATTTTGGATAACTATAATAGTTGGAGTGGATTAAGTTGATCTTTGGATAGTATTGTTTAAGGTTAAATAATTTATGAAGATTATTTTTGGAATATTATGATACTATAGTTTTAGGAAAAGGACAACCTGCAGGGTGGGGAATAACCCGTCGCGTCGGACAAAGCTGCAGGAATCGAACCAGCGATCAAAGTGCGACAGACCTTTATTTCCTACCACTAGCCTACAGGAAGTCCCTGGTTATTACAAAATAAATTTACTAATCTAAATGGTATGTGTTAACATTTGGAACCTTATACAATTAGGATAAATAGAATATTTTTGAGTTCCGTTACCATTTGGAGTAAAAGTTGGGTTTGTGGTAAAAATTTATTAACGAATGAAAGTATACATAACAAGTATGTATATTCCCTTACGTTCTTAGTAAATCTCTTAAATAAATTCCTCAACATTATAAAAGGTAACTTAAAACAAAAATGTTGTCGGTTAACTTTTCCAACTGGGGATTCAATGACCGTTTAACCAATCACAAGTTTGTGATTTTCTTGTGGTTAAACTTTCTCCTAATCCTGTTTTCTATAACTCTCCATCAGACCTTGATGGTTTGTTTCTCCTCCATATCCATATTTTCATAGAATCCTAGAATGGGCTATATCGGGTGACCTTTGTACTCATCTTGCTTTCTTTTAATGTTATATATTTATTAACCTTATTTCCGATGTGGGTTTTCCTCAAAGGTATTTTCTCTTTTCAACCTTTTATTTTCAAAGAAAAATTTCAAATTGTGAGGACGCAATTTATTGAAGGAGGGGAGAATGTAACACCCCGAGCTTCCATGATATGCTTCTCATTCAATAATGCAATAGCTTGCATTGTACGCAACTTCAAGTTCTAAAACACCGCGACTAATCAAAGTAGCTGTTATGAATAGTAATAACCACTTTTTAAATTTATAGAAATTTTATATTTCAAAATGGACTTCATTTTTGTATTCCTAATATTGAAATTAGCCTATGTTGAATTTTTTGTAATTTTCTGAGAACTTCCAAATTTTTATGAATAGTGAAAAATACTTAAAACAACTTTTTTAATTAAAATAATTTATAGTGATAAGTTATACTATTGATCGGTTTTAAAGTATAATTAGAATATATTTTTACCATTATATCTAATGGTGGTCATTATAATTAATTTAACATTGAAATTGGACATAAACAATTGCCAATCTTTTGATATAAATTATTTCTCAAAAACACGCTATTTGTTGTGACAGCGGGAATTAATTATAAAATTAATTAATGAAACTTATATGTTTGGAATTTTTTAAAATAGATATAATTTTTGAATTCGGAATATCAATTATAGCTTAGGGTGATATTTTGGCATTGTTCTGAAAAACTTCAATTTTTGATGAATAGTGAAACCACTAAGTGGTAGTTAAATAACTGATTTTTCGTTTAAATGAAATATTACCACTTCTGTGATTTGATTTTCAAAAATCCGACATACATGGTTTTAATTAAGAAGTAAAATGTGGTTCAATGAGATTAAAATAATTTTTTGGTGAATAGTAACTTTTAAGTTCTTAATCGCGATTAGAGGTAATTAGTGTAGTTTAAGGTAAAAATAATGTTTTAATAATATGATATGAGCTTGACACTTGTCCTACTCCAATTGGATGAGTCATGGCCGACCAAGACAACCCATGGGTCAACTTGGGGACCCCATGGAGCCACTTTAGTTGGAAAATGACATTAATATATATTTATTTAATGTTAAAATTAAATTGGCACAAACATGAGTTGTTTTACTAAAATAGTTTTTAAGTGGGGTTAAACAAGTCCAAATTTTGACTATAAATATTCATTAGAAATATAAAACTATTTCCTACATCATAGTAATTTTTTTATAATTTTTAGACATTATATAAATTAAATTATTTATGACATAACTATGATGCAATGATGACCTCATTATTTAACGATTTAAATAAAATGAGAAGATAATGAAAAATAAAAGGCTTACACTTGTCCAAAGCCTATTGGATGAGGATATTTCGAACCCTCATCACCTTAGCCAAGAATTATATAAGTTTGGGACCTTTAGAATCTGAAAAGCATTGTAAAATAATGTAACATTCCAATCTTTCCAAAAGAGCCCCTCCTCTCCTCTTATAAAAGTCCCCCACCTCTCCCACTTTATTCACATCTTAAAGCCATTTGGCTCAGCCAACATCTGCACAAATACTCTCCCAACTTCCACCTCTTACTCCTAGAAGCCTCACTTTGGGAATAACTCTTTTCAAGGAAGCCTTTGGCTCAAATCAAAAAGAGTTTCCCGATTTTGAGGTAATGTCTTCTCTAATGTTGTTTTGTTTCATTTTTCTTCTCCAACCCCCTAAACTCTTTTTATTAATTTCTTTTGTAACAACAACAGTATCCTAAATATACTAGTATGTTGTTATAAGAAGTATTCGAGCTACACTTACACACACCTACATCAAATGGTTAAAGAACATACGGTTTCTGTGGATGGCGAATTTCTGCCTCACGAAACGATGATTGTTCAACACTCATATAACACCTTCAAAGGTGGCCATTAAGATGTCACTATTTTTATATATGATATATAATATGTTTATGTTTTACTTATGCTTCTGTATTTCTCATTTATGGCATACTATATGATTTCCATTATGGGTAAAACGCGATAATTTCATTTTAGGAAGTGCGGACTACCGCCCCCTCAAAGTGATTTGAATCGTTAATGCCATATGTGGGATGTATAAAGGATGGATTAAATGGTATTATACACTATATTATACTGTAATTATATTATAAATTTATATCATTATGATTTCATTCCATTAAATACGAAATAGAAATGAAAGTAGCGTTCATGCGTACGTACGGCTTACCATCTCCATGAACGGTGCATTTCATTTCTTACCTCTAAATGTTACGTAATATTATAAATGAATGTATATACTGGATATATAAGATATATATGACATCTAAATTATGAATATAATTCTGTAGATAATGGATATTCTACCACATAAACAACTTGTAATTATAAGAAGTTTATTGTTAACTCAAGTGCCAAAGATCGACAAAACGACAGTTATTAACTTAAATAATTACATAATGTTCATATCATTGTAATAAATGATATAATAAGGATAATGAAATTGAAAATGGTTCTTAATAAGGTATATATTAACTCTAGTTTATTATTCAGGAGGTTAAAGAACGGTTGAGTCAAGTCAGACACGAGGTAAGGGAATTTCATAACCCAACTTCCATTCATTGGGTTAATCTCCTACTTTCAAATTATGTCATGATATTATTATGTCCTATTTTGTATTTTTACTTTATTTATGTGTACCTATAGTGAATACACATAATTTATCTATTTTATTTTAAAATTTATTTTTTAAGGACTTCGTCTCAATCCCCTTTCATTGAGGCATATTTGGTTTTATACACAACTTTCTTTTATACGGTGTATAAACCCCTTTGACTTTTATGTTTATTCAAAAGGAATATTTTTTATATGAAGCGTTTTGCTATACGACGAAAGGGAATGTTTTTCTTTCCGTACTTATGCGGAGACAATTACTTCTCTGCCACCGTGACTATTATTTGAGTTTCGGCTTCCTCTACAAGCCATCATTTTTTTTAATGAAAAATAAATACAAAGTTTTAACTTTATTTTATTTTGGCATTGAAAATGGTTTTGAAAGAATTTTTATTATATCAATGTGTTGTATTGATATCTTGTGATTGAAATGTGGAAATGTTATGTTTCCTTTATGCATGTATTATGTGATATGATTATGTTATGGTTTATGATATGTTTAAACCTATTCATATGAGGAATGTATTGGACTTAATAAGTGACGGGTGGAGCCCGCTATAGCTCCTCGATGCATAGGTAGGTATCATGAGACAACTAGACGTGGAATTGGCCGAGGCCCTTTCCCAATTTGATTTATGGTTTTGGCCGAGGCCTTAATCATTTTAGACGTCTTGGCTGAGGCCTTGACAAAATGTTTCAGAATGTCTGGCATTATACATTCCCTCATTATGAAAGTGGTTATTGATATTTCATGTGATTATTCGACCAGTAGAATATCCTTGTGAATAAGTAAATGGCATTATCTCATTTTACTTTTTCCATATTATGTTGAAGTTCATGTTTAAAAGGCTTTTGTTTTATTTATACATTGCCTTAATTGTTAATGTTTATTTATGAAAGCTTCCGCAATATTGTTATCCTTACTGAGCATCTAAGCTCACCCGTTTCAATGTTGTAATATTTTCCAGGATGTGAAGAAGTATTTTATGAATGACCTGCAGGGATAGTCAGAAGAGGATATGAGTGTGGACTATGAAGAATTTGTTATTAGTTTTTCACTTTATGATGTAATGTAAGACTTATGAATGTATCTAGTGTTTCCAAGGCTACTAAACTAATCGGTCTTTCGAGACTTGATATTTTGTGATCATGCCAATGTTACGAAGTAATGCACCGACTCTGGGTAGCTGGGGTCGGGGCGTTACATTTTTTGAATACCACCTTCCCAATCTTTAATGGTTCAAGATATCCGGAGAAAAACATAACACATTTTGTCTCTTGTTGTGACCCCAAGATGGGATCTTCTCAGCAACTACATTTAGTTAAGCTTAGGTGTATTGTGCAGTCATTACATAGACCATATTTTGTCTGGTATACATGTTTGAAATCTCGATCAATTACAGGATGGGAAGAACTCCGTCAGAAATTCATTGCTCAATTTATCTCAACACGACCACATTCGACAATTTTTGATATTACTAATTGTAAACCAAAGGAGAATGGAAGAGTATCAGATTTAATTTCACGATGGAATGCGTTAACATACTCTTTAGGTCTAGCACTCACTCAATAAGTGATTCTTTCAATATCTATGGAAAATATGTGTGATGAATTATAAATTCCATTGATCCCTGTGAAATACAGAGGAGGGTTTCGAGACCATACATTAATCTCTCAGAAGATAAAAGACTATATTATAGAAACTGAGGCTAAAACTCTTGTAATTACATCAATTCTACAGATGAGTATAAGAAAATCAGAAACTACTATAGTCACACTCAAACCTGAATCTGTAACAGCTCCTACATCAAGAACATAATCATATAGAAGGGATCCTCCTCCTGAACATCAGTAACAATGATCATCTTGACAAGATGATAAAAGATATCAAAGGCAGAAATAGTTTGAGGAATAAAAGAATAATTTTTATTCTTTTAGGAATGAAAATTTTCCTGGCTATTTCATCTATGCCTTAGAAAACAATTTGGTTCAGTTTCCAGGAACAAAGAAACCAAATAAAGAAGGGTATGGATATCTTCTTGAATTATTTTCCCCTTCACCAGATGATGGGACACTCCATTCAGGTGTGTTTTGTTTTCAAAGACCTTCTAAACAAGATGGTAGACTTTGGAAAACTGAAATTTAATAATTCATCAACTCAAATAGCATGTGTTACTGCTACAAATCAAGAGGAAGAGGGAGAAAGGAAAGTGGTCAAAAGTTAATATGTGTTGAAATATGATGATTGGATGATTAGGAAAATGATCAACCGAAATCATGACATTTTATGGACATAGTTGAAACAACCAATTATGTCTTCTTTCACTCCTAAAACAAAAAAACACCCTTTCTCAAAAGTTTATTCTTCAAAGAAATTAAGTGATCATAAAAACAAAGATCAATCAGAATAATATGAGCTCGTATCAAGGCCAATGTTGTCCTTGACCCTAGATGATTTTATGCCTTCTGTTTCAAAATCACTAGCACCACCCCACCAAACAGCACATCCATAATTATCATTCAAAAATAATATTTGTCAGATGAACAATTAATCTTTGGTTCTATTAATGTTATACATTTGATGGATCCTTACGAGAATTGTGATTCTGATTATAGTGATCTAGAATTTGTTATAACTAATTGCGGAGAAAGTGGAAGAGGCCAAGGATGAGGATATAGGGGAAGACCTGGGAATTATAGAAACCAAAATGTTAACTCTACCCCTGCTTGAACCATATATGCAGCAGAAACTTGTGGAAATGAACTCCAGCGGGCTCAACAAGAACAAGGAGTTTCCCCTATGAGAGAGAGGCTTGGTTCTGACAAAATTATTTTGGAAGACCCATTAGAAATCATGTTGTCTTCCTCTCAGAAAATGGATAGACCTAGTTTGTCTTATTTACCAAAGCCTGTAGTATTTCTATCTTTTGATCCATCACAAAGTACATTTACAATAGAAGCATCAACATCCAAGGAACCTATAAAACCACATCTCTATACTGGGAAGCACAGACTTGTGGACCAAAATTATGATGTCTTGAAACAATTGGGCCAAGTACCAGAAATATTTTCAATTCCGAAATCTTTATATTTGTCAAAAGATCATCGGGAGGCACTCAATTCGGCTTTGTCAAGTCCTCAAGAGTTTGAAACTGAAGTTACTGTTTCTGAGATTTATTGTATAGAGAATGATTCTATAGAATCTCATGAAATCATATCATTTATAGATTAAGATGAAGACTGTGTGGTACATGGACATATCAGACCTTTGTATTTGTCTGGTAAGGTCAATGACTTTGACATATGACGAGCCTTCTTTGATAATGGCTCTGGAGTCAACCTCATTCCTATTCGTACACTTCATCGATTGGGTTTGAATGAATCTGAATTATCTCCATTGACTATAATGTTGAAAGATTATGATAAGAATGAATAAGAACCATGGGCAAGATTACATTCAGAACTCAGTTCGGAGAACTTGTGTCTTATTTGTATTTTATGGTTGTTCATCATGACATATCCTTTAATATTTTTCTTGGAAGCCCTTGGTTGCATCGACATACAGATATACCTTCTTCATACCACCTATTTTTGAAATACTATTTCAATGATCAAATCGTGAGATTGGATGGTGGCAAAGCACCGTTAAAAACATGTGAATCTCAATACATTGAGACAATGTTCTATCACAAAAAAAGGAACGAAGACTATGATAAAGGAGATAACAAGGGTTAATGCTCCAAATAGACTAGAATAGATCCCAGCAAATCCAATCATACATTTGATATAGATTATTTGTTACCCATAAATCAAGTTGAAAGTGTAAAACCATATCCAGACATTCATCCATTAATATCGATTATGTGAACTACAACAACTGAGCCGGACAACATGGGATAAATTATTAATATACTACGAAATGATGGAAGCTTGAATGGAGATGTTTTCATTTCATCTGATGAACTACAAACAATCCTCTACTTCATCGGTCAGAGTATAAGAAATTGTAGCAATGGTAGAGGAAGGAAAATATGTTGATTCTCAAACCAACAATCCCTCTTTATTACCACAGGAAGACCCTTCATCGTTAGTAGGGTCAGATATGGTGGACGCTTCATCAGGATGATCAAATATTGATTCATCCCCTAACCCTGGATGTTTTTCCCATTTATCTACTATGAATGTTGAAACATAAGAGGTGGAACATAATGAAGAAAAGGAGAATGATATAGGAGATTCTCCTCTAGCATTAGAAAAATGTGTCTCTACCAGTATAGACGAAATCATAGAAATAAATCGGGGTATAGAAAAAGATCTACACCCAACTCTAATTAGTGCGACCATAACCTCTGAAGAGCAAGAGGTTTATAATTCCATTAAAATGAAACATTTAGATATATTTTAATGGAAATATATAGAAATTATATGTCTTACTATTAATGGAGTCAACCATCATTTGGGTATCCCAAATGAACATTGTGGATTCAAGCAAACAGGAAGGAGAACACAACCAACTCATCCCTCTAAAATTGAAGCTGAAGATGATAAGTGTATAAAGGATAACTGTTATAGGAATGTTCAGAATCCAAAATGGATGGCCAATATTGTACAAATGATAAAGTATAATGGGAAAATTAGAGTCTTCATTTATTTCAGATATCTTAAATGGTATTGTCATAATGATGATTTTCTAGTTCCGATTATAGAACTTCTAACTAATGCAAGGGCTGGCTATGAAGCTCTTTCCTTCATGGATGGATACTCGGGGTATAATCAAATCCTTCTGACTCTAGAGGACGGATAATATATAGCCTTCAGATCCCCTCAGGGTGTGTTTTGATATCTGGTAATGCCCTTTGGATTAAAGAATGCAGGTGCAACATATCAATGTTCCATGTATCATATCTTCAAACCCTTCTGAGGTAAATTTGTTCAATGTTATGTGTATGGTTTGGTGGTCAAATCTTGACAAAGTTCCAATAATTTGGCTGATTTGGATACTATATTCAATAAACATTGGCAACATTGTTGGAAGATGAATCCCTTGAAATGTTCTTTTTGGGTAACCTCAGGAAAATTCATTGTCTTAGTTGTATGCCATCGTGGTATCGAAGTTGATCCTGAGAAAAAAAATCTATCTTTGGCAAGTAACCTCCTTGAAATTTCAATGAATTAAGAGGACTGTAAGTACACTTGGCCTATATTCTGCAATTCATTGCCAATTTGGCAGGGAACCGTTTTCCCTTCACCAAATTAATGAAGAAGGGAGTTACTTACAAATGGACTGATGATTTAGAAGAATCATTTGATAACATAAACAAATACCTCTTGATTCCACATGTACTATTTCTACCTATTGATTTAAGACCACTTATTCTCTACGTGGTAGTATTAGAGAGATCACTAGGTTCCTACCCCACCCAAAATAATGATGTTGGGAATTAAAACAACCTTTACAATCTCAGTCGAATTATGCTTGATGTGGAAACTCAATATTCAAATATTGAATAGTGATGGCTGGAATTAATCTTTGTAGTTCAGAAAATGAGACACTACCTACAACATCATGAGATTCAATTGGTATCTCGCAACACCATGCTCAAATTTTTTATCATTCGTCATATGCTTACAGGGCGTCTAGCATGGTGGGTGGTTATTTTGCAATAGTTTGATATCTAGTTTGTGCCTCAAAAGGCAATAATATTCCAATAACTGGCTAACTAAATTATTGATCATCCTTCAATATAAGATACATCATTTAATACCAGACTTCTTGATGAAGAGTTCTTATCTATTCAAGATAATTCCCAAACATGGGAAATTTATTTTGATGGTGCTTCCAGATGTCTAACAGGAATGATTTTGGAAAACCCTAAAATCAACAAGGTTGGATATGGAATTGTCTTCATTTCCCTGGGAAATGCAGTATTACCTCGTTCTTTCCTATTATTGGAAGGCAGAACCAACAATGATGCAGAATATGAAGCTCTCATCGCAGGTTAGGAAATGGATCTTCATGTGAAAATTGATCATTTAAAGGTAAATGGTGATTTATAAATGGTAACAAACCAAATAAATGTGGAATATTCAATTAGAAAAGAAGAGTCAATCCATTTGTGTGATTATGTCATAAAGTTAATGGCTTAATTTTCCTCAGAACTAACATTGTCTTATGTCCTGCGATCACAAAATGCCTATGCAGATGCACCGACTAATGCATCTATGGCCTCGGGAGATCCAAATCGGGATGAGACACTTATCAGTATAACCCATTTCTGTGTGGTCTCAACTTTTGTTCAATCCAGAATGGTTGAAATTAATTAAATTTTCCCGATTTATGAACCATATGGTCATACCACATGATAGAGAACATCCATCCTAGAATATCATCAAAATAGGGTACTTCAACCAAATAGGGAAGATAAAGAACAAATCCAGTAAAAAAAGACCAATTTTACTCTTTATGATAGTCCATACTGCCAAAAGGTCCATTACAAGACAGGTTTTGATGGAATTATCATCATATGTATTAATGGAGAAGAGACAACTGATGTCATGAATGAAGTACATTCAGGAGCTTGTAGTTCCCACCAATCCTAACATAGATTATATGATCATATCTGATGGCTTGGATACTTTTGGCCTTCAATTAAGCAGGATTGTAAAGATTTCACTAAAAAATGTCATCCCTTCCAAGTACATGCCAACTTCGTTAAGAAACCCTTAGTGTTTCTACATAAAGCTAAATACTCCTAGACATTTTCTACATGGGGAATGGATGTATTGAGACCTTATTCTCCAGCCACGACTAAACAATTCATGTATATTCTCACTGCTACTAACTTCTTCTCTAAATGGGATGAGGCAATACCTCTCAAGGAAGTCGGATCCTAAATCAATGTTATTTTTTAAAACACTAATATATTCAAAATATTTGATGACCCTATTACTATTTTGAGGGACAATGGAACAAATTTTTGTTCTATTGATGTAAAAAATTTATATCAGGAACATAATATCAAGTCCAACCATTCATCTCGCTATCATGCAGCATCCAATGGATAGATATAGGCCTTCAAAAAAACCCTATCAAATATTATCCAGAAGATGGTGGATAAAGGTAAGAAATCATGGCTTGATAAACTTTTTAATTCTTTATGTTCTTATCAGACAACTACCCGTACTGCTACCCAAGCAACTCCTTATTCATTGGTATATGGAACTGAAACAGTTTTACCAATTGAAATGCAATTTACTTCACCTAGAGTTGCAATCTATGATCAATTTTCTATAGATTAAAGGTATCAAAAACTATTCAATGAATTGGAACAATTAGATGAGAAAATATTGCATACTTTGAATCATTTATAAGTCTATCAGAATAGAATAACATGACCTTTTAATTAGAAAGTTCTCCACTGTTTATTCCTTCAAGGAGAATTGGTATTGGTCTATAGGACTCTGATGATACTAGGAATCAACCCTCCAAAACATGAACAAATTTTTGAAGGACCTTATTCCATATAAAAGGTCTATTAAAATTGATCATATGCCATAATCTCAATGGATGTAGATCTTATTACAACTCCATCCAATGAGAGATCTTTGAATAAATACTTTGTGTTGTTTTATACAATCATCCTCACTATAAGAAATTATATTGTACAGTACAATTCCCTTTATGTAAGACATAAAACTGTATAGCACCCATGTCCTAGTTACAAGACATTAAACTGTATAATAACCACAATGTGTGCATGTTTCATGACATTAAAATCCGTAGCATCTTCTTCCTTGTTGCATGACGTTAAACTGCATGACATCATGTGTACAACTAATGTTCTCTATTTTTTATGTTAGAATCTTCCATAAACAAATATCATTAACATCATAACTACTCCTTAGTAGTATATGAGTCCCCATCTTTCCTATTTTTGAGTCATATATTCATAGAGACCCAATTTCAAGAACTAAGTGTTGCTTGATTATCATTTTATTGTGAGATACATAGAGATTCCTAAATGTCCAATTTCGGGCCGAACTAAAATAAAAAATTCTTCTAATTATCATTATCTTCCTCTATAGGAATCATATATATATATAGAGTGTGTCCTTATGATATATGATTTGGTCCTTTTACCATTTTATGTATTAAGATTTACAGATCTCTCAGAATGTGTCAAAATCCCCCATTCATCATTTCAAACTCGATTATCATGAGGAATGATTGTTTCAAGAACTACTTATGACTTGATTATAATTTTCCAATTTTATATGTAGAGATTCCTAGATCTCCAATCTTGGGCCCAGCCGTGAAAAAAACATTTATTTCTTGTGTAAGAAACAAATCTGTATAGGAATTGTTTTTAAGAACTATTTATGACTTGATTATTTCCCCAACCAAACATATAGTGACACATTGGTTTTGTCCCATAATCCAGTTACGATATATCTATCCATTCACATAATTTCATTGTCTTCCTTACCACAAGAAGTTAAACTACATGGAAATCTAATACCACTATTCTTTATTTGCATCACCTTTTCATTGTAAAAGAAACCCTTACTACTCCTTGTTTCTCACAGTAAGCATAGATCATGTGATATTTATAATTAGGTAAATGGATTATTTATATAAATAAAGTGTTTCAATTTCTTATCGGATTATTAATGTCTTCACTAAATGACATAAAATAGCATATTATAATGCCCCCACTGGTTGGCATTAAACTGCACATCACCATATTTTTTTAGAGGAAACAAAGAAAGTCTCCATTTTACATATGAGACAGATCTATGTAAAAGACATCAAACATATGGTCAATATTGATTCAAAAATTTCTTCTGTGAATTAAGAAAATCACCCTTCCATATCACAAACTATTAATCTTGAATATTTTCATATGTTCATATTCTTTATAATGATTTATGGTGAAAGATTTTCTAACACCCGAGATCTCTTTTGCCTAACTATGCAGTATGTTCCCTTTTGTGGCCTTGCATAAGTTGCCTACATAATAGGCATGTCAGTGAATATATGACACTATTTGGATATTCATTATATTCCCTAGTTGGCCTAGCATAATACAACCCACATAATGGGTTTTTCAAATTATGGAAACATCGTTCAGGGATATACTACCTATGTCCACTCTGACCTTTGACTACAATATACAAGAATCTGTATTTCGAAATAATCATTCATGTATACTTGTACCACTATCTTTCTCACAACTGTAAAGTCTTCAATACCATGGTTTATACATTTCCCTCACCATGTGTTTGATTCAGTATGAAATAACATTAAAATAATTTATCCAAATATTATATATTGTTTCCATTTCTGGTCATAGTTGTATGACCTAAAACTACAGACACTATACCTCTTACGTTTGGATCAGTGCTTCGTAAAAGTCTCATTCCTCTGATTCTATGGAATTTTTGGTTCAAAATACATTTTCCATATTCAGGTACCTTTGTCCATTAACCAAACTCTATGCTTCAGAAAATAAAATTCTCTATAAGGTTTATTCAGCTTTTAGAAATAGAATGTCAAATTTCAAAGATCACTTTTCTTGACAATGCATCACTTTCCCTTTGGCGGACATGTAGAAGTTCACTACATAACAGGTTTCTCAGTCAAAAGATGCCACTATTTGGATATACAGTATATACCCTATTTGGCTCTACATAATACAACCCCCATAATGGGTTTTTCAAGTAATGGTAATTTCATTATTGGAAAATACTTCCTCTAATGCATTTAGACATCTTCCCATATCATTCCTCGGTTCTAGAAATTCCCAAATCACAGTTTACAATATTCCATTCCATATCAGAATATGATAATATGTTTCCAAACAAATTAGGAAAACATTGGGAGAGTGTTCTCATACAGTTGGTCAGATCAAAATAACTTAAATTAAAGCCACACAATGTCTTCACTACATGAATTAAAACTACATAGTACAATGTCATCACGACATGACATTAAAATGCAGGGTACAAAGCCTTTACCACGTGACATAAAACTACACAATACAATGTCCTCCTTGAAAGACTTTAAATTGCACATTATGATATCAATAATTCCCCATTATGATAAATTTTAACCATTACTCATACACAAAATTTTTATAGAGATATTTTTCCTATTCATGACTTATGTTGGTCTAAAAATAGCCCTTTTTCTCATTCTAATATTTCATTCCCTTGAAAAAACCACCGACTGTGGTCTTCAGTCACCCAATTTTGTTTCCCTTATCTATCAATAGAAAAATGTCAAAACATCAATGAATTTTTTTCTTACTATGTAGCACGTTCCCTAAGGCAGCCTTGCATAAGTTGCTCACATAACAGGCATGTCAGTCAAATGATTACTCTATTTTGTTGTGCAACATATTCTTTAGTTGGACCTGCAAAATACGACCCTTGTAATGGGTTTTTCACATGATGGTAAATTTGTACTTAGAAAAGACACCCCTTATGTTGATATATGTTTTTAATTTTGGTGACCATAAAAATCATGGCTCAAGATTCCCCATGCAAATATTTAATGAATATCAAAGAAAAAATTAGTCGCATGGTTTTCTTTTAGATCTTATTCAATGTTTATGGTCAAATATATTTTGACCATAAATACTATCCCATTATGATTACTGGTCCCAATGGCCTAGGTAAAACAAAAAAATTTAGAAAAAGAGAAAACATAAATTATTAATGATAAAATACTCTTCATTTATGAAAATATTTACAGAGGAGCATACAAAATTTAGAGCATATCTCTCAAAAAAATTACAAAATGATTTCTACATAAGTACTCATTTGATGGACAGCCTCTTGAGCCCCATTAATTGCTTATTGGATTTTTTTTTGTCTGACCAGCCTCACTATCATCAATATAATGAAGTGCTTCTCTAGCATCTGCAATGAGATTTTCACCTTCCTTATGGACTTCTCCTAATGAGATGTTCATGTGGTCCAGCTCCCCTAAAATGATATCTAATCCATGATGAAGGTGCAATTACTGAACAGTCTTTTCATTAATTTTATTTTTCAATCCCTTTAACTTTTAATTATGATTATCCTCATCTTAGTACAATTCTTCTTAGAACTCTTCAATATTAATAGACACTTTGGATTTTATCAAGTCATGTTTAAGCTTTTTCTCTTGCCCCCTCATCTGAATAATGACTTTCCCCATAGTATGAATTTCATGGTATTCAAAACCGCCAAATCCAAGCGTGTTAAATTGATATGAAAGTCGTGGAATTCATGAACGCAGTTACTCAAGGGGAATCTCAGATATTATCTTCTAGTTATTTTCCATGCTTTGGATGAGCAAGACGAAGAGCCTTATGTTGTTCTAGATCAGATTTAGAATCACTATCATAAGGAGGATTATATTCTAAGACTAATTTACTTAAATAATTATCCTTCCCTGTTTCTTCTTGGACAATGGTTTCCCCACCTTCAAATGTTTGTTTGGGCAGAAGCAGAGGATTCACCTCAAGACCTATCCATTGATGTTGATAGACATGTATGGTAAATAAAGAATCCTTTTTATATTCAAGAGATTATAAAATTGAATTTAATCACAATATCAGTATCTCTTTCCTAGTAGTAGGTCAATATATTGAGAATAATCTTTCCGACTGTTCTCAGTTTCACCAATATTATTTGATGTCTCCGTTTGAGGTGTGGTATCTTTAATATGCTCAAAAGTTTCATAGTGAATCTCGGGAAGATCGTCTACCTCAAGATTCACATGATCCAATGTCTCAAAAATGGTAGGGTTGTTGTTAATATCAACACTTCCTTCAGGTACTGTTGTAGCAACAGTTTTATTAGATGTGACTATAGATTTCAAAGCAACCACGGTTAGCAGGTTAATCATAGGGAGATTAATAGGACTAATATTGAGAACTCGCGTCCTATTGATTCTATATAAGGAACTCCAAAATCTTCTAAATCATTTTATATTTTAACATGTTCTAATAGATATTTAAAATACATGCCATGGATCATCATTTCATCCAATGATATCTTAGATCTCATGTTAGTCTCACCCATGGGAACACTTGGTGTGTTTACATCACAACCCACCTCTGGCAACCTGTGACACCAAGTAGCTCCTTCAGCAGCAAGTGTGGGGTCAAAGTCAGTTGTTTACAGATGTTCAAGTGCATGTGATGAACCTAAAAGTATCATAGAATAGAAGTCAACTATTTTTTCATTTGATTCTTTATTAAATATTATTTATTTACCAGAAGCTCTCTCTCCTCTGATATCATGAATCAAAGAAGCACTGGGAACAGACGTTAGTTCATTTGGCTTCAATACCTCTTCATGAACCACTGGATTTATAGGAATTCATGTTTGCTCAGATGTACCTTCTACGGATCCTTGAATCTTATCAGTGGTATCTTTTAATGAAGAAATAGAAGAATACATTGTAATATTAAAAAGTTTAAACACTTTTTCATGAATAAAGACTAAAATTCATGATTATCAAGGAGACTTAACACTGCGAAGAATGTTCATAACCATGGTTTTCTTTCATTGATGTGTTTGCTTCATTGTCTTTTTAGGATGGATTGTATGATCATCAATAAAGACAAGAATCATATATCCCAATACCCTTTCAATTTACTCCTCCATTGAATGTTGTCCTGGAGATATTTCTCCTGATTCATAGGGTGATCCGGTAGCTCCAAGATATGTGCCTCCAGGGTTATATTGTGGTGAAGGTACATTAGTTTTATTTACTTTACCCAACTATAATATTAAGACAATAATTC